>LNAC01000707.1:370787-384898 GCA_002007465.1 Ailurus styani
GAGGGTGAGGGAAGCGCCCAGGGCTGGGTCCAGTGGCGGGTGAGGGTAGAGGGTTTGAGGGCGACCTAGCCGGGGCCCCGCATCTCCCACTTCCATGTCTGTCTGCTGGTTCTCCTCCAGCTCCGGTGTCGGCGGGCGGCGCGGCACCCCCGGAGGGGGCCATGTCTAACGGGGTTTATGTACTGCCGAGCGCGGCCAACGGAGACGTGAAGCCGGTGGTGTCCAGCACGCCTCTGGTGGATTTCCTGATGCAGCTGGAGGATTATACGCCTACGGTGGGCTTCCTGCCTGAACAAGGCTATTGGCGCGCTGTCGGGCCAACTTTCTGCTACATCGCCTGGATTTCCAGCTTCCTTTTGTACTTGCTCCCCTACTAGCTCTTTGATTTATCCCCTCTGCCCACCCAAACTGTGAGCTTCCTGAAAGCCAGGCCTGTCCTCTATTTCCCTCACCCTCTCAGCCCCTTAGTGCCCAGGGCAAATACTGACAGTCGTCTCATTGATCTCTCAGATCCCAGACGCAGTGACTGGTTACTACCTGAACCGTGCTGGCTTTGAGGCCTCGGACCCACGCATGTGAGTACAGTCTGGGTGGGTAGGTTAGAACTTTTGAGTGCTTATGTGGAGTTTATTGTCCCATCTTCTTCTCACACCAGTTTTTTCTCTCTAGAATTCGGCTCATCTCCCTAGCTGCCCAGAAATTCATCTCAGATATTGCCAACGATGCCCTACAGCACTGCAAAATGAAGGGCACAGCTTCTGGCAGCTCCCGAAGCAAGAGCAAGGTGTGAGGGGAGGCTCATTGAATCAGTAATTACCTCCCACAGCATCGGAGGTTAATTTGTCCTGAAATCCCTGTGGGAAAACTAAGCCCTAGGGGAGGTGAAAGACCTACTCAGGGTCACCCACCTGGGATTCAAATCTGGGATTCCTGTGCTCAGCTGGTGCTCTTCCCTCTTCCCTCAGGACCGCAAGTACACTCTAACCATGGAGGACTTGACCCCTGCCCTCAGCGAGTATGGCATCAATGTGAAGAAGCCGCACTACTTCACCTGAGCCACCCAACCTAAATGTACTTGTCTGTCCCCTTGTCCCCACACCAGCCTGTTTTCATAATAAACTTTATTGTGACAGGCAGGGCTGGTCCCTCCCATGCTGGGAGATACCGTGTGGCAAGTGACAAAGCTCTGAGCCTAGCCCCTTTGGGGGCTGCAGTGGTAGGGATGGGGGCAGGGGATGGGCCCCATGGCTGGGGTAGTACCATGATTGGAGGCAGGGGAGGCAACCAGAGGCCTGCTGCTTTGGGGAGACATACTCCCCTAACCATGTCCTGACAGCTCTAGAGTTTAGGCAGGGGCTTTCCAGCTCTACTTGTCCTGCATCTTCTCCAGGATAGGCACAATCATGTCAAACTTGGGCCGCTTAGCAGGGTCTTCATTCATACAGATCTTCATGAGCTTACACACATGAGGGGAAATGCCTGGTGGGATGGTAGGCCGAAGGCCTTCCAGTGCCACCTGCAAATACAGAAAAAAACAAAATGAGTCTCAGAACTTGAATATCCTGTGGGGAGAGGCCTCTATAGTCTTCAGGACAGGATTACTGTATATTTGAACAACTATGGGAAGAGCCCAGCCCTGCTATAGTTATTGTCACCACCACCACCATTCCCCCAACACAAGTGCATACAGTTGTGCTCTCACCTTCATTCCAATCTCCATGTTGGAGAGGTCAGCAAAGGGTACCTCCCGTGTCACCAGTTCCCACAGAAGCACTGCAAAACTCCACATGTCTGCTGAGCGTCTGTTTGTATCTTCAGGCTTCTTCTGCAGAGCTGGAGGAACAGGACTTAACTGTTCCAGCTGCCCGTCCTGTCTCTGCCCCCTTCCATTACTACTGAGCTGGCCCTTCTCCACCTCCCAACATGATGCCCTCACTCACCTTCAGGGGCCACCCAGGCAGGTGCATACATGCGCCCAGGGCATTGGAAGGAGAACTTGACGTCGGCCATGCTGATTCGGGCAGTCATGTCCTCATCAATCTGAGGAAGAGAAGATAGATATGTGGAAGGAGGTAAGTCCTATTCTAGATAGGGAAAGGGCTGTGGGGGCCTGGGCCAGGAGTGAAGTATGACCTCACCATTACACTACGGCTATTGAGTGCATGTCGTGGGATGAGGGGCTCTAATGTGTGTAGGAAGGCCATGCCCCTTGCCATGTCCAGTGCAAACTTCACAGCCTGGCTCTGGTCCACAACGAAATCTAAGGAGGCAAGAGTCAAACGAGTTTGGGGAGGCTCACACACCCTGCGCCCATCCCATGAGATTTGGTATCCCCTACTCACTGGTGCCTTCATGTAATACATTGTACAGGGATCCATATGGCATCCAATGTGTGATGAGGGTGGGGTGAGGAGCAGGTGGAGACTGACAGGCACCTAGCACTGGGAGCACATTTGGATGCGAGAAAATCCTGGAAGAGCGAGAGTATCCCTAGCTGAGATCAGCATAAAAGATCTCCCTTTGGATGCTAGTCAGGGTTCCTTGGAACCAGCAGCTTCCCGTTTGGGCCTTGCCCCACCTGAGACGGGGACACTCCTCGTTGAAGTCCCTGCTCTTCCTTGTACTCCAGTCTCGAACCTTTAGCACCTTCACGACGATGTCATTGCCCTGCCAACGGCCCTTCCATAGCTGAGAGACCGGTAAGGGTTAGGAATCTTTAACTAAGGCCACTGCTTTCTCGTCCACTAACTGGAAGAAAAACTTAAAACAGGTGCAGAGCTGGTAATTTGTAGGGGATTGGGAAGGGAGGGGCAAGAAAGGCAGGGTCACCTCTCCAGAGTGATTCTCGTTGAGCTTCGCCAGAAAGTTGAGCTGTTTGAAGTCAATGCCAGAGTGTTTGTTCAGAGTCCCATTTCCTGAGAGTGTGGACAGGTCAGGTACCCAGACTTCACCCTAACCAGCAGCCCAGGGTTATTCCCTCGACCACCCCTCCCCTTACAACGGACTCACGGGGCCGAGTGCGGGTGGTTCCCTTCCAGAAAGTGTCCTTGTATGGAATACGGTTAAGGTTCTGGCCCATCTTCTCTGCCCGCTCTGGGGAAGAAAAACAGCTTTGGCCCCAATTGTAGTATGGAGCAAGGAGATAGGCAGGGACAAGACAAAAGGATACAAACTGGAGTAGGGGGACAGACCTCGGAGTAGCTCTCTCAGGGGTGCCTTGGCTTTGTCCACAGGCATCTCTCCATACTTGTTACAAATGCTAACAAGGGCCCCATTAGCCACCAGGTCCTGGAATGAAAAGGTGGTTGTGATGAGGGGCTCTGCTACCTCCCTGGCAGTCACAACCAAACATCAATACAGATGAAATACCAACTCTGGGTGTCATATATTTAGCAGTACTTATAGCATGGATTGGAGTTTCTAGAATCTCCCATTCAGGCTCGGACTTTGATTCCCACCCATCCCAGGGCTCAGGGCCTTAGTACTCACCTCTGCAACCTGATCTTGGCCCCAGAAACAAGCATAGTGGAGGGGCACATTTCCATGCTCATTCACTGCATTGATGTCAGCTTTATACTGCAGCAGCTGGTCCCCATGGCCAAGCAGAAGAGGAAGAAGACGGTCAAATGAGAGATGGGAGTTGAGGCGTGTAAAGAGGGAGAAGAGTACACATGTGTTATAATGCTTGTGACTGACTTCCAGAGATGTATGCAATGTAGGTGAGGAGGCATTCATGCATACCTTCTGCACAATATCACGGTGTCCATGACTGGCTGCCAGGTGCAGGGGGGTGTCGTCCCCACGGTTCATCACATTGATTCGTGCCCCCCGCATGATCAGCATCTCAACCACAGCAGAACGGCCCTCTCGGCAGGCCCAGTGCAAGGGAGAGAAGCCATGATCATCCCTTTGAGGAAGGGACAATGGTCATTGATCTGGAGGTGGGATGGGGGCAAAGGCTTTGATACAGAAAAAACTGATGGTCCTTCTGAATAATCTCCCTGGGAAACTTTACCTGTTCAGGACTGATTCTCATTCATGCCAGCAACTCCCAAAGCCATCCAATTAAGACCTTCCCCTGAGCTTCAAACCTAACCAACCACCACCTGAAATCTCAACAAATCCATATGATTCACTGTCTTCATCACCATCTCCCACTAGCCTTTCTTCCTTGCCATGCCCTATCTTAAATGGTAGTATTTTTCATCTGGTTTCCTCTGCATTCCTTTTGCGACATCTGTTGGTCCTTTTTGTTTCCAATACATTTCACATTCCCCTAGTATACTCCTTGTGGCACTGGATTGTAAACATCTTAATGAACTGTCTTGTCTGCTAGACTGAATTCTTGAGAGAATGGATCGACAGAAATTGTTTAGTGCATGTTAATACAAGAGAGGAGTGTCTTGGAGAAGGAGAACCACAATTCATGGGAGAAGAAACAAGCTTACTGACTGGTTCTGTACTAAAACCTAAGATCTAAAAATGGACTGGCATTAAAATAACGCTTGGAAGGGTTTACAATGAAAAAGAGAAATGCTTTTGATAAGTCATCACTAATGACGCAGATATCAAACTAGGATTTGGTTTGGTAAAACAGGATTCCTCTACTCAAGCAGTCCTGGTCCTAGAAAACAGAGGAAAATGAGAGTGGCTTCTTCAGAAAGAAAACTATCTGACTACTCCCCCCACCCCCCCCCCCCCCCCCCGCCCCCCNAAAAGAAGAAGAAAACACTTGGGAGCTGGGCCTGCCTGACAGCCTGGGGCCATAAAAGGAAATTCCCTCCAGTTGAGTGTGTATGAAGATCCAAGGGGCGGGGCGGAGGGGGGGGCGGTCTGTGGTCTGAGACCGCAGCCTCCGGATGCCTTAGTGTTGCGGTCACTTCCCTTGTGGGGGCTCTAGGCACAGCCTGAAACAGATCAGGGGTCTGGCCACTGCAGGCCATCCAGATGTCCTCCTCCCCCAGGGGATGGGGGGATGTGTGTGGCCTTTAATGACTTTCATCCACAGCTTCCCTCATCTGCTCACTTAGAGATAGCCAAAAGCTTTCCTGGGAGGTGGATTAGCCCCACTCCCCTCTCTCTGAAGAAACCATCCCCTACTTATCAGGGAGTTTTGCCTCCCAGATCTTTAATTTGTGCCCTGGTTTATCAGCCTCCTGCAGTCTGTGGCACAAGCAGACCAGAGCCTGAGGGCAAAAATATGAGCACAGCATTCTGCTCACTGTCAGACTGCCTGTCACTTCAGGGCCACAGAGTATAATCCCAAAGAGCCCTGCAGGGAGTTCACCTTACCTCATATCCAGCATATACATGCTTGAGCCCCCAAAGCCTTTCCCCTCAAACCAGCATCTAAGCCTTCCAGTTTAATGCCACCCCTTCACCTTTTAGTACTGAAGAGTTTTATAAAATACAAGTTCCCCTGGACAACTTCACCTAAGCTTTTATAACCCTACCAACAAAATAAGAGTGCTATCTTTATCTGAGCACCCTTTGAAGAATTATGAAAGTATTATGGAAATTATAAAAGAATACAAAAAATGGGAAAAAGTGACCAGGAATTATAGGGGAATAGCATAAAGCCTAATGAGAACCTGTGAAGCTTAGATGAAGATGATACGTGATCCTTACCCCTCAAACCTAAAAACTGAAGAAATAAAACTTTAAAATAAAAAACCCCTAAAAACCACCACCCTGAATCATCAACATCACTACTGCTTTTCTTGCCTGTCTCAGCCAACCTTGAAGAACTTGTCTACATTCACCCTCTATTTCCTCATCTCCCATTCAATCTGCCATCAGGCTGCTGCCCTGAGCGCTGGCATTATGTCTGATTCTGGGCCTCTAGCACAGGAGGTGTTCACAGTACTTTCAGTGAAGGAACCCGGTGTTGTCTGGTTTCTTCATCCATTTTCCTCCACAGGAGCCTTCACAAAGATCATCGAATACATTATTAATTGTATTTCAATAGTTACTTTAAAGTGCTAAAGTTCTTTGACTTCTCAACAGCCTATCCTACTGTTGACCACTCCCCCTTCGTCAAAACATTCACTTCTCTGAGCTTTACTAACATATTTGCCTGTTTCTCCTGCAACCTCCAGTTGCACCTTTAAGTCTTATAGGCTTCTCATTCCCTCTCTGTCACACCCATGTCCTCAGGTATCATCCATATGCTAACATCTCCCAAATCTCTGTCTCCAAGTCAGAGCTCTCTCATGAAATCCGAATCTGCATAACCAACAACCTACTCAACATTTCCACTCTACTGTACAGTCACTTTAACATGTCACAGAGGCAGTCATCATCCTTCAGCCTTGTCCAATTCAGTAAAAACCACCACCATCTACCCAAGAGTCTGAGCCAGAATGCAGGTCATCTTTGCTTCCTCACCTCCCACACCAAATCTCATCAATTCTTTATCCCGAAGATTTCAGGAATCCAATCACTTCTTTCTTTTTCATCAGCCCCCATTCTAGTCTAAGGCATCACCACTTCTAGGACAGACTAAGCACTTGCTTCTCCACATGGCCACCTGCTCTTCAGAAGGTATTCAAGATGACACTTAAATGGACAATCTCATCATATCATAGCAGGGCTTTAAACCCTTTTCTTAGAATTATGGCCTTAGTATAGTATAAATATCCTTGCGTGGTCTGGCAGACCCTTGCAGCAGACCTCTCCAGACTTATCTCCTGTGGTTTACCACTTCTACCCAATGTTTCTGCCCACAGAAGCTCATAGAAGTCTTCTATCCTTCAGCCATATGGACCTGTAGACAATTCTTGGACACTCCATTCTGTCTTGCCTCCTAGTTTTCGCCCATGCAGTTCACTGAAGCTGGAAAGCTCCCTGCAGCCTGTACCTGTGACACTCTCATTGAGCAGTCAAGATTCAGCAGAAACACAGTTTCCTCTTGGAGACCCTCTGCCCCCCCACAGGCTGTGCTTTGCACTCGTTGTACTGGGTAGGAAAGTCAGCCGCCCCCCGCCAACGAGAGCACCCCACATCGCGGAGAGGAGCAGTCTTTGTCCTTCTCACCCACCAGCCACCTCAGCTCACCCCTGGTTGAGGTCGTTCTCCGTGTTGTCCAGCCACAGGCGAACGGCTACCGCGTTGCCCTCCCGGCACTGAGTGAAAATGTCGTCCATACCAGCGTCCCGGCGCTGAGTCCCCTAGATTGGGGAAGCCTGTGGACTGTGGAGGGATCCACGGAATGGGGATGAAACCCAACAGCTTTGTCCCCTACCCGAGATAAGTTTGTGCAGGGGGTGGGGGTCTCCCGCTGCCTCCCCGGCTAGTGGAGTTCTGGGAAGGAGTTCGGGAAGGCGGGATGATCCCTGACTGTGTCCCCCTGGGCGCGAGGGAAAGGCGGGTCTACGCGAGGTAGAGGGTGATTAGGAAGTAGAGTCCCCTGAAGGGGTGTCGCCGAACAAGCTCGGGGACCCTACCCAAGAACAGACCTGGGGGGAGGGGGAGTTCAGGCGCCTTATACCCTGGGAGAGGCGATCGGGAGTCCTTCCCGAGGGTAGCCCTCGTTCCCTATTCGGTATTCGGGCCGAGTGAAGGCTGAAGGTTGGCAGGGGTCGAGCCTTGGGGAAGGGCACGGGTGCTCCCGCACTCACCGGGACTCGGGCTGGAGGAGCCTTCTTCGGGGAACTCCCGTCCGGCCGCGCCCGCCGCCTGGCCCCGCCCCTGGCCCTCTCTGGCCAGCGCGGGCCCCCATTCCTCCCTCCCTTTCGCCTTCCTTGCCCTTCTAGCCAGCAGTGCCTAAACTCGATGGTTTCCGGCGCCGCGCCGGCCGCTCTAGCCACCGAGGCTGTCACTCTTTGGTTTCCGGCTCAGTTCCGCCGGCTCTGCACTGGGTTTGGTGAGACGCGCTCTGCACGTGGAGAGGCGTGTGGTCCCGGAGACCTCGCCCACCGGCATGTTTGAGGAACCGGAGTGGGCCGAGGAGGCCCCAGGAGCTACGGGCCTCCAGCCTGTAGTCTCACGGCCTCGGCCCGCCTCAGCCGCGCACATCAAGGTGAGCGGCCCTGCGCGGAGCTGTTCCAACCGAGAAGCTTACCCTGGTGGATCCGGGCATTGGGGCTCAGGGGAGGGCGTGTGTGTGTGTGTGTGTGTGTGTGTGTGTGCGTGTGCGTGTGCGTGTGCGTGTGTGTGTGTGTTGGGGGGTGCCTGCGGCCAACAGAGTGGGGGGGGGGTGTGCCTGCGGCCAACGGAAGACCAGCTAGTGAGAGCTAGCTGATGAGAAGAAGTTAGTGAAGTGAAGATGAATTATTGGACGGGAAAAGCACGTGCAGAGGCCCCCTGGGGCAAGAAAGCATATCCTGTTGTTAGGGTCACACACAGAATAATCCGTGTGGTTGGAGCACAGAGAGTGGGAGCACATGCCACTGAAGTTGCAGAGGTAGAGTTTTTGCATATTTTAATAGAAGCCAATAAAATGGTTTTAGCAGAGGAATGGTTTAAGATTTGGATTTTGAAAAAGTCATTGGTTTCAGTGTGGAGATTGGATTGGAGAGAATAAGAATGAATGACACTGAAGGATTTTATCAGCACTACCATTCTAAAGGAGTGGTGCAGAGTGGGTACTTGATAACCTCCAGGTTAAGTGCCTGGCCTGGGACCTCCTAGCTGGATTTCAATCCAGAAGGCCTCCCAGACAAGAGACCTTCTTCTTTAAGCCTTTGCAGATGTGAAGACTGGTGTACTTCTCAGGCTCTTCCTGCTTTTCGGTCAGTATCCAGCATGGAATCTGCCTGCTTTATTCACTCCTCTTCATCCCCTCAACTCACTGCTGTAATCAGTGCCACTGGTCTTTCCATCTGCAGCTTGTCCCTTTCCATTTATTCTTTATACTACAGCTAGACTCATCTTAAGTACACACCTGTGATCCTGTCACTCTTGTTTTCAGAAACCTCTCTAGCTTTCATAGAAAGATATAGAAAGCTGCAGGCAGGGCGCCTGGGTGGCTCAGTGGGTTAAAGCCTCTGCTTTCGGCTCAGGTCATGATCTCAGGGTCCTGGGATCGAGGCCCGCATCGGGCTCTCTGCTCGGCAGGGAGCCTGCTTCCTCCTCTCCCTGTCTCTCTGCCTGTCTCTCTGCCTACTTGTAATCTCTCTCTCTGTGTCAAATAAATAAATAAAATCTTTAAAAAAAAAAATAAAAAAAAAAAAAAAAAAAAAAAAAAAAAAAAAAAGAAAGCTGCAGGCAAAAGCCTGAGATTGAGGGTTGGAACTCCTGTTGTGGCCTTACAACATTCCCCTGGGGAACTCCCATTTTCTCATCTGCAAATTGAAGAAGTGAGGTGGGTGGTTTCTCTGCTCTCCAGCCTCCCAGAGGTTGAGATAGTGACTTAAAAGTTGTTCAGGGTCTGGCAGTCTTCATGACAAGCTAGTGAAGTTAAGTAAGAATAATCCAGATGCTTCTGCCGGCATCTGAATCAGGTCTCCATCTCTGCCTTCTTATTCTCCAGGTCCCATCTATTCATTTCACCCCTTCTCTCTTCCCTTGTTTTCCCTCAGGGCTCCAAGCACCGTCAGCTCTTGGCTACATTACGGGCTCTGGAAGCAGCATCTCTTCCCCAGCAACCCCCTAGCCTGCGTGGCAGTGACTCTGAGGAGGATGTGATGGAAAGGAAGAAGAAACGCCCGAAAAAGGCTACATGTGCCAGTGCTTCTATTGAAGTAGAGAAGAAAAGGAAGAAGAAATGTCAAAAACAGGGCCCACCCGGCAGTGACTCTGAAGAAAAGGAAGTAAAAAGGAAGAAAAAGTGCCTCCGAGGGGTTCTCAGTGCCAGTGACTCCGCTAAAGAACAGAAAAGAAAGAGGAAGTGCCAGGAACAGGCCCCCTCAAGCACTGCCCAGCACCTGGACAATGATAACCAAACAGGTACTAGTGGATGTCTATATGTGTGGGGAACAGGGAGGGGGATTCGCTGATCCTATACATGACAGAGGTTACCTGCCACCATTAGGTTTGGGGTTAGTCAGTAAGAAATGTTTTCATCCAGGCCATAGTCTCTTTCTCAAGGACAGGGGTATGGCCAGGATGATAGCCAAACCTCTGAATTCAGGGGCTATTGCCCCAAATATGCTCTCTCATCTCCCTCTCTTCAGGTCCCAAAGTTTGGAAGAGTAGTGCTACAAATAACCAATCCAAGCCAAGTCCTGGGTCCACTTCTGCCAACCCCCTCCAGACCTTGAGTCGCAAGCAGTGGCGGAACCGGCAGAAGAACAAACGTAGACATAAGAACAAGTTTCGGCCACCTCAGCCACCAGACCAGGCTCCCAGCGCAGCCCCCACAGAGGAGACAGAGATGCCTCCTGCCCCCAGCCCAGATAACCATGAGGATCGGGCAGGGGCTCTGCGAGCCCGCATGACACAGCGTCTGGATGGTGCCCGATTTCGCTACCTCAACGAACAGCTATACTCAGGGCCTAGCAGTGTTGCACAGCATCTCTTCCAGGAAGACCCTGAGGCCTTTCTCCTCTATCACCGCGGCTTCCAGAGCCAAGTCAAGAAGTGGCCATTGCAGCCAGTGGACCGCATTGCCAGGGATCTTCGCCAGCGGTGAATGGGGGTTGGGCATTGTGAGAAGCAATGTGGGTCAGTCATGGCTCAGACTAGACCAGTGAGTGATCCCTCCCCTCCACTCCCAGGCCTGCGTCCCTGGTGGTAGCTGACTTCGGCTGCGGGGACTGCCGCCTGGCTTCAAGTATCCGGAACCCTGTGCACTGCTTTGACTTGGTCTCGCTGGACCCCAGGGTCACTGTGTGTGACATGGCCCAGGTAAACCCTTCTATCTCTCTCTCTGTATCTGGTCTGTACTCTAGACCCAACTTCTATGTGCTGATCTCTAATGCTCCCTCCCTCTGCACCTCCCATCCTGGTGTCTGGTGCTAGCAGTCTGTGCTGAATTAATTAATTAATTTCTAAGAAATATTTGTGTTTTTTTCCTAAGATTTTATTTATTTGAGAGAAAGAGCACGAGCAAGGGGAGCGGCAGAGGGAGAGGGAGAAGCAGGCTCCCCCTTGAGCAGGGAGCCCAATGTGGGGCTCAATCCCAGGACCCTGAGGTCATGACCCGAGCCAAAGGCAGATGCTTAACCAACTAAGCCACCCAGGCACCCCTCAGTGCTGGATTTCTGCTCCCTATGTTGTGTGCTTTTATAGTACTCCCACTCTCTACAGGTGCCTCTGGAGGATGAGTCTGTGGATGTGGCTGTGTTCTGCCTTTCACTGATGGGAACCAACATCAGGGACTTCCTAGAGGAGGCAAATCGAGTGCTGAAGCAAGGGTAGGTGCTCCCAGGACCCACATGTGTATATGTGCACAGGCATATGTCTGCATTTACACAGAACTTCTCACTCTTCTCAGGGGTCTCTTGAAAGTGGCTGAAGTCAGTAGCCGGTTTGAAGATGTTCGGACCTTTCTAGGGGCTGTGACCAAACTGGGCTTCAAGGTCATCTCCAAGGTGAGGGCTTCAAGAAGTTTTCCTATTTTTGTCTCGTGTGGTCTTTTTTAGGGTAATGCTGTTTAGGAAGGAGGCTATACCCACAGACACAGATATCTGCTCTTTGAAGGCATGATGCACGGGAGAGCCCTGGGAAGCTTTCTGAGCAAGGGTGGGACATGGACAGAGGTATTTTGAGGAGCTGGGGTGAGGATTTGGAGCTCACTAGGTCTTTTCCACCCCATAGGATCTTACCAACAGCCACTTCTTCTTGTTTGACTTTGAAAAGACTGGGCCTCCTCGGGTAGGGCCCAAGGCTCAACTCACAGGCCTGAAGCTTCAGCCATGTCTCTACAAGCGCAGGTGACCTCTGGGCGTGCCTTGAAAGGGAAGGCAAGTCTTGAACTCCAGGCTCAGAACTCTGAAGACTGTATCCAGCAAGTCTCTGACCCAGGGACTGGTATCTCCCTTTTGCCATCCTAAGACCAAAGTGATGAGACACCTGGTTCAGCCCTGCTCTAACGAAGGCTTCTTGGTTGTGAAAAGTATAAAGTCACTTGGGCTAGCTCAAGAATAGGAGTTTATTGTGAAAATACAAGGGTATCTGGGAATTAGGGGTCCTCCGGATGTGGGAACTAGCTGGTTTGGAATTCAAGGCATCTTTAGATTTAGCTCCTCTTTCCATCTCTCAGGAGTCACGTGGACTTTCTGCCCTGGCATCTCTATTCTCTTCTCATCTCCATCTGCTGAGAAAATCTACAGCTAGGGTTGGGTGCGTAAGAGGTGCTCAATAAACTGTAGCTATGTCTGTTATGTGTTGTAAGCCTCTCTAATTTCTGAAGTCCTTCCCTAAGTAGGGTTGGAGGTCGAAGAGTGAAGAATTGATTTGTTGACCCTGGGAGAGCTCAAGATAGGCCTTTCAACAGCCTTTATTTCACAGGGTATTTAGAGATTATTGATAAGACTGAGTTGTTCTTGGAGGAGGGTGGTAAGGGAGCTGGTTCTCTTCATAAATAACAACTGGTTGATGTCTTGGTAGGCTGGGGGATTGGGCTGTCCATTGGCACAAGGGTCTGTTTGTTGTTTCCAGCTTGTAGTGGGCCCAGATCAGCATGTCCTGGGAAAGCTATGGGCAAGGAAGGCTCGTGTTGGGAAAAGATGCACTGGGATGATAGACCCTTGGCCTCTCCTGGAAGGTGTCTCCCATGTCCAGGTATAAAGATGCAGCATCTTAACCTATTTCGAAGGGCAAAAACCGAGAGTGCTCTCTGGGACACAGCTTCCAGGGCTCCGAGCCAGTCAGATGCCTCTGGTGAGGGGATGGAGGCTTTGAGGTAGGCTGTAGACCGGGGGCATGTTTGGAGGCTAGGCAGTGTACTGCAGTGTCTTTGCATGTGCTTTTCTGTCTGTTGAATATTTGCCTCACTGACAAAGTTTTATTCATCCTAACTTAGTTGTTCCCTACTCTCCTGCTCCTAAAACAGAATTAATTTCTCCATCTACATTGTCCAAACTACACTGTGATTGCTTTGTGCATTAGGCTGCAGTCTTTTCAAGTGATATTTATCATTGTATCCCCAGAGCTTGTCGGTGAGGTGGTGGAGTAATAGGGTCTAGTGGAGTGGGACTGATGAGAACAGGGTATTGCAGGAACCCAGGCTCAAGGTATAAGATGTGGGCATTGAGGACTAGGGATGATGGGAGAAGTAAGCAGATGAGAGAACTTTAGCAGGTAGAATAGGTGGGATAATGAGGGCTGGTGAGAGAGGAATCTGCTGTGAATCTGTTTTCTCATTTGAGCAACAGGTTGGGCTGGTGCTGCCATTCAGAATGTTGGGTTGTAGGTACCTGTTCGATGTTCATTTGGAAAAAGGATGTAATCAGCAGTCTAGAGGTGGCTATTCAAGTCATGGGAATAGATAAGACATCCAGAGTAAGGTAGTGAGAAGAGAAAATGGCTCCAAATAAAACTCTGAGGAGCATTTTTTAAAAATTACTCTTTCCCCCAGGGGTACAGGTCTGTGAATCATCAGGCTTACACCTTTCGTAGCACTCACCATAGCACAAACCCTCCCCAATGTCCATAACCCATCCACCCTATCCCTACCCTCCCACCCCCCAGCAACCCTCAGTTTGTTTTGTGAGATTGAGTCTCTTATGGTTTGTCTCCTTCCCAATCCCATCTTGTTTCATTTTTTCCCTCCCTACCCCACATGACCCCCTGCCTTGCCCCTCAAATTCCTCATATCAGAGAGATCATATGATAATTGTCTTTCTCTGATTGACTTATTTCACTTATGTCACTTGTTTAATGAACCCTCTAGTTCCATCTACGTCGTTGCAAATGGCAAAATTTTGGGGTTTTTGATGGCTGCATAGTATTCCAGTGTGTGTGTGTGTGTGTGTGTGTGTGTGTGTGTGTGTGTGTGTGT
The DNA here is from genome assembly GCA_002007465.1 of Ailurus styani. Classification (NCBI taxonomy): domain Eukaryota; kingdom Metazoa; phylum Chordata; class Mammalia; order Carnivora; family Ailuridae; genus Ailurus; species Ailurus styani. The sequence continues at coordinate 384,673 of LNAC01000707.1, forward strand.
ATACATATATATGTGTGTGTGTATATATATATGTATATATATGTATATATATATATACAGACACCACATCTTTTTTTTTATTATAACAAGTTTATTCAGATTTTTTTTTTATTTTTATTCTTTGCCCAAGGGGTACAGGTCTGTGAATCATCAGGCTTACACCTTTCACAGCACTCACCAAAGCACAAACCCTCCCCAATGTCCATAACCCATCCACCCTATCCCA
>LNAC01000707.1:386980-430268 GCA_002007465.1 Ailurus styani
CCAACATCTGTCATTTCCTGACTTGTTGATTTTAGCCATTCTGACTGGTGTAAGGTGGTATCTCGCTGTGGTTTTGATTTATATTTCTCTCATGCCGAGTGATGTTGAGCACTTTCTCATGTGCCTGTTGGCCATTTGGATGTCTTCTTTGGAGAAATGTCTGTTCATGTCTTCTGCCCATTTTTTGACTGGGTTATTTGTTTTATGGGTGTTGAGTTTGAGAAGCTCTTTATAGATTTTGGATACTAGCCCTTTATCTGATATGTCATTTGCAAATATCTTCTCCCATTCTGTCAGTTGTCTTTTGGTTTTGTTGACTGTTTCCTTTGCTGTACAAAAGCTTTTAATCTTGATGAAGTCCCAATACTTCATTTTTGCCCTTGCTTCCCTTGCCTTTGGTGATGTTCCTAGGAAGAAGTTGCTGCGGTTGAGGTCGAAGAGAGACACCACATCTTTATTCATTCACCTGTTGACGGACATCTAGTTTCTTTCCATAGTTTGGCTATTGTGGACATTGCTGCTATAAACATTCGGGTGCATGTGCCCCTGAAGATTACTACCTTTGTATCTTTAGGGTAAATACCCAGTAATGTGATTGCTGGGTCGTAGGGTACCTCTATTTTTAACTTTTTGAGGAACCTCCATACTGTTTTCCAGAGTGGCTGCACCAGCTTGCATTCCACCAACAGTGTAAGAGGGTTTCTGAGGAGCATTTTTTATGGATGGGCAAAGACAAGTGGACTAGTCAAGGTGATAAGATGAGAAGGTCGGGCCAGAAATGGAGGAATAAAATCAGGAGAGTGGATACTTTCAATATGGAAGGAGGGGATGGAGAGGTTGTCAGCTGTCAAACGCTGTTGTGGAGTCTGTTAAAATTTACAGTGAAGTCAGACTGCAATGAGTGAGGGTTGCTGAAAACTGTTGAGGGCCTGTTTGAATTTATAGTGGTATTCACGACTTTATGGTTACACCAGCCAGTGCAGTGGTGTGGTTATCTCTGGCTACTCAGGAATCTAGTTGTAGCTGTGGGGACAATGAGTCTAAGTGATCATCCAGAGTTGGAATCTTGCCGTGCAATGGAAATGAAAGCAAGCAAAGGCATTTCACACCATTCAGAAGTAACTGATAACTCTGCTGAATCGTGCACTATTGTAGAAGAGGTGGGAGAGTGAAGACAGAGGGGTGGGTAGTTGTACAGGGAATCATTAAGCAAGTGACATGGGCAGGTGGGAGGTGGTGGCGAGAAATTGGAGTGCTTGAATTATTAGTGTTGGAAACACAGCAGGTCCTGGCAATGGCTATGTCTAGTGTGAAGCCACAGGGGTCATTGCCTGAGAGGCAAGTGAGACAGGTTGCCTGTACGTTGGGTAATGGACTGAGGGCTTGGGTATTATGGGGAGGTCTTGTCTGAATGAACTTTGACAGCTTCCAGGATGATGGTAGAACTTGGCATGGAAGAGGTGCCAGCCTTTCGGGGGAGGGGGTGCATCCAGGAGCGCTGCAGACAAACTGATGGGAAGCTAGATGGCATGAATTTCAGAAGTGCAGGGAGTCTGGACTGTCGACTAGAGAGACTTCCACTGCGGGAGTGATGTGAGGCTGGTGAGTGGAGCTGGCTGCCAGGAAGCCAAGATAAAATAACCTCACAGTCCTCTCCCGCTTGTCAGGATTTACTGGGGATTACTGGAGAAATGATTATTATGGCAGCTGCATGGGACAGGAGCCTCTGGGGATAAGGAGAGACGGGCCACAAAGTCCAGGGAAAGTGTTAGAGTAGCAGGCATCTCGCTGTGGGACACATATTACCTTTGACAGCTCCCTGTCGCTGTTCTTTTGCAAATGTTTATATTCCTGGTCTTGGTTAATTTTCTCTGTTTTTTTATTCTCAGGAGGACAGCTGGGGTCTGCCTTTCTCCCTTTTTTGTCCTCCTTACTTATAATTTGGATTCTTCCTTTGACTATTCTGGTTCCATCCCCCCAAGTAAATATCTCTCTGGGTTTGACTCAGGCCTTGGAATCCCTGTAACTCAGTCCAGCCCCATTAGTGTCTCCATCAGTTGCTCTGATTCTGAAAGCAGGACTCCCCTGATCCTGATCTAGGGCCTCCTGGCTCCATCATCAGCTTCAGGACAAACTCTTGGGCAAGCCCAAGTTCCTGGACATCAGTGTTTAATGCTGAGAACTAAGGCTGGAGAGGGAGCAGTGTATTTCCTTAAGAAATAACAGCTTGCCAGCTGTTCAAAGAACCAACAATTTAAAGAACAATTTGAGAAGAAACTGAAGGAAGGGGAAGAGTAGTAAGAGGTAAGTGGGAGGGGGTTGTTGTACCGTGCAAGGCAGTGCATTATAATCACCTAGTGGTTACCACACCCTTCCCCAGTTTCTGATTCAGGAGATCAGGATAGAGTTTGAGAAGTTCTATTCTGGTTGCTTTGGTTTTTCACAGTGAAGCAGGAAGCAGGGTTGAGAGTAACAGGGAAGGGGTTAGAGTTTTGAGGCAAGAGCGTAAACATCCTTAAGAGAGTTAAGAAGAAATGAACAAATGAGGGAAAGGGAATATGATTGCTGGTGGTATTAATAGCATGCTTGAGGTTTAAGGTCAGAAAGAGGATGCATGGAAGGAGACCATGTAGGATCTGTGTAGAGAGCTTGCTGTTGTGAGACAGCATAGCTGGACTGTGAGCCCCCCCCCCCCACTTCAACTCTTAACTGCGGACTCCACTGGGACCATTCAGGAAGCTTGAGGTATTTATATTCCTACGGCCAAGGAATGATGAGCCTGGAATCTGATTCCTGCCCTGGGAATGTAGAGGGCAAGCAGAGGCTCACTGTTTCAGTGGTGCATCCGGCAGAGTGCCACTGCTTTTGCATTGGCCGGCGTTCCCAGAATTTGCCGTGGCAAGTGAGGCACGTGTGTATCCTGTGCATCTTGCAGGAGAGAGGAAAGCATGGGGTGGTCTTGGGTTCTTTGCAGTAGGACCATTTGAGGAAGCAAGGAGACCTCAGCACAAAGCAACTAGGAGTGTGCCGTGTGGGCTGAGGAGGGATTGCAGGAGACCACCCACTAAAGCTGCATCCGCCAGGGTCAAGGGCACAGTCAAGAGGTCCTCTTTAAATATCTGCCAAGCCCACGGGGCACAGAACCACCCAGTCCAGCAAGAACCTTCTTTCCTTTCTTATCCCCTTATTTCTGTGCAACTGGGCCCAGAGCAGTCAGCATCTGTTAGGTAGATTGGAGGTAAGAAGAGCAGAGAGCATACAGATTATTCTTCCCCTCCCCAGCTCAGGCTCCTTGAGACTAGACCTAAGTGGGGCTGGGCTGGGAGGGGAAAGTAGTTAAAGCTACAGTAGGTACAGATTATTTATTGATATTACATAGGTTTAGACATTCTAATTGCTTGAGATCATAAGACTATTAAGAATGAGCTGAAAAGTCACAGGCTTGCTGTACTTTCTCTCCGCAGCAGGAAACAGTGCCCCCAAATGAAACAAGTTTGAAGGGGTGGTAAGAGTCAATAATATGGTTGGGTTTAGTTGGCAGCTTGTGCCTGTTCAGCATGCTTTGAGAGGTTTCTTGCTGCTGCAGTTTTTGGTGGGCTCTAGCTTTTGTTCCTGTAACACAGTCCTGCGGGAACACAGTTCCAAAGGAAACAACATGATCTTGGCAGAGACACAGCTCAGCTCCAAACACTCAGCCATTTACATAATTGCACAAAGCCCTTCACAGCTTTTCACAGACACAGACCTGCAATTAGAGCTTTCTATGCACAGGTCATCCTCTTTCCCAGGTGACTTCTCAGACTGGCCACCTGGTTCTAGGACATTGAACCACTGTAGCAACTGCCTTACCAGTCTAATTACTTCCATTCCTGCCCCCACAGCTATTCATTTCCCACACAGCCAATTGATGTTTTTAAAATGTAAATCAGATATGTCATTTCTCTTTTTAAAATCCTTCAATGGGTTCTCAGTGCTCTGAGAACAAAAGACGTAGACTCTTTCCCAGGCCCTATGTGATCCTGCCCAGGCCTCGCTCTCCAACTGCATCTTAACCCAATCCTTCCTCCTGAGGTCCAGCCACACAGGCTTTCTTTTCTTTCCTTAAGCATTCCAAGCTGCTCCTGCTGGCTCTTTACATATACTGCTCTGTCTTTCTATAATACTTTGCGTGATGAGCTCATTTTCATCTTCCAGATCTTCACATCAGTATCTCCATTTCTTCTGTAGAAGAAACTGCCGAGATGCTCACCAAAATGTCCTTTTCATGGACACACAGTTAAGCTCTGTTTCCCAGCTCCTTGTATCAAGGTGGGCTCTGTGAATAGTCCTCACCAATGGAAAGTAAGTAGAAGTGATGTTTTACTACCAGACCAAGGCAACTACAGAGTGGATGAGTCTTCACATTCCCCCACCCCCTCCCGCCTTCCTCAGTAATCTCAAAGCACATGTTTTAAAGACAGTGGATTCAGAACGTAGAGTCTGAGTCACTGCTTGAAGGAAAGCTGTTTGACCAAGACCATCCACACTGGACTTTAAACAAATAGGAATCTCTATTACACTAAGTTACTGAGCTTTGGGAAGGTTACAGAGGTTAGCATTATATACCCTGGCTAGTATATCTTCTGGGCTTCCTGTCCACCTTACTCTAGACCACAAAAGCCTGTTTCCTTCAGGCTGCTTCAAACATATCATTTTACCACGTGCCAGTCAACACTCCTACCTGTCCCATAACTTTGAATATTAATTGAGAGAAAAAAGGCTCACATGAGCAAGTTGAGATACTCATTTTATCCATTGCATTTTGATTGTGACCAGAAGAAAATATCCCACTGAAGAATGTCCTAAACAAATTTTTTATTCTAATATTATTAGAAACCTGACCTGAAGGTAGGTGGCTGTTGGCATTGGTTTAGGAACTCAAGGATGTTAACCGTTAGGTCTTTGTTACTCTTGGTCTTTTGCTTCTGATGGTCACAAGGTGATATGTTCTTGATTAGGCAGGGACACCATACTTACTGTTTTACTTCTTGGGAGTGTTGCTGATTGTCACAGGCCCTATTCAATCTTACTTTAAGGGTCTTTCTACATTGTTAATACTCTGGTGTAAATATGTTTCATTATTCCCTATAGCATAACTGAGGCCAAACTAAAATATTAGCATTTTAAATATATTTGTCTCCCTCACCCCTTCCCACACCTCAGTGACCTATGAGCAACTTATCCAATTCAAAGCTGTTCTTCCTCCAGCTCAGTGGGGTGGGGAAGCATGGTCTCTTTTTTTTTCACTTGTTCTTTACCTCCTCTGTTACTTAGGATTGGGATGGGGAGGGCACACTGGTAGAAAAAAGCTAAACTATCAGTGTGCTCCACTAAGGCAGGCATTTAAATGCTGGCTCTCGTGTGAGGTATTGGGGTTCTCTGGAGGCCCCATGGGGACTTGTGCACTGACTGGCTTTGCTTCCCTCCTTATGATAAACAGCCCACACTCCCCTTGAGCTTCTGCCCCTGTCTGAATCCACAGCCTCCTAATGCTAACATCCCTCCCCCTGGGCAGCCCAGCTCTCCCTCCTGGGAGAGGTCCTAACAAACACCTCAGGACTGGTTCCCTTTCAAGAAGCCCACTGAAACTCATGCTTGTTTATTCCACCACACACTAGAAGTGCAGCCAGCCAGCAGCTGACTCCTCTCCCTGTTTACCCTGCCACTGACTTACCACTGACTTCTCCATGTGAGAAATAAGTACCAATCTATATTCGTGGGGCTCCACACCCTTGTAAGTGATTCAGGTTCTATTCTCTCAAGAAGCCTCTGCCCCAGGCTCCACCTAAGTGGTCATATGGAAATGGCTCTGTTAAGTGTGGCAGTCCTCTAGCTAGAGAATGTAATCTGAATGAATATAAAGCCTGTCCCTTGTGGGAACACAAAGTGACTATAAATGATTCTCTTGGAGCCTTCCTTGCTTGATTTAGGATGGAGGGAACAGCACTGCTCCTTTGCCTTTCAGGGAGGAAAAGTTCTCTATTCCTAAAAATTCCCATCAATGTATCTTTCATTTCTCACTTCTTATACAGTAGAAATTGGGGAGGCTCTGGATCAGCTTTATTACCTTAGAGTAAATCCTATGTGGTTATATCCAGCACCTTCATTTAGAATGTGTCAGTACCTGTTGCCTATTGTGTTCAGTTTTGGTGTATTATCTAAAGATCTTAGAAAACTGAAAAATTCGTTTAACATCCTCTTTCTTATGTACCTATTCTTAGAAAGTATGAACTGTTCATGTGTGTAAGCTTTATTTATACAGAATGTTACAATGTATTCTTACTTTCCCTCCCCCTCCCTCACTCAGCTGTGTTTTTAATATTCATTCACCTATCAGTCAGGGTCCTGTCAGGAAAATGCAAACCACATTATTTCAAGTAATGGTGTTTAATACAGAGAGTTGATTGCAAGTGTTGAAAGGCTGAAAGAGTAGGAAGAAGTTGCGGATGTAATTCAGAAATTAGTAACTGGAGATATCAGAGAACATTCCTGGGAAAGCAGGAAGAGTGGTATAATCACCAGAAACTAGGAGCTCAGAGAAGGGCCCCCTTTTGATTGATACTCAGAACTTTCTGGGGAAACTCCTTCCATATACCTAGTGCTTGGACCTCTGAGGAAGGACATGACTACCTGTCTGCTGCTAAAATCTCTGACATGTGTGGCAAAGCTGCTGCTAAATGCAGAAGCAGCTAGGAGCTGGAGAGAGCTGCCTTCAGCTGAAGTAGGGTGACAGCATTTGGAAAACAGGGATGAAGGGCCTTCTTCCTGTCTCTCACTTTCAGTTTCCTTTTAGGACATCCCACTGACAGGACCTAATAAAACCAGCTGGTAGCAGAGTCTGAGAAATAAAGAGTTTGCAGAATCTCAGCTGCTGCAACCCAACCAGAGTGTGTGTAAGGAGGTAGGTGGTAGGGTGGAGTGGGGGGTTGTCTTGTGGAGAGAGATAATGTAGTGGCTAAGAGCCCAAAGAAAATAGGTAAATAAGTGATGTAATCCATGTAGTTTCTCATAACTTTGTTGCTTCTGTCAGCTGTGCAGTGTTCCAGGTACACATTCACCATAGTAATGTATCCATTCACCTGGTTGCTTCAAATTCTTTGCTACCTGGAGAAATTAAAGTTCTTGGAGCTAGGATTCTTATAAAAATTATGTTCTACCAATTAGATGCACTCACAAGATTTGGGAGGCAAGGGTCATCTTTCTGCTGCTTGGCTGTTGCTGCTGGAAAGTGGGTTTATCTAGATGTGTGGCTCTCTGCAGCTGCATTCCTACTGACACCAAGGATGAAATAGGGATGCTTACTGTAACAGCTGAACTTCCATGTGGGACGGAGGCTCAACGGGTAAAATCCCGTCTACTCTGTGACACTTCGAGTTTGCCAATGACAGAGTGTGATTAAGAAGACAAAGTATGGGAGGATATCAATAAGTAAGTCACAGAACTCATGAGAAGTCCAAGGAGTGAGGCTCAGAAAACAGACCTGGACCAGGAGAGGATGGACAGCTGTAAAGACTAAGGTCACACTTGAGAGTCAGGCCAGTTAGGATGGCACTGCTGGCACCATGGCTCCTGGACTTGTCTCTTTCATTGCTACATAGATGGATGCTAGGAATTGAGTTAAGCCTCCGAAATTTTTGGCCCTGTTTTAGGATTGGCCCATGAAAGCCCCCTCTCCTGTTGTTTCCTTTATTTTTGCTCTTCTGTTCCTCAACTCCACAATGTGTTTGTTGTGTGTTCCTTGATACTTATGTATCTTTGTCCAAATACATGATTTTGGTATACATGTATTGTGGCAGAGACTTGCCAGCTGTTCCTCACACCCATTTTCTTCTTCCTGGGAAATCAGCTGAACTCTGTTGCCCAGCTTCACTTATATACTTAAGTGTGGCCACAGGATTGAATCTAACCAGTTCGATGGTAATGAAACTAATGTGTGCTACTTGCAGATTTGGGTCCTTAAATTTTCCTATGCATAGTCTCCTGTTATCCACTGTGGCCAGTTTCATGCATTTGCACATATGACCTTGAAAGCTACATGTTGAAGATGATGGAACCAAAAGATGGAGCCTAGATCCCTGAAACATCACTTAGAGAAGAGCCACCCACCAACTAGTGATGTAGGAAATGGCTGGGGTTCAGAGCTGACAGCCAAGAAAGAATTATTGAGATGTCTTTGGTACAAAAAAGATGGTTTTATTAAAGCACACGGGCAGGACCTGTGGACAGAGAGCTGCGTTGGGGTCATGAGGAGTGGTCGATTATGTACTTTCAAGTTGGGAGGGGGTTAGGGATAGCACGGGCTTTGAGGTATTTTGGAAACAAGGTTTCTAGGGCCTTGAGGAGGCTAGCTATTGTTAGGAAAAGGTCATTTATTACTGTCTAGTAAAAAGTCATTCATGAGAACCTTCAGATGTAAATCAGTGGGCCATATGCTTGGAGGATGATTGCTAACATATATCTTGGGGGAGTTTAGAGATAGAGGAAGTTTCCAAAGTAGTTTTGTTTGTTTGTTTTGTTTTAGTTTGATCCCATTTTCATTTATTTTATTGTTTTTATTGTTATTATTTACCCCAGGGGTACAGGTCTGTGAATCCTCAGGCTTACACCTTTCATAGCACTCACCATAGCACAAACCCTCCCCAATGTCCATAACCCATCCACCCATCCCTACCCTTCCACCCCGCAGTAACCCTGAGTTTGTTTCATGAGATTAAGAGTCTCTTATGGTTTGTCTCCTTCCCAATCCCATCTTCTTTCATTTTTTTTCCCTCCCTAACCCCCTGCCCAAAGAAGTTTTTAAATGTTAAAGTTGACTTACAGGGTCCTGGAGGTCAGGCTAAGATTTGACTTTTGCCCTTAGCAAAGTATTAACGTCGAGACAGCTGAGTTCCTAGAGGAATGTCACTCTGCCTGTTTCAAGGTTTTATCAGTGGAAATTTAATTTTTCTTTTGCCTTTGTTTCCTGTATCATTAAGAACACTTGTTTTATACTTCACATTGGTGAGAAACCATTTTCTTTATGATTGAACCATTACACACTTGAAGGTTTGTTGTTACAGCAACTGTCGATCTTTTTTTTCAAATCCCTTTTAGTTGAACACATCAGAAAAGTAAACAAAACACACATCCATATAGAAAAGTCAGTGCAACAAAAATGTTTGGCCCGTGATTTATCACAGGCCAGCACCACTGTAACTACCATCCAAATTGAGAAAGCCTCAGCACCCAAAAGCCTTTTATGCTACCTCCCAAACATCAACCACTTTCTTCTCTCAACCATACCAAGTTACTACCATCCTGACTCTCATGACATTAATTTCTCTGTTTTTCTTTATAGTCTTACTAGTTAAGCATTGTGATACTGTGATTTGTAATTTAAAAAATACATATTTGGTCTTCGTCCCATTTCTAATACAGAGCTTCTAAAATCTTTGGAGTTTCGTAAATGATGAGAGCTGGGAAGCTGACTTTTGGTATGTTAACGAGACAATTTTTGTAATGTCCCAAGTCACCTAGGATGGAGAGCTTGCTTTCCCACATGCTTTGTCCTCAGCATCTTTTCCACTTGGGTGTTCAGCTGCATTCTTTGTTGTATTCTTTTTATAATAAACCAGTAAATGTAAGTAAACTTCTGAGTTCTGTGAACCATTCTAGGAAATTGATCGAACCCCAGGGGTGGGGCAGTCATTGGAACATCCAGTCTGTAGTCAGTCGGTTAGAAGCACCAGTTGATAACCTGGATTTGCAGCTAGCATCTGAGGTGAGGGAGGAGGGCAGTCTTGTAGGAATGAGCCCTTAATCTGTGGAATCTGATGCTGTCCCTAGGCAGATAGTGTCAGAATTAAGATGAGTTGTAGGACACCCTGCTGGTGTCTCAGAGAATTACTTGTGGTCGTGGAGACCACCCCCTCCACCCACGGTGGAACTGGGTGCTCAGACCTCTTTTTAAGTATCTATACCTAAGTAGTATATATTTCCATGTATCTGGCTTCTTTTACTCAATATTAAGTTTATGGGATTCATCCATATTGTTGAGTACAAATGAATTTCTTTCACTGTTGTTACCATAGAAGTATCTTGTTCTGAGAGTAAATTACAACTATACACCACAATCGATTGACTCAACTGTCGATGTACATTTGAGTGGTGTATCAATCAGAATGGGCTGGGCCATGCTGCCGGAAATAAAAATCTAAAATGTTAATGCCTTAACACCACAGAAGATAATTTCTTACTGTTGCTAGAGGCAGGGACTACTCAACTTCACTCAGGGACCCTAACTAATGCAGTACATGCTTCCAAAAGGAAAGAAAAGGAAACAAGGCAGATCACTCCTGGCACCAAAAGTTTCAGCCCAGAAGTAACACATGTCCTTTTTGCCCCTATGTAATTGGCCAAAACAAGTCTCCTTGCCATGTGTAACTCCCTAGTTGGTAAGAAAGTGCAGTCCCACTGTGTACCTGGGGCAGAGGGGAGAAGAAAAACAAGGTTTGTGAACCACCTAATAACCAGTTTCTGAGTCCTGCTAATAATGCTATGAATAATCTTGCAAATGCCTCTATTGCTTGTGTGCACATTTAGATTGGGAATATAACTAGGGATAGAACTGTTTGGTTGTAAAGTGTGTATATCCTTAACCTTTACAGATAATGCCAGACTGCTTCCAAATTTTTCAATTTATACTCCCTTCACCAAGAATATCAGTTTACTTAATCCATATGAGAATTCACTTTATTTCATCTCTCTGCTATCTTGTGGCATTCCCCCATAACTGTATGTGTAATTTTATGTCATTTGGTTTTACTTTGCATTTTCCTGATTACTAATGGGACTGACCTTTTCATGATTCCACTGGCTGTTTGAAAATACTCTTCTATAAAGTGCCTGTTCAAGTCTCTTGCCCATTTTTACTATTAGATCTTTTTCTTACTGATTTTGGAGTTCTTTGGATATATACTGGATATAACCCCTTTAAGTTATATGTGTTACAATTATCCTCTCCCATTCCGTGGTTTGACTTATCACTCTTCATGGGTGTTTATTGATAAATAGAAATCTTAATTTTAGTACAGTCTAGTTCATCAGTCATTCCCTTATGATTAATGCTTTGTGTACCTATTTAAGGAGTCATTCCTACCCCCTAATGATGAAGATACTCTACTAAATTATCTTTTGGAAGTATTTGTATATTGTCTACAACCCATGTGCAACTTATTTTTATGTGTGGTTAGAAGAGGAACCCAAGTTTAATTTTATTTCCATCTAGATATCTAATCCAAAACTGTTCACTGAAAAAACTTTCCCATCTATGCCTTTCCATATTTTTCTCTATATGTGTGAGCCTGTTTCTGGTCCTAATCCATTCCTAGGTCTATATGTCTCTCTTGGCACCAGTACCTCACTGTTTTCATTGCAGTAGCTTTCTAATAAGTTTTCATATGTGGTACGCATGTCCCGCACAATATTTCTTTTCCAAAAGGACTGTTGTTGGCCCTTTGCATTTTCATGATTGTTGAGCTCCCCCAAACACCCTGATGGGATTTTCTTATGGTGGATCAGTTTGGGGCGAATTATAATAGTGAGTTTTCCAATTTTGTGGCCTACATGTTCCATTTCTTTTAATTGCTGTCAATAATATTTTATAGATTTATGTACAGAGTTCTGCACATCTTTTGTTAGATTATTCCTTGCCACTTACTGGTTTTTTTTAATGACTTACAAATGGGATCTTTTAAATTTTCATTTTCTGCTTGCTTGTACATAGAAATACAATCAATTTTTATGTGTTGACCATGGAGCAGCACCTTTGCTAAATAACCTCATTTACTAATTCAATAATATATCTGTATTTTTTACTTTTCTACATACATACTCCTATTGTTTCTGAATACATCCATTTTATTCCATTCTTTCCAATTTTGTACCATTTATTTACTTTTCTTGCTTTACTCCATTGGCCAGAAGATCTGTTACTGTGTTCAAGAGAAGTAATGGTGGAAGTCTTTGTCTCATTCTCAAACTTGAAAGAAAAGCTTTCAGTATTTCATCATGGGTATGATATTTGCAGTGAAGTTCTGATTAATGGTTGTCAAATTAATGATGTGCCTTTCTGTTTGCTATTATTTTTATCATGAATTGGATTTCACATTTTGTCAAACACTCTTTTGATTTGAGAGACCATATACATTTTTAAAAGTTCTGTCAGTGTAGGGGCATCTGGGTGACGCAGTCTGTTGAACATTGACTCTTGGTTTTGATCTCAGGGTCGTGAGATCAAGCCCTTTATCTTGAACCCACCCCCACCCCCTGCCCCAGAAATACTTGTGTTCTCTCTCAAATAAAAATAAATCTCTAAAAAAAAAAGTTCTGTCAGTGTGGCAAGTAATAGATTCATTTTCATATGTGAAACTAACCTTGAATTTTTAGAATATAATCACCTTAGTTGATTATTTACTTTTAAATATTTAAAATATTAAATATTTTTTAGAAATACAAACAATTCTAAGAACATATTATGAGCAACTCTACACCAGCAAATTTGACAATCTGGAAGAAATGAATGCATTCTTAGAGAAATATAAACTACCAAAACTGAACCAGGAAGAAACTGAAGACCTGAATAGACTCATCACCAGTAAGGAGATTGAAGCAGTCATCAAAAATCTCCCAAAGAACAAGAGCCCAGGGCCAGACGGCTTCCCAGGGGAATTCTACCAAACATTTCAAGAAGAATTAATACCTATTCTCCTGAAACTGTTCCAAAAAATAGAATTGGAAGGAAAACTTCCAAACTCCTTTTATGAGGCCAGCATTACCTTGATCCCCAAACCAGGCAAAGACCCCATCAAGAAGGAGAATTACAGACCAATATCTTTGATGAATACGGATGCAAAAATCCTCAACAAAATACTAGCCAATAGGATCCAGCAGCACATAAAAAGGATTATTCACCACGACCAAGTGGGATTTATTCCTGGGATGCAAGGTTGGTTTAACATTCGCAAATCAATCAATGTGATACAAGACATTAATAAAAGAAAGAACAAGAACCATATGATCCTCTCAATAGATGCTGAAAAAGCATTTGACAAAGTACAGCACCCTTTCTTAATCAAAACTCTTCATAGTGTAGGCATAGAAGGTACATACCTCAATATCATCAAAGCCATCTACGAAAAACCCACAGCGAATATCATTCTCAATGGAGAAAAACTCAGAGCTTTTCCCCTAAAGTCAGGAACACGGCAAGGCTGTCCACTATCACCACTGCTATTCAACATAGTACTAGAAGTCCTAGCCTCAGCAATCAGACAACAAAAAGAAATAAAAGGCATCCAAATCGGCAAGGAAGAGGTCAAACTCTCACTCTTTGCAGATGATATGATACTTTATGTGGAAAACCCAAAGGACTCCACTCCAAAACTGCTAGCACTCATACAGGAATTCAGTCAAGTGTCAGGATATAAAATCAATGCACAGAAATCAGTTGCATTTCTATATACCAACAACAAAACAGAAGAAAGAGAAATTAAAGAGTCAATCCCATTTACAATTGCACCCAAAACCATAAGATACCTAGGAATAAACCTAACCAAAGAGGCAAAGAATCTGTATTCAGAAAACTATAAAGTACTCATGAAAGAAATTGAGGAAGACACAAAGAAGTGGAAAAACATTCCATGCTCATGGATGGGTAGAATAAATATTGTGAAAATGTCTATGCTACCTAGAGCAATCTACACATTTAATGCAATCCCCATCAAAATACCAGCAATTTATTTCAAAGAAATGGAACAAATAATCCTAAAATTTATATGGAACCAGAAAAGACCCCGAATAGCCAAAGGAATGTTGAAAAAAAAAAGCAAAGTTGGCGGCATCACAATTCCAGATTTCAAGCTCTATTACAAAGCCGTCATCATCAAGACAGTATGGTACTGGCACAAAAACAGACACATAGACCAGTGGAACAGAATAGAGAACCCAAAAATGGACCCTCAACTCTATGGTCAACTAATCTTCGACAAAGCAGGAAAGAATGTCCAGTGGGAAAAAGACAGTCTCTTCAACAAATGGTGTTGGGAAAACTGGTCAGCCACATGCAGAAAAATGAAACTGGATCATTTCCTGACACCACACACAAAAATAGACTCAAAATGGATAAAAGACCTCAATGTGAGAAAGGAATCCATCAAAATCCTCGAGGAGAACACAGGCAGCAACCTCTTCGACCTCAACCGCAGCAACTTCTTCCTAGGAACCTCACCAAAGGCAAGGGAAGCAAGGGCAAAAATGAACTATTGGGACTTCATCAAGATTAAAAGCTTTTGCACAGCAAAGGAAACAGTCAACAAAACCAAAAGACAACTGACAGAATGGGAGAAGATATTTGCAAATGACATATCAGATAAAGGGCTAGTATCCAAAATCTATAAAGAGCTTCTCAAACTCAACACCCATAAAACAAATAACCCAGTCAAGAAATGGGCAGAAGACATGAACAGACATTTCTCCAAAGAAGACATCCAAATGGCCAACAGACACATGAGAAAGTGCTCAACATCACTCGGCATCAGAGAAATACAAATTAAAACCACAGCGAGATACCACCTTACACCAGTCAGAATGGCTAAAATCAACAAGTCAGGAAATGACAGATGTTGGCGAGGTTGCGGAGAAAGGGGAACCCTCCTACACTGTTGGTGGGAATGCAAACTGGTGCAGCCACTCTGGAAAACAGTATGGAGATTCCTCAAAAAGTTGAAAATGGAGCTACCCTACGACCCAGCAATCGCACTACTGGGTATTTATCCTAAAGACACAAAGGTAGTGATCCTCAGGGGCACGTGCACCCGAATGTTTATAGCAGCAATGTCCACAATAGCCAAACTATGGAAAGAACCTAGATGTCCATCAACAGATGAATGGATAAAGAAGATGTGGTATATATATACAATGGAATATTATGCAGCTATCAAAAGAAACGAAATCTTGCCATTCGCAACAACATGGATGGAACTGGAGGGTATTATGCTGAGCGAAATAAGTCAATCAGAGAAAGACAATTATCATATGATCTCTCTGATATGAGGAACTTGAGGGGCAGGGTGGGGGGTTGTGGGGGGTAGGGAGGGAAAAATAATGAAACAAGATGGGATGGGGAAGGAGACAAACCATAAGAGACTTCTAATCTCATAAAACAAACTGAGGGTTACTGGGGGGTGGGAGGGTAGGGATAGGGTGGATGGATTATGGACATTGGGGAGGGTTTGTGCTTTGGTGAGGGCTGTGAAAGATGTAAGCCTGATGATTCACAGACCTGTACCCCTTGGGCAAATAATAAAAATAAAATTAAAAAAAAAATAAATAAAATATTAAATATTTTTTAATATTACTGAAATCAATTTGGTAATATTTTGCATAGGACTTTTACAGCTATGCTCATGACTGCACATAAATTCCTGTAAATCTTTTTTTTCTCAACACAGTGCTTTTAATTAAGTGCTATACATGTTGCTATATGTACCTTTAACTCACTTTTCAGATACGCTAATGGCTTCTCATCTCACTCATAACATAGTCCAGAGTTTTTACTGGGACCTAAAAGGCCCTGTATTTTCTGGATTCCAGTTATCTAATATTTGCTCCCTTTACTCATGTCTTTTCAGCCACAGTCCACCATGCTATTTATTGAAAATGCTAGGCATACCCCTGTCACAGGGTCATTGTACTTAATATTCCATCTATGTGGATTATTATTTCCACAGTATCTACATGGCTCTCACTATGCACTTTTAGATCTCTAGTCAAGTGTTACTTTTTATAGTCCCCCTCTCTACTGCCATACCACGCTTAGTTTTTCTTCAAAGAACTTATCATTGCCTTTTAAATTGTACATTTATTTGTTTATATGATTATTGTGTTTTTCTCCACATTAGAATGTAAATTCCAGGACCAGGGACTTGATCTATTTTATTCGGTACTGTACTCCTAGCATCTAGGACTTACTTGCCTCCAATGTCTGTATAGTGTTCCAGAGTATCTGTTTAGAACATTTAACACATCCATTCCCCTAGTGAAGGACATTTAGATTATTTTCTTATTAATGTTCTCTTAAAAATGTATGAGAGTCTTGCTTCCAGATTTCAAGTTAATTTGTCAGGCTTTTATTCCCCTAAAAAATATAACAAAATTAACAACTATACAATCTAAACAAAATATAAACCAAAAAACAACTATTTAAAGACACTGAAAAGTGAATAAAAGTAGGCAAAAACTAGAGGAGAATTTATCCTTAAAAGACTTCAACTGCAATGAATAAAATGATATTGTGGTCTTTGCCTGAAGGTCCTTCCCAACCCCACCCCATCCACCAGTTTCAAAGGCAGAAAACCACAGCCTTACTGGCTCAGAATAGCAGAGAACAGAGTTCAGGGCTGGTGAAGCAGCTGGAAATTTAAGAGCAGAAATCCTGGAAGTAGGAGAGTGGCATGAGGGGTAAAACCAAAATATGAGCATAAACTCTGCCCAAGTCTTTGTGCATGACTGCTAAAGTACATATGCACAGGGGAGACTCAGGGGACCTAGCAAATAAAGCTGGCAGAGTCCAATGAAGAGTCTACCTTTGAATGACAGAAGTGCACTGGCTGAGATGTGCAAATTTGCTGCTTTTTTGACTGAGTGCATTCCTCAATTCATGTCCAGCTTAGGTGGCAACTGAAGTTTTAGAGGACAAGGTTTGATAATGGAGAGCAGCTGGAAATTTAAAAGGAAAACCCCAGAAGAAAAAGGACTGTAGAGGAAGTGAGCCCCAAAATCTGAGCAAAAATCTGGTCACATTCTTCACCAGTGACTAAACTATGTAAATACAGGCGAGATGCCCTGAGACCAGGCTTTAAAAAAAAAAAAAGCAGCTGCTGCTAGAAGCTGGAAGAAAGAAGCTGAGCTATCTACTGTTACATAACACAAGAAATAAAAAGATTTGCAATTTAAGCCCACCTGCACCCGAAAATGCCTGCTATAACTACACCACCAGTAAATCTTACTACAGCATATTATCCACAACAACCAGCTTTCAACCAAAATTACCAGACATGCAAATAAACAGGAAATTATAACCCTGTTATAAAAACATGAAATTATAAACAGTAATTTGTACTCAAGATAAAGGACACTCAATAGAAATTGACTATAGAAGGCTCAGATACTGGATTTAGCTGTCAAATACCTCAAAGTAGCTGTTATTACTGTGTTCAAGCAATGAAAGGAAAATATGTGTTCTTGCATACTAAAGGAAAGTATGGCTTGAGTGAATATACAGATAGGGAACCTTGCCAGAGACAGGAACTACAAAAAGGAACCAAATGGAAATTCTAGAACTGAAAAGTATAAATAACTAAAAGGAGGGAAGAAAAGAACAATATAAATCACTCAATTTGAATAACAGAAAACAGACTGAAGAAATGGACAGGGCCTCAGGAACCTGTGGGATTATAACAAAAGATCTAACATTGCGTCATCAAAATCCCAGAAGGAGCTGAGAAGGCACTTGATGAAAAGTAGCTGCAAATTCCCCAAATTTTGGCAAGAGACAAGCAGAGTGAATCCCAAACATGATAAACATGAAAAAAAAGTTAATATCAAACATATAATTAAACTGAAAACTAAATAAAAAAATATACTGAAAGTGGCTTTAAAAAAATGACACCTTACCCAAAAGAAAACAATTTGAATGACAATAGATTTCTCATGAACCATGGAAGCTATAGGGAGTAGTATGCTATTTTTCAGGTTTTGAAAGAAAAGAACTATTAATTCAGAATATTATACCCAGTGAAAATATTCTTCAGAAATGAAGGGGAAATTTGGACATTCTCAGATGAAGGAAAAGTAGGTGAATTTGTCACCAGGAGACCTACCCTAAAAGAATGATTTAAAGAAGTTATTTGAACAGAAAGGAAATGGTGAAAGAAGAAGCCTGAGAATATCCAGAAAGATGAAAGAGCATGGTAAACAGAAATATGTGCCAACTGAACTAGCTTTCCTTCTCTTGAATTCTCTAAATTGTGTTTAATGGTTGAAGCAAAAATTATAATGCTGTCTGGTATTCTAAACATATGTTGGAGGAATATTTAAGATAATTATAAACAGGAAAGGATAAAGGAAGGTGAGGTTTCTATACTTCACTTGAACTAGTAAAATCACACCACCAGTGGACCATGTTAAATAACGCATTTATAATGCAATACATACAGCAACAACTGAGAAGCTATACAAAGATATAAACTCAAAAGTCACTACAGATAACTGAAAATGGAATTCTAAAAAGTACCCAGTTAACCCATAGAAGGGATAAAAAAGTAAACAAGCAAAAATCTGGGAGAGCAATCAGAAAAAATGGCAACTTTACTACCTATCATCAACAATTGTATTATGTTAATAAACTGAATACACCAATTAAACAATGGAGAGGGCAGAATGGTAAGAAACATGACTCAACTATACTTTGTCTATGAGAAACTCACTTTAAATGTAACAGTATAGGCAAATTGAAAGTAAGAAGGTGAAAATGATTTATCATGCAAAAATTAATTAAAGCAGGAGTGGCTATATTAATATCAGTAAAGTAGAGAGGAGAATTTGACAAAGACAGGGAGAGACATTATATAATGATAAATGTATTGGCGCATCAATAAGACAATAATCATAAATGTGTATATACCAAACAATGCTGTGCAAAATATGTGAAGTAAAACTGATAGGAGAAATAAAACCGGGGCGCCTGGGTGGCTCAGTGGGTTAAAGCCTCTGCTTTCGGCTCAGGTCATGATCTCAGCGTCCTGGGATCGAGGCCCGCATCGGGCTCTCTGCTCAGCAGGGAGCCTGCTTCCTCCTCTCCCTGTCTCTCTGCCTGCCTCTCTGCCTACTTGTAATCTCTCTCTCTCTGTCAAATAAATAAATAAAATCTTAAAAAAAAAAAAAAGAAAACCGAACCACAACTGCAGTTGGGGACTTAAATACCCCTCTCAAAAACTGGTAAAACAACTAAGAAAATCAACCCTCATTGCCTATTTAACCCATCCTCCTACCCACCTCCCCTCTGGTAACCATCAGTTTGTTAACTATAGTTAAGAGTCTGTTTCTTGGTTTGTCTTTATTTTTTTCCCTTTGCTTGTTTCTTAAATTTCACATATGAATGAAATGATATGGTATTTGTCTTTCTCTGACTTCTTTTGCTTAGCATTATACCCTCTAGCTCCATCCATGTTGTTGCAAATGGCAAGAGTTCATTCTTTTTATGACTGAATAATATTCCATTACAGATATAGATAGATATATCTATCTATAGATAGATAGATATATCTATAGATAGATAGATAGATAGATATCTATATAGATATGTATATCTCCATCCCACGTTTTCTTTATCCATTCATGAATCGATGGACACTTCGGCTGCTTCCATAATTTGGCTGTGGTAGATAATGCTGTTATAAACATCGGGATGCATGTATCCCATTGAATTAGTGTTTTTGTATTCTTTGAGTGAATAGCTCATAATGCAATTGCTCGGTCCTAGGGTAGTTCTATTTTTTACTTTTTGGAGAACCTCCATGCTGTTTTCCACAGTGGCGGCACCAGTTTGCATTCCCACCAACAGTGCAGGAGGGTTCCTTCTTCTCCACATCCTTGCCAAGTCTTGTTACTTGTGTTGTTGATTTTAGCCATTCTGACAGGTATGAGGTGATACCTCATTGTGGTTTTGATTTGCATTTCCCTGATGATAAGTGATGATGAGCATCTTTTCATGAATCTGTTGGCCATCTGGATGTCTTCGTTGGAGAAATGTCTGTTCATGTCTTTTGCCCATTTTTTAATTGGATTATTTGGGAGGGTGTTGAGTTTTATAAGTTCTTTATATATTTTGGATACTTCTAACCCTTAATCAGATGTCATTTGCATATATCTTCTCCCATTCTGTAGGTTGCCTTTTAGTTTTTTGATTATTTCCTTCACTATACAGAAGCTTTTTATTTTGATGTAGTCCCAGTAGTTTATTTTTGCTTTTGTTTCCCTTAGAACATAATATATTTAATTAATTTCACCAAGTGCTGCCAGATTGCTCCCCAGAATAACCACAGCAGGATAACCACCTACCAACAGTGCATGAGAATGCTTGTTTTCCGCTATATCCTCAACATTTGGTGTGGAAGAGGCAATAGAAAGCCATAAGGAGAATGGCTTCTGGGGATAAGTGGCTGGATTCAAAAACTGGCTCTACCATTTTCTGACTTTGTGACCTTGGATAATTTATTGAATCTGTAAAATGGAATAGTAACCAGAACCTATCTTTTAATTACCAGAGTTTCTAGGCATTAGTGGGTGAAACTGGCACTTTTTTTTTCTATTTCAGACCTTTTCCCTTATTTATCCTATTTCTGAATGAAGATTTCAAATTAGACTGAAAATCTACAAAAATAAATGAGTTTCAGGTGAGTTACAGAGTGGAAGTCAATGAGATTTTTGGTCTTTGAATTATTAGTGCATGCAGTATACAGGGCAGGATCACAAATTTCCTTATGAATTTGGATATGCAAATATAGTTTAGCTCCTTTATCAATTACTGCTCTGATTTTCCTCACAAGTCTCACTCCCACCTCCACTCCACTGGATAGTAGTAGAGTCTAGAAATAAATTCAGTTCAGTATCTTCAGATTTCATGTATTCTTTCTAAAATAAATGCTCAGAAAATTCTGACCATTCTACCTTTTCTCCTCTCCAAAGTGGCATCTGGGTATAGTCAGGAGGACTTATGTGGCATTTTGATATCAGAAGGAAGGGGTTCCCTGACTCAATACTGGCTCTTGGTTGTGCACATGCTGGAATCTTCTGGGCATGGCTGGCTCCGTCCCATACCTAGACATTCTGCCAACATTTGCTTCTAAAGCTGATGAATTTGTGGTCTTGTCTCTCTCTGCTGTCAGGCTCTTGTGCCCTTCCCTGTCAGTTTGGCCTCCTCTCAACAACCCTGTGTGATGCTGCAGACTTCAGTGATTCTCTGCCTCATATTCCATTGGGCCAAAAGGGTCTCTGCTCAGTATCCATATGACAAAGGGGTCAAGGGACACTTCTTCCTGGCATGCCACTCTGCCCTCTTAATGCTCTTGGGGCCACAGTAGGTCCATGCTGCAGAGTAGTTTCCTTTTTAAAGTCTTAGTAGGGAAAAGGGCAAAAGCTTCTTTGTCCACAGTACTCAGTTTACTTTGCATCCCAGAGTCCCAGGTGAAGTTGATTTGTCATACTTGTCCTTCTCATCTCTACTTCATTTACCCCCATCCATCAGGATAGAATGGGACCTGTTTCTCCCTTTTGTCTTGTGTCTTACTTCTTCCTTCCTTTCATTGTTTGGCACTTTGATTTCCTAATGGGATTTTAATTTATCTGATAGACAATAGTGAAATTGTCTGGTCTGGAACATTTTTGCATGGCAGTCATTGTATTTGAGCTAAGCAGACATATGGTACTTATTTTATAATCTCTAATTAAAAGTTTAATACCCCAATAAAGCTGAAATTACAAAAATAAAAAAAAAGAAGAAAATCCTACATATAAGAGAATAAGAATGAATTTTGGTATAGAAAATGGTGTGGATTTGTAGAAAATGTTCTGTTCTAACCAATTTTAGGTGGTTTTACAGGTACCACACTGCTGCTCCCTGCTCCCACTGGAGGATAGGTAGTAGCGATGGTATATGTGGACACAAGGTAGGGTTCATTTATCTAAAAGGACTTCTTTAATACTCTGCTAGTCTCCTCTCCTAAAGGAACAGCCACGTCCCTGATTGACCACAGAAAAGAAAAGGGTTTCTGAGGAAAGTGGCATCTTTCGCCCCTCTGTGCAGCCTTTTGTTAAAAGGACATCGGTTACACCATAGTCACTGGCGAGGGGGTGACTGAAGAGGTTGTGTGCCAGCACTCAGTGTACACTGCCATTTGTATTACCTCCTACCACATAGCTCACACCTAGCTATACAGCAAGGAAAGTAGGTTGTACCTAGTAAGTTTTGGTGCTTAGGGGTAAGGAGAGGAGCCCCTGTAGGCCTTTAGCTCCGTTACACGCTAACCCAACTTTTATCAGAGGTTTGTCCTGGGATAGCATGTAATCAGCTAAAAATAACCAAACATATCAAGGCAGAACTCTAGATTCCCTACCCCCAGTCTGTCCCTCCCTCAAATTTCTTATCTCAGTTAATGATACCATGATCCACTCAGTTGCTCAAGCCTAAAATCTTGGACTCATCCTCGATTTGTCCTCTTCTTTCACTGTTCACATCCAATCCATCAGCAAGCCAATATTTTGGCTTGGCCTCCAAAATATTTCCTAAATCCATCAATTCTCCATCCTTGCTGTTGGGACCCTAGTCCAAACTCCATCATCTCCCACTAGAATTACTTCAAGCCTCCAAACAAATTATCCTCATTACTCTGGGTTTTCTTCCACCCATCCGCCATAGAACAGCCAGAGGGAGCTTTGCTTCATGTCCTCTCATACCTAATACTCTGCACTAGATTCCTCCTCATGCTTTTAAAAATAAAATACAAGGTTATTATGAAAAGGCTTTCTGTGATCGACCCCTGTCTATTCCTTTTTGTCATTTTTTATCACCCTACCCCTTATTCACCATACTCCAGCTACATGTTCTGTCCTGCCTCAAGACCTTTGCGCCTTCTGAGGGCTCTACCCAGAAACACTCCTCCTAGATCTTCAAATAGCTCTCTTGCTTATATTCAGAAAGTGTCTTCTGACCATCCAAATGATACTGCTTCATTCTAGTCATGCTCTAACACATCAGCCTCCTTTTTCTTTATGCACATACAAACCAAATTTAACTTATCCATATGTTGACCTTTTCTTGTCTGTCTCCCTGCTCTGGGACAACCTCATCAGTGCCAGGAAGAGCACCTGGTTCAGAGGAGTGCTCAATAAATAATTGTTGAGGGGCTCAGTCTGACTCTTGATTTTGGCTCAGGTCATGATCTCAGGGTCATGAGTTCAAGCCCAGCATGAAGCTTCCTGCTCAATGGGGAGTCTGAGAGTCTCTCTCCCTCTGCCCCTCCCCTCACTAGTCTATGTGCTCTTACGCACATACTCTCTCTCTCAAAAAAATAAATCTTTAAAAGAAAATAATTGTTGAATGCACATAAAACCTTGTATCTTATTTGGCCTTTGTTTTTTATTTATATGACTCACTTGGAGAATCCATCACAGCGGAGGGGATGACGGAAGGAAAAGATTGAGGCATTCTGGATAATACAACAAAGGCTTTAAAAAATCATTTTCAGTTCCACTGTTCTCTCTTCAAAAATATCCCTTGTGAAAAAAAATATATATCTCATGGATTTAACACAAGTACTCAGACCTCAGTAGAAAGCTGGGCAAGGATTCAGGATTCTGTGTATTAGCCATCCCCATCTGCCAAGCACCTGTGGTCCATGACCAATGCCAGGCCCATCTCCCACAGGGTACCAGCATTCCCTTCTCAGTTTTGTACACTTGAGTCTTCCCCTCAGCAGGTCATTTCTCCATGTGCAGACGCCCTGCACTGCTAATAAATCTCAGAAACCCTTCATTGAATCACCCCAACTTTATTTTGTTTGAGGGCTCACAGCAAGGGTGGGCTGCACACGTAGACCCGCCGTTGGTGACAGGTGGCGGGGCTGAGCTTCGTGGGCAGGGGCAGGTGCATCAGTGTGTGCCTGCTGTGTAACCTAGTGATGCCTAGGGGCCCTTCCATGTACACAGGACAGGAATACACAGCCAGGCTGCCTGGGGGTGGCAAGTCACTGGATCGCTGGGGCTGGGCACTGACACTGACCGGAGGCAGAGGGCTGGGCTGGCTGCAGGTGCTGTCCTGCAGGGCCCCTGCTAGCGGGTCCCACTCTGCATTCCGGAGCTGGAGCCCAATCAGCAGCAGCCCCATCTCTGGAACGGTAGGATTTGGATCTTTCACAACCTAGGGGCACCAGAAGCTGATCAGGCAAGAATAGGAAGCTGGGGGGGTCCTAGTGGAAGGGTATCAAAGCATATGGGACTATAGTGAGGAGGCAAGATCACCAAGAGGCAAGGTGGGATAATTGTAAGGTGTAATCAGGGATTCGAGGTGGCGAAAGTGTAAATGGAGGGATGGCATGAAGGTACCTGGAGGTGCAAAGGGTTGCTGTTCAGCTCCTGATGTTTATGCGGGAGCCTACTGGAGCTGGAGCCTAGGAGGCCAGGGAAATTCGAGGTAGGCACACGCTGGTTCAGGGTGGCCAAACCAAAGGTAGCCTCCCAACGCAGTGATAGCAGCAGGCTGCGTGGACGACGAAAGGCTGATAGGTGAAAGATGCGCTCTGGTACTTTCGTGTCCACGCCCAAGTAGCGAACCAGCAGCTGCCCACGACGCGACAGCTGTCGCAGCCAGTGCCAGGGTGGCTGCGGGCCGGCAGGCGCATGGGGACGCCAAGGCGGGGGTAGGCGGCCAGTCCAGAGAGCATGTGCCACCGCGGCACAGCGCGGGGAGGCGCATGGGGGCGCGCCCTGCAGCTGCTGCAACAAGCAATCCAGGTCCCGCAGAAGCGCGCCGGCCAGCTGGCTCAGCTCCAGCACCTCTGTCTGGAGGAAGGCCTGTAGAGGCCGCTGCGAGCTCAGTCCCAGCACCACCCAGTCGGCGCCAGACTCTCCCTGGCGGGCGGTCTCCGTCAGCAAAGCCTGCAGCGACTCCAGCCTCCGCTTGGCCTGCACTAGGCGCTGCCGCAGCCGCTTTTCAGCGCGTCGGGAGCCCCCGTGAGACGCAGGAACCCAAGCGGGTAAACTCTGCTGCAGCGCGCTCAAGAGAGCGCGACTCTGGCGTCGTAACAGCCAGGCCTGGGGGCCAGCACTCAGTCCGCAGCTCTGGGGTTCGGGTGGTGTGGGCAAGAGGTGCATCTGGGCCTTGCACTCTGCCAAAGCATCCGGCTCCCCTAGCTCTTGGAGGTGAAGCGGAGGGGTGACACTTTAAGCCACCATCCCGTAACAGTGTGAATATTGCCCCCTCCTACACCTTTGTTAATACCGCGGTTCATGTTCTTGAGAGGGGGGCATTACACAGACTGTTCCCCACCCCAACACAGGTACCTGGCTGCAGCTTACCTGGGCTGGGCAACAGAGTAGACAGCAGATACTGAGGGGTGTGTGGTTGAGTCCAGCTCCCATCGTTGCTGGGGCTCAGGCAGGCTTGTGTTAGGCTAATCAGGGCCTCCCTGTCCTTCTTGTCTCCCACAGGACCCCCATAGAAAACCGAAGCTGAGAATAAGGTCAGAGCCCCTCAGTTGTAGCCCCTCCAGTTTCCACCGCCTCCCAAACCAAAACCAAAGCTGGGAATTATGTTCCCGACCCAGTACTCCCACTCCCACACCTTTCAGGGCTTTCCTGGGGGCTGATGACTACAAGGGGATAGGAAGAGTCTCACCTGCCAGCTCCTGCATGGCAGCACTGGGATTGCTAAGGCTGGCCCACAGCTGGTCTTGGATCTGAAGGACCTGTGTCAGGGTAACTGGACTCCTGGGGGAGGGGAGCAGGAAGTAGGGTTTCAGAACCATCTATATGCTAAAAGGACTCTGGTCCTTTTAGGCCAAGCTCCCAAGCTCCCAATTCACAAGGGTTCACTAGTCATTGCCACTTAGCACTTCAAATTCAACTTGCTTTCACTAAAATCATCATTTCCTCCTGTATTGCCCCAGCTGTCCTAGGCAGAGATCTGGGAGCCATCCTTGACTCCTCTTTCTTCCTCACTCCATATTTACTTTCTATCCCTACTGATACTACCATAGCATGGTCTTGTCCCTTCAGACTGCCCGAGCCTCCTAAAACATCTCTGCTTGCCTCCAGCCCTGTCCCATCTGGTCCATTCTCCACAGTGCAACCAGAGTGATCTTTCCAACAGATAATTAGGATCACGTCTCTTATCCTATTTAAAACTCTCCAGTGGCTTCCCACTGTCCTCAGGATAAAATCAGGCCCCTTGCAATGGTCTTAAAGGCCCTTTACATAAGTCTTGCCTCTCTCCATTCAACCCCAACACGTCCACCTTAGCCACATTGAAATCTTCTTCCTCCTGCCGAGCTTAGTTTCCTCTACTCAGAAAAGCCCCGTCGCCACCTGATCTGCCTCTGCTTCCTAGACTCAATTCTGAGAGCTCAAAGTCCTTGGAGGACCCTTTCTTGACTTCCCCTTGCCCTCACACTTTGGTGCTGCCCAGGCAGAAATTAGTTGTACTCCTCAAGGATGTGGAAAATGCTCAGTGTTTGCTGAACGACTAACTGAGCAGGATGGATGGGGTCCCTCACCAGTGCCCCCTGTGTGCCTGCAGCTTCATTCCGTAGAGCTGCCGGTGTAGCAGGAGGCCATGTAAGAGGAGGAGAGGCAGCATCCTTGCTGGGGGTTGCACAGAGAGTCCTTGCTGGGCTAGCTCCAAGCTGTCAGTCAAGATGTGGCCCAGCTCCAGAGAGTGGTCCCAGAAAACAGGCATGGAGTGCTGAGTCAGCACCGCTGGGGCAGATGGAGAGTGCTGTGTCAGCATAGCACAGTTGCCCTCCTCCTTCAATCTGAGAGCCTATAGCTGGGATTTCTCACCTGGTAAGGAAGCAATAGCATCTGCAGACAAAATAAGCCAAAGACGGAAATCTCTGTGGACAGTCGTCACACTCTTGCTTGCAGGTTGGGCTAGAGGCAGTTCTAACTCCAGGTCCGAGACCACTAGGGGTCAGATATAGGGCTGAGATCAATCAGTGGGTAAAGGGTCAGACACAAGTTTAGGGATCAGACTTGAGGCCCTGGGGTCAGGAGTGAGATACAGGAGTGAGGGGATCAAGCTCAGGCCCAGTACTGGATTAGGGAGCAGACGCACCCCTGGCTCCATCCAACAGCCCCAGCAAGGGCTGTAGCAGCTCCTTTGGCCAGTGAGACATCAGATGACAGTTCTCCAACACCAGCCAGTGCCCTCTGTGCATAGCCTGGCATAGCGTGGTGACCACTGCTGAGACTGGGTCCCAGGCTTCAGAGCCTAGGGCTATCACCTCCAGATGCTTCTGCCCCTGAAGACCAACAGAGAGGTGGCAGAGAACTCAGAGTGATCGTAGGATGACCCAAGGGACCCAACATAATGCCACAAACGACCCCAAAAATCCCCGAGTAAGCCAGAAAGATCTATAAGAATGCTGGGAGGGGGCCACCACACCCCATCTCAGCCCACAGGGGTCTGGTGTCTCTGTGGCCAAGAGACTAGGCTCAAACCTGCTCATGCCTGGCAGCCAGTTTCTGGATGACAGTCAGGGGATGCATGGTGGCTGTGGGGTGACCAGGTGGTGGCAATAAGATCAGCATAGGCTGAGTAGCCTGGCTGTGTTCGAAGGGTATGGTGGAGGCACCCAGGTTTTCATCCAGGGGCCGGCCCAGAAGGCTGGTGGTAAAGTCTGCCAGGGCCCCTGCCAGGCACTCAGGTCGCAGCACACGCCACAGAATCAACTTCTGAAGGAGGCTGAGTGGATTGGGCCCAGGCCCAGGTGCTGGACCCAGCACTGTGGATGACAGTGACAGGTAAGCCTGCCAAACACTGGAGTGGACTGCCAGGGAGGCACACAGCCCCGCAAAGGGGGGCAGCAGCTCCAACATGCCACATTCATGCCAGGCTCTCAGCCCTAGCCAGGCCGGCCGAGCCACACCTGGCTTGCTGTAGCCTGTGCCCGGAGAGGCTGCCAGGCCGGGCCAGAATGCCAGCTTCTCCAGCTCTGGTGCTTTCGTTGCCATTCGCAGCAGTGCCAGCGCACCCAAGGCCCCCACCAACGGTACTTGGGTCAGGCCCAAGGCAGCCACGGTGCTTCCCAGGAGCTGGCGGGTCAGCTGTGCTCTCAGATGCAACAGATGGCTGGGCAGGTCCTCCCCCTGGTGAATCTCACGCTGCTTAATGTTGTTCAGAGCCCGCTTGGTGGCTGCTAGCCAGTTGTCGGGGCTCATGCGGAAAAGGGGCAGCAGGTTCTGCAGTGGGCTAAGGGCCTTTATTATGGCCATTCCTTGCCAGACCACACGCCGATAGGGTCCCCACAAGGCCACCTCCTGCAGTCTCAGGTCTTCTAGATCCTCACAGTGGGCACGCAGCTGACATAGCTCTGCCTGGGCCCTCACCATGTCCCGTAGGAATTTAGCTGGTTTCTGATGTTTTGGGTTCCGGAGCAACAGCATCAGTAGCAGGCGCTCCTGCAAACAGTCACCTGTTCCGTGGGTCTGACCCTTTCCCACACAATCCTCAACCATCCACGATCATCTCTGCCCCCATACCCGGCCCCCTCCAAAGCTCACACCCAGCCATAGCTGGGACCCCTGGGCACCTCAGCAGCCTCCACAGCTTCACAGCTGTCCAGGGCTCTGGTCTTTATGTCCTGACAGCGGCTCTTGAGCTCGGGACACTCTGTGCACAAGATTTCTTGCAGCATCTGGTCTTCTAGGATATCCATGTTGAGGCTCAGATCCAGCACATTCAGCCCCTTCAGCAGTTCATAACCTAGCACTTGGGGTCACATGGGAGATGCTTAAGCCTTTCCCCTTGGCAAAGCCAGTGGGCAGGTGCACCAGGTGTATGGCTCCAGACCACAGTCCTGAGCCTGCTTGAGGCCAGACTGAGGGAAGGGGGAGGCCTAGTATGTCCACAAAGCTGTGGTGGCAACTTACCCACTAGGGCTCACCTTTTCCCAAAGCACTGAGGGGAAGAGTAGTGCTCAGATAGAGACAGAAGCCAGGCTGCACCTGGGCAGGGCTCAGCTCCTCCCGCTGCAGTAGCCATTGCAGTTCTTGGCACCCTAGGCCCAGCTCCATGTTGGTCAGTAGCACAGGCAGGCCTACAAGGGGGAGACAAGGACACCCTACCCACCATGTCAGCACCCCGCCCCTCCACCTGCACAAAATCTGGCTCTGACTAGCTCCCCACTGGCTAATGGGATGATCCCCTCAGGGCTCTTCCACACAGTTAGTGCCTGGCTTAAGGGTGGGAGAGGAGGTCAGTCTGGGCGTGAGAGGCTTGTAGGGCCACAGATGGGGGACATGGTGGAAGGGGCCCGTTCTCACCACTGGCAGCTGCCTCCTGGAGCTGAGGACCCAGCTCTGGGTCAGCGCCTGAGAGCACACGAAGGTAGGGAAGGGGCAGAGACCCAGTCTCAGAGGCTGGCCTTGCCTCCTGCCTCTCTGTCTCTTCCTCCTCCTCGTGCTCTTGCTCCTCTTCCGTTTCTCCCTCTTCCTCCTCATTTTCCCTGTCGTCTGTCTTCTGCTCTTCTGTCTTGTCCTTAGTCTTATCACACCCTTCACTACTGTCATCTTCCTTTTCCATGGCCTCTTCTTGATTTCTCACAAAGCCCTTGTCTGTGGCAGAAAGATGCAGAGGAACTCCTCTCAGAGGATGAACCCGGCTCCTAGGGAGCACCGTTCACCCAAGGGCTCCATCTCATGAGGGAAAGTCTGCAGGAAGACATCTTAGGAAAGTCACTTAAGCTCCTTCTGACTCAATGTCCTTATCTGCAACATGTCTGCAATATGGGGTTGATATTGGTGGGTACCTCACAGGGTTACTGTGAAGATAACATGAAATGATACATAGAGAGCACTACACTGGACCTAGTAAGCACTCAACAAATGTTAGCTGTCATTATTGTTTCTCTAAAACTCCAGAGAGGGGTTCTAGGTAACCCTGAAATCAGCTCCCTTTCGACCTTTCACCAGATTGGTTAACAGAGTCTGTGTATTTCTTTTTGCCTAAGCTAATTCTATTACAATGAAAAGAATTGTTGCTAATATAGAAATCAGTGCCTGGAAGTAGCAACTTGTGAGTGAAAGGCCATAAACTAGAATTAGCCAAGTCACGGGGTGTACGGTGGACGCAGATGGCTCCCTGCCCAGTCCCTTTCTTAGGGTATACGGTGGACACAGAGGCTCCCTCCCCTGTCCCCTTCTCCTTTGCCTCCTCTACTGCAGGAACTGGAAAATATAAGTAATATATGTTTCAAGTATTAAGAAATTAAAGAATTTTAGGAATTTTTTTATAAAGTATTAAGTGTTGGGGCACCTGGGTGGCTCAGTTGGTTAAGCGTCTGCCTTCGGGTCAGGTCATGATTCTAGGGTCCTGGGATTGAGTCCCACATCGGGCTCCCTGCTCAGGGGGGAGTCTGCTTCTCCCCCTCTCTCTGCCCCTTCCCCCTGCTTGTTCTCTTGCACGCGCTCTCTCTCTCAAATAAATACATAAAATCTTTTTTAAAAAAAGTATCGAGCATTAAGAAGTAGGCGAGTGGAGGTTGCCAGGTGCACAGTTTAGTGGATCATTTCCTATTGCTTAACAAATTACCACAAGTTATCATTTAGCAGCTTGAAACAACACCCATTTATTACGTGTGAGTTCAGAAGGTTAGGGGCCCTACACAGTATAGATTGATGCTCCTCTTGGGGTTACACAGGGCTAATCGGGCATCAGCTGGGGTTGTAGTTCTCATCTGGGCCTTGGGTGCTCTTTCAGGCTTACTGGTTTTTGACAGAATTCATTTCTATCTCACTTTCCAAGTAGCCCACTCCATCTTCAAGCCAGCAAGTTTCCTGAATCCTTCTCATGTTTCAAATCTTCCTGTCTCTTCTTTCATCCTTATATCTCTGAAGGGCACATGTGATTACACTGGGCACACACAGATAATCCGGGATATCTCTATCTTAAGGTCAGTTGGTTACGAACTAAGATTATTGTCTTTCCTGCTATGGAACTTAGTTACAGGAGTAACAATGGAGGACAAAGGTGATGGGGGCCATAACTCTGCCTACCACATTTGGCTATTCAGACTTCTGGAAGATCTTTTGTTTTCCTGACAAAAGTGACAGAAATGGCTAGCAGCAACTCTGACTTGATGCTGGGGGGATAGCAGCCAATATGGTAACAACTACCACAAATATGGTGGCTGAAAAAAAAAAAACCCCAAAACTTATTTCCTCATAGTTCTGGAGGCCAGAGGTCCAAAATCAAGGTGTTGGAAAAGCTGCGTTCCCTCTGAAGGCTTTAAGGGAGACTCCTTCCTTGCCTTCTCCAGCTTCTGTGGGTTCCAGGAGTTCCCTGGCTTGTGGCTACATAACTGCACTATCTGTCTCCATCTTCATGAGGCCTCCCCTCTGGGTACCTATGCCTTCTCTTTTTTCTCTTAGAAGGACAATTGTCATTCGATTTAGGGCCAACCCAGATAATCTAAGGTGATCTCATTTCAAGGTTCTTAACTTAATTATACGTACAAGACTCTTTTTCCAAATAAATTCATATTAATAGGTTCTGTGGGTTAGGATTCAGCCCACTACATTCAACCCACTATAACGTGATAAGCCAACATGCTATGATCATTGAGCAGAAAGAAAAATCTGGGTACCTGAAGTCAGTACTGGAGTTCTGTGCCTGCTTATCTCAGTACTTCTTATAATGTGAGATAAATAAATCCTTCTTTCTAATCTCTTTTTTTAAGTAGGCTCCACACTCAGTGTGGAACCTAATGCAGGGCTTGAACTCAAGACCCAGAGATCCAAGCCTGAGGTGAGATCAAGCAAGAGTCAACGGCTTAACCAACTGAGCCACCCAGGTGCCCCAATAAATCCTTATTTCTTAAGCCATGGTAAGTTGGGCTTTTGTTCCTGATCGTGATAGCATTCCTAGCTGATACAGTGAGTTAGTGGTGGGGAGGGGCAATGAGGATTTTTCTTCTCCTTGCTAGGTTATGTGGTGGGTAAGAAGTTGGTTTATCTCATGGCACTTGGACCATATGCTCACTAAACTTGAGTGGATTTAGTAGAAGGCATGCTGGCTACTTCTCTACTTAGATAAGAGGAACAACCTCCAGAAAAATCTTAAAGAAAATTCCTTTCTGCTCATATCAAGCAATTTCAGACCAGAGATGATCAGATACTCATGCATCTTGCTGATTTGTAAAAATGATTTTCTACCTTATGTTGTATGGAATCAGAAATTACTGGCTATTGGAAGAGCCTAGAAAATCAGGGATGTCTCATTCTCCAGGTCCATCCCAAGCACTTCTCTTTAGGCATTCCCTGCTTGACAAATGCAATAGTCTCCCTCCCCCTTTTGATTTGGATACAGCCCCAAGTAATAGGGGCTACATTCCATGGCCACTTAGCTTAAGCTCACTACTGAGACTGTTTCATTACTACAGCTCTGAGGTGAAGGCCAAGGTTTAGATGGATGACAATTACATTAAGGCTTAGTGGGATTGCTAGAGCCCCTAGAACTGGTGTTAAGAGAGAAGACAAAAAATGGAATTTAAATTCAAGAATGAGAATATGCCAAGATTTCTGGCATTGGTTAATAGCTAATAGAGTCCTTACAAATGAAATCTGAAGGAAAAAGATGAGCGATTTAAAGCAATTAGATAGAAAATCCCCTGTCTGATAACAAGTGATCTGTGTTTGCTTCATTTTAAGGCAAATCCTAAACCCCCATCCCATTCCAGTAGGAAGTGGGTATGTAAGGCAGAACAGCTATGAACAGGGGACTCTTGCCCAATGTTCCTTTCACAGATAGCCCTGGGGACAGTGGACTAGGAAAATTATACTGTTCATCAGAACCCAGGACAGCCAAAGAATTCACGCTATAGCCAGTGAAGTGATGCTAATCGAATGATTACTGTCACTGTCCAGTGTCACACAGCACATGCTGAAGACTAATATACAAGTGTGTGTTTCTTACCCTTGCCCAATTTCTAAATAGGAAGTTTACTGTAGTTATCTCAGTTTGATTTTGCTTCACTCTGCATATCAGGTATATTACTAGGGTGAGATTTAGCATGTATTCACTCTGTCATAGATTATAGAGTCACAAAGAGCCACATCTGGGTCTGATCAAGAACAGTGAATATTGTTCACAGTTCATGAACTCAGGAGTGGATGCTGCAGCTGGAGGTTTCTTCAGGGTGTCTCTTACTAGATAGTGGGTAAATTCACTTACAGTTACACCTGGGATAGTTATGTTATGGGCATTTGTGTAATGGGGTAAGGGCACAATGGAAAGTTGTGCTGGACAGCCAAGGGATGGAATGGAATGATGGTAGTAGTAATACATTAGTAGCAATACTAACATTTTGGGGAACTTATTATTTTTAGGCACTGTGTGAACCCCTTTTACATGAATTATCTTACTTGATACGTTTTATGAGATGGGTATAATTAAGGTGCACATTTTATTGGCAAATAAATTTAGGCTTAGAGCAATTAAGTACCTTTCCCTATTTACACAGCTAGTAAGAAACAGATATTTGACCCAGACAATCTGATTATAGAGCCCATGTTACAGACTGCTTTATTACACACCTAGTCCATTGTAGATATCTATTATTCTCCCCAGTGCAATTACCAACCCCTTCTTCTGGAAAATAAACACCTTTTTTTCTTCCCCTAGGAAACACATCCTCTGACACTCCACCCAGACGGGTCTCTGCCCCAAGCAGAGCTAATAGAAACATTTCCCCAGAATTCCTGAACATGGGATACATTTGGATAGTAAGGAAGGCTCTCAGTTGTAGGCCAAGTTTCTAAGAGTGCTGGGCAGACCAGGGAAGTGGAAGATCACAGACTGGTCAGTCACATAGATTCAGAATCATTGCAATATAGGCCCCAAGATGCAAATGTGACCTAACTGATTAATATAATATGGCTGATGAAGTCCAGGATACCCTGGCCACAAAAATTTAGTGTCTTCATTATGGAGAGGAGGAAGCAGGCTCCCTGCTGAGCAGAGAGCCCGATGTGGGCCTCGATCCCAGGACGCTGAGATCATGACCTGAGCCGAAGGCAGAGGCTTTAACCCACTGAGCCACCCAGGCGCCCAAGTGTCTTCATTATGAAAGGGAAGACCACATGTGGCCAAGAGTGTTGGGAGTTCAGATACCTGAGAAGCATTATGTTCATCATCCCTGGCTTTACCTCTGCACTCAGTGGGGCCTGGGGCCAAGCATCTAGTCTCTTGTGGAGGCAGCGGGTTCAGCCAGATGAGGGCCTGGTTGCCGGGGTCAAGCACCAGAGGCCAACGGCAACTGGAGTAGTGGGTGTTGCTTCGCAGAAGCAGGCCTGCCAGGCGAGCTGACTTCGCCTGGGGCTTCAGGTCTCGGTCCCACCGGAACTGTTCGGATTTGGAGCTTAGCAAGGACAGAAGGCTGAAGGGAGAGCGTATGGAGAGCAGGGGCTTCTTTGGTGGCACGATGACAGACTTCTGCGTCTGCTTCCATGCCTGTTCCACATCATCTGGGCCCAGGGTCTCCTGAAAGCCCCTACACAGAGCCCGCCACTTGTCTAGTAGCTCCTGGCGCCGCACCGGTGGGAAAGGACCCAGGTAGATGATGGCAGCTGAACACAGGAGGGCGTCTCCGAACACAGTCAGGCAGTGCCCCTTCAACTTCTGGCACGGGAAGGAGAGGAGAGGGCATGTGGGCCAGCGAGGAGGGTACAGGCAGAGGAGGAGCGAGGCAGGGGGTGCAGGAAAGCATGGCAGGGAGGACCCAGGAAGGAGCCAAGGGGTTGGGAGCAGTGGTGCAGAAATGAATTTCAGGGGGAAATCCAGGAGGGGCTGGTTACCTGGAGCTCTGTAGTCCAGGAGTGCATGGGTGTGAGCAGTGCAGCCTTGATGGGCCACTTGTGATACTGGCCACACCGAGCCTGACTGAGCTTCTCTATCATCTGGTTGGTCGAAACCTGGGCCTCTTCCAATGTCTTGGCCAGGTCCAAATTGTGCTCTAGGGTCTCCTGGGCCTGGAACTGGCGGTGGCCCAGGCAGGCTTGTTCCCGAGCCAGCGTGGCCTCTATCTGCCGCAGAAGCAGGCCCGTGGGCAGTCCTCGGCGCTGGGCCAGCCCATAGCGCAGAACAGCCCAGAGCCAGGCGGCCAGGTTTGCTGCGGGTATGCTTACTGCCCGCAGAGCTGCATCACTCATACCTGGAGCCTTCAGAGCTTTGGTTAACTTTATCATCTCTGAGTCTGTCATTTTCTCCTTGGGAAAGAACACCAGCTCCTGGGAAAGTGTGTTAAGAGGGATAAGGGCAGACATAGGCGTTCTGCTCTGGACTTTGCCCCAACCGCCTCACTCCTCCAGGTCCCCCCGCTTAGGCCTCCACTCTCCTCCTCCATTGTGCTCCACATTCGCTACCTGATAAAAATCCTCAGTGCATAAGAGTTGCTTGGCACTGTTCCAGCCTGTTTCACAATGGAATAGGTCACACAGTGCATCGGTCACCTGGACCACCAATTCTGGTGGTGCTCGATAGCTCCGTATCTCCTCAAAGTCAGCTACCTGCAGCTGGCTCAGAGGTCCCAGGAAGGCCTTGCCCATCTAAATGAGGAGAGATGCACCTCAAAGTGAGTTCCCAGAGTGTCCTCTTCCCTCAAGGTGTTGCCAGGAGGGATCACTTCTTTCTAGGGGCTCCCATGAGGGGTAGTTCCTCAAGTCATCCTATTACCTTTGCCCCTCCCCCAGAAGATTCCATGACAAGCCACCCCATTCTCTCCTCTGGGCATCCTGTGAGAGGCTCTCTCCTCCCAGGAGAGGACCAGTGCAGGGCAGGCAGCAGGAAGAGCCCACCTGCTCCAGGAAAGTCTCATGCTGAGCCCGCAGGGCATCCCGCTGTTTGGTCAGGTTCTCAATGAGGTTCTCCTGCTGCTTACACTCTGCCAGCTGCTGCTTGATCAGCAGCTGGCCTTTCTGCAGCTCTTGCTGAAGTGTGGTGACCTTCTGTAAACAGAGACCCAGGCTCTGCAGCTCCACATCCTGGGCCAGGTGGGAATACCCCAAAGAGAGCCCCATGGGCTTGGGACTCCAGCATACTCCTCACTTGACAGTCATAACGATCAAGCTGAACTCTGTATAGGCCCCATATAAAGACTGAGCCCTGGAACTGTCATTTACTGGTGTGCGAGCAGCTCCAAGTGGGTGCTTGCTTCTCCTAATCTGCCACACAGGCCCAGGCAGTCTGACTCCAAAGCCTGTGTTCTTAACCATTATGCTACACTCATTATGCTACATTATGCTACACTCATCTTAACTTGACCCATTAGTGGTATTTGTCACAGAAGATAGTTCCCTCCCTCTTGAAGCACTGTCTTCCTTTGACTTTCATGACACTGTGTTATCCTTTGGCTTTCTCCAACGTCTGTGGCTGCTCTGTTTCAGTCTCTTCTTCTACCGTCCCTTAAGTATTCCTCAGCAATGTTTCAGGGCCTCCTTATCTTCTCATTAGACACTTCTGTGTGTCCTGCCTAATTTCATGGCTTTGATGACCACTTCTATTTTAACAACTCTCAAATAGCTATCTCAAGCCAGATTTCTTTCCTGAGCCCCACATCCATGTATCCATCTGCTTAGTGGCAGTCTCCTCTTCGATGCCACACAGGCCCCTTGGACTCCACATGTCCACAAATGAACAACATCTTGGCTCTGCCTCATCAGATCTCTTGCAACCTTATTTGCCTCCTCACCTCAGAGAACCGTGGCAGAACACATCCAAGTTTCCCAAGGAAGCAAACCTCATTGTTCCCCTGACTCCATCTCTTCTATTCTCACAAATCCAGCCCGTCTTCAAGGCCATTCAGGTCTGCCTCCTACCTGTCTCTCCTGTCTGCTCCCCTGCCTGTGCCCGTGCTCCCTCACTGCCGCCTCAGCTTCTGCTCTACTCCACTCTCCATGCTGCAGCTAAATACCATCATCATCATGTTCCCGAACACTCATCACTCTCCCAGTTGGTTTATGAGGCCTCCATGCCCAGGCGGCCTCTACTTCACTTTCCAACCTCGTATCTCTCCTTCCCCAGCACCCCACTCTCCAGCCATTCCTGACTTTCGGCTCCTCCAACGTGGCACAAGTTCTCTTGCCTCTGGGCCTTTGCCCATGCTTTTACTTCAGCCTGTGACATCCTCCCCACCCCCACTCCCTTTTATGCCAATCTTAGCTAACCCCTTAGCTAAATGAATGTACTTTATTCATTTGTTTCCATATTTAAGGAATGTTTTTTAGTGCTTGCCATGTTCTACACATAACTCATTGTGGCACTTTGCTTTCTCTAGAAAGTCTTGATACTTCAGAGCATCAAGTATCACTGGACTTCCTCTGTCATAACACACTGTCTTATAATTGCCTGAATGAGTCTATATGTTCCAGTAAACTAGGCACCATGAAGGCAAGGACAGTACCTTCTCTTTCTTATTAGGAGGAGCTAGCATTTACTGAGCTCTTACTATGTGCCAGCACTTTCAAATGCTGTCTGTGTGAGATCTCATTTAATCCTCATCCTAACCTCTCTGGATCATAGTTTTGTCATCTATAAAATGGGAAAAACGATAGCCTCAGAAAGTTGTAGCAAGGACTCTACTGACCTAGATCTAGATATAGACATAGCTGTATGTAGACACAGGCTTAAATATTAATGAGTGGATGGACAAAAAGTGGAATTCAATTAATTTTTGTAGCGTACAGTAATAAATAAATGAACCAGGTGAATATGAGAGATTAGAGAGATGGATGCCTCCAGAATGACTCCTAGGATTTGGCTTAACTAAGTGAATGGTGATGCCGTTTCCTGGGGAACTCTGAAAGAAGTACATACTGTTATGGTTGTTGAGTGAATGGCCAAGGGATCTGACACTGAATGCTTCTTACACTGAACATCTGTCTCTCTCTCTCTCTCTCTCTCTCTCTCTCTTTAGATTTTATTTATTTATTTGAAAGAGAGATAATGAGAGAGAGCACGAGATGGGGAGGGTCAGAAGGAGAAGCAGACTCCCCACTGAGCAGGGAGCCTGATGTGGGACTCGATCCTGTGACTCCAGGATCATGACCTGAGCTGAAGGCAGTCACTTAACCAACTGAGCCACTCCGGCGCCCCCCTCTCTCTCTTTTTAAGACTTTATTTTTAAGTAATCTTTATACCCACACACCCCTGAGATTAAGAGTTGCATGCTTTTCAGACTGAGCCAACCAGGGACCCCCCACTATGAACATCTCTTATCCAGATTTTGGGCTTCTTATGTTGTCCTTTGATACAACTGACCCAGGGATCAAAGAATAGCACCTTTAAACCAGATCAAAAATCCCTGGTATTAATCTTCTTGGGAAATGGTAGGACCCAAGACAAGAAACTGGAATTTGAAAAACAGGGGAGAGGCCATTCCTGTCCCTCTGTGAACTTTTTTTTTAATCTCAGTGAGTCTTGAGGTTTCATCTAAGCTAGTGATCCTTGGTGGTGGATGGTAGGAGGGCACCAGTACTGTGAGAACTCCAGGGAGCATCATTTACAGAGAATATGATGACAACCATGCATGTGGATATGATGGAAGCCAGACTCCTAGAGTTGTGCAGCACTGGGTGATAGCCCTGAGGCACCCATCAAAAGAGACAGGCTAGGTATTGGGAGCTTATGGCCTGAAAGCCCAGTAGAGGGGAAACATTTGTCTGTGTGTGGGTTGACCACTAGTTTGCTTCTCTGAAGTTATCCTTGAACCTTCACCAAAGCCTTGTGTAGCAGGAAGGAAAAGAAAAGCTGTTTCAGAATTCCTCTTATTAAAAACAAAATAGGATTTAGATTTGGCCTAGAAAAACTCTTTCTTGTTACATGAGAATTGTATTGGAGGAGCTCTAAAGGAGTGGGCACCGGAGAGGTGAGAAGAGAGAGCTGGTTACTGGGAGATGCCCTGTAGAGGAGGGTGAATAAAGAAGTTCAGGTCAGTGAGGTCCAGTGTACCATTCCAATCTCTTTCTGGTTCTGGTCTAAAAATGTAAATTGCCCTGCTGCCATCACCCATCCACATTTCCCCAGTGTACGTGTGAGACTTGTATAGCTGGTGCTTTGTGGCAGGAAGAGGTACAGGGACAAAGCTGTATGGGAAAAGAGGATGGCCATAAGAGGTGTGCCAATGAGCCATGATAGAGAATCCAGGAGAAGAAGGGGTAAGAGCAGAGGCAACCATGAGAATGTAATCTCTGCCTCGTCCCTGATGGGAATCTATGCAGACATTGGGAAGTATACTGGACTTCCCATAGTCAAAGTACATACTAAGGACAGCAGAAGCAGGCACTGGGGTTTCCTGTATTTAGAAGAATCAGCCTGGTCTCAGCTGTGCCATGGGGAACTTTGAGCCTAAACTCTAGAGCAGGAGGCAGCAGGGATTAAAGAGAGCCCCTGGGGAAAGGGGTACACTCAGGAGATAAGAACAAAGGTTCACTCTGGTTGGTTCCTCCAAAGCTCCCTGTGGGCTCCTGCTTTGACCGTATTGTGCATACCTCATAATCTTCTCCCCCTTTACCTTGTGTGAGGCTTTCAGCAGCTGTTCCAAGTTGAAGACAAAGTTGGTGTAGGCATTGTGCTTCTCGATTACCATTCTCAGATTATCCAAGGCATTCTGGATCCTGGAGATACAACGTACCAATAAGTGGACCCAAGGAAACAGAAGGAAGTACAGTGCAGGAAAT
The DNA here is from genome assembly GCA_002007465.1 of Ailurus styani. Lineage (NCBI taxonomy): Eukaryota > Metazoa > Chordata > Mammalia > Carnivora > Ailuridae > Ailurus > Ailurus styani. The sequence continues at coordinate 426,563 of LNAC01000707.1, forward strand.
GGGACCACTCACCGATGGAACTTGTTCTTAATCTGCAGAGTCATCTGTTGCTGCAGCAGCATGAAGGTGTCCAGAAAGTCTAGGAAAGTCTTGGGGGTGACGAGTGGCAACTCAGGGCATAGGTGTCCATAGTAGCTGACAGCCGAAAGGTGAATGAGAGCCATGGCTTTGGCCACCCTGGGAATTGACATCTGGAGGTCTGGGCACTTCAAAGAGTCTGAAATGGGGATGACTTTAGCCTGTGAGCTTATAGGAGAATGGGAAAGAAAAGGGACCCTCTTCTGATTCAGGAAGGAAGGCAGAAAAGGTGAAGGGGATCACTAGGTTCTAGGAAGAGAGAGAGAGGGAGACTGACCCAGTCCTCACTAAAACCTGGTTGAGAGGAGTAGTGAGAACAGGTAGGAAGGGCTTACCATCATCAATGGATAGATTCTGAGCACCTTCCAGGTAGTACCGGACCACACTGATCAGGGAGTCTTGGTCCCACGGTTCATAGCGGTCAATGCTAGCAATGGCCAGTTGAAGAAGCCTCAGGAAAAGGGTGGAGGGCAGCTCTCTGTGGGTCTGGTCATCTCCAATCAGGATGAACATGTGCAGGTGGTTGCAGACTTGCTGATAGAACCTGTGGGCCAGGGGCTCAGATACCGCGCTCCCTTTATCCCTATTTACCCATGCAGGCCCCTGTCCCAAACCTGACCCCTTAGCCCTGATCTTCTGAGCCCTCACAGCAGCTCTTTTTGGCCTTTTGGCCAGCATAGAGCAAGAGCAGAGCAGCCCCTCGCATGGAGTTCTTGGTCTCACCTCTGCAACAGCGTTTCCTTCTTGATGTTTTGCTTGACACTAAGGTTCTCCTTGGGGAGGTGTTCTTCAATGCTGTCCAGATCTGCCTCTGTATACTGGTCAGGGAAACTGCCCCAGGTTGCCAGGGCCAGCAGACGATGAAGGGTAGTGAGATCCACACCCTTGGGCACCAGCAGGGCCACTGGCTGGCCTAACATGCCAGCATGCCAGCTGGCATCCCGTAGGCACTGGAGAACCGCCTCCTCTGAGCCAGAGGGCAGATGGAAGAGGCGGGCCTGGTAAATGCTAGCTGCCAGAGTGATGGCCGTACGGCGCCCAGTACCCAGAGCCCTGGAGAGCAATAGGCCATGCTGCCGGGGCCTGGCCAGCACCCGGACCAGGCGGGCCACATGCTTGGCCATGGAGTGGCACCGGGCAAGGTGGGGGCTCAGCTTCAGGTGAGCAGCTGAAGTGGACAGCTGTTCCTCCAGGCTCTCCCATTGCCGTTCCAGGTACAAGCTGGGGCTCTCAGAGTTGGACCCTAGCATTAGCTCCTGACTGAAGACCAGGTCTGAGGGCTTTTCCTGGGGGCGGAGTAGTAGCACTGGAAGCAGAAGGGGTGAGGCCAGGTCCATCTGGGATGTTTTCTGCCACCAAATCTTGCTTCTGTTTAACTGGAGTTTGCAGCCAGGAGTCTTTGTGCCCTCCTCCTGGCTCATCTTTGGATTTAGGTTTTCTATGGTCTCCATCCTTACTGGTGCTATGGAAGGTGCTAGACCTGAATCACTGGAGGGTGAGCTGGTGGTGACCTGCAGGCCATAAGGGTCCTCCTCCTCCTCTGTCTCACTGCCGCTGTTGCTTAAGTCCTCCCACTGGGCCAGCTCCCCTTCGGATTCCACTTCAGGCACCCTCTCCTCCTCCTCCCCCTCCTCCTCAGAGCCCTTGCCCCCATTCTGGGGTGCTGGCCCACAGCAGAAGACACTCCGAGCTACTTCTAGGAGCAGCTTGGCGCAGTAGGAGCGTTCCCTAGGGCTGTCCAGCCGGTCACAGAAGGTTCTCTGGGCCTCATGCAACCAGAGACGCACCATGTTGCGCATGGCCATCATAATCATCAGGCGGGTGCCACTCAAGCCCGACACCCGGCGCAAGTGCTCCTGATGGCTGGGACAGTCCAGAAAGCCCCGGGAGCCCATCCTGGTGGGCAGCAGCTGCAAGCTGCCCAGGAGTTGGCTCACAGAGTGCAGGGAGAAGCGGTAATGTGGGTGGAGGGGGGAGGGCAGAAAGCAGCTGCCCACGGCCTCCCAGGCCTCCACCGAGGCCCGGACCAGGGCTTTTCCAAGAACCGCCTCCCGTTCCACAGAGGGAAAGCGCTCAAGCCAGGCCTGGATGCTTGGTGTGTGCCTGCTCAGCAGCATGGCCTGGGTCACGCTCTCCAGGGCCAGCACTGTGAAGAGTCGAAAGAGGCGCGGGCACAGTGGGCGCTCACAGAAGCCTGGCACTGTAGCGGTGGCAAGGAAGTTGACTGCAGGCTGCAGCGTCTGCAATTCCAGGGTTCTGTGGCCATACACCGTGCCATCTAGGGCCTGGCGCAGAGTCTCCAGCACTGGCTGGCAGCTCTGCTCCGCGTCTGTGGGACACAAAGACCAACAGTGAGGACTTGGAAGGCTGCCCATGACCGTATCACTCTGTTCTTCCTGTCCCTGCTTCACTGGCTTTACTTCTGGTGCACACGGGGCTCTAGAGGAATTTTGTACACCTGATGCGTTGGGACTCGGTCATGTCTGGGTAAATTGATCTCTCTCCACCACACTCTCCCTCAAAGTGAGTAATTTCTTCTTTCTTCTCCCCACAAATCCTACCTCTGTGACCAATTATTCGCTAACAGTAGGAGGGTTTGGAAGCTGAGATGGGTGGAAACCTGATCTGACCACAACAGGGGGAAAATGCAGCCATCACAATCAGAGGGAGAAGTTCGCACATGTGCATTTCTGTAAAGTCAGTATTAAGATATGATTTATATAAAATAAAATGTACGCATTTTAAATACCTAGTTCAGTGAGTTTTGATGAATGTATACACCTATGTAACTGCTGCCCCAGTGATACTTAGAACATTTTCATCATCTCAGAAAGTTCCCTCATGACCCTTTGCAGTCAATCCCCTTACCACATTGTCCTGGGAACTTCTATCTGATCTGATTTCTATCACTATCGATTAGCTTCGCCTCTTCTTTTTAAAAGACTTTATTTTATTTATTTTAGAGAGCGAGCATGAGTGGAGGTTGGGGCAGAGGGAGAGGGAGAATCCCAAGCCGACTCTGCGCCCAGCCGAGCCCAGAGCCCAATGCGGAGCTCGATCCCATGACCCCCGAGACCACAATCCCGTCCGAAACCAAGAGCTGGATGCTCAGCCACCCAGGCACCCCATAGCTTTGCCTGTTCTGCAGCTTCAAATACAGGGAATCATATGGTATGTAGTTTGCCAAGTCTGACTTCTCTTACTCAGCATGGTTCTGGGCTTCACCCATGTTTTATGTGCATCAGTGTGTTTCATTTTATTGGAGTAGTAGCATTCCATTATAAAAATACCAGAATTGTAGATCCACTGACATACTGATGGGCATTTAGGTTGTTTCCAGGTCTTGACTATGCAAATTAATACTGCTACATGTGCTATTGGCCACTCACAAATCTTTCCTTCGTGAAGTATCTATTTTTTTTTATCCATTTTTTTTAAAAAAAGTTTGTTTTCTTACTGAGTTGTAAAAGCTGCTTTATGTATTCTGGGCATAAGTCCTTTGTCAGATATGTGTATCATATTTCTGTCTATGGCCCATTTTTTTCATTTTCTTTTTTTTTTTTTAAAGATTTTATTTATTTATTTCACAGAGGGAGAGAGATCACAAGGAGGCAGAGAGAGCAGGCAG
>LNAC01000707.1:430452-501535 GCA_002007465.1 Ailurus styani
CAGGGAGCCTGATGCGGGCCTCGATCCCAGGACCCTGAGATCATGACCTGAGCCAAAAGCAGAGGCTTTAACCCACTGAGCCACCCAGGCGCCCATTTTTTCATTTTCTTAAGAGTATCTTTTGAAGGGCATAGGTTTTTAATTTTCCTAAAATCTAATTTTTGTGTCCTATTTACAAAATCTAACCAAGGTCACACAGATTTTTCTCTAAAATTATTTCATAAAGTTTTAGAGTTTTAGCTTTTACATTTAGATCTTTAATTGATTTATAATTAATTTTTGTGTATGTCATGGGGTAGGATTTAAGTCCTTTTTTCCCCACACAGTATGTAGTTGTTTCAACTCCATTCACTGAAAGGACTATCCTTTCCCCTATTGAATTATCTTGGCACAATTGTTGAAAACCACTTGACCATATATGATCATATATCAGGTTCTCTGTTTTGTTCCATTAGTCTATCTGTATCCATGTCCTTATACCAATTTTATAATAATCTCTTGATTACTATAGCTGTATAATAAGCTTTGAAATAACTAGTGTAAGCCCTTCCACTTTATTCTTCTTTTTCAAAGTTATTTTGGCTCTTCTAGGCCTATTAGAACCTTAATGATATTGACTCCTTTGACCCATGAACATGGTATATCTCACCATTAATTTAAGTTTCCTTTATCTCAGCAATACTTAGTAATTTTCAGTGCATATCTCTAAGTTTATTCCTAAATATTTTAAGCTTTCAGATGATATTTTAACTCTACTTAAAATTTTTGTTTGTTACTAGGATATAGAAATAGTAACGATTTCAATAGGTTGATTTTGTATCCTATGACCCTGCTAAGTTATTTTTTTAAGATTTTATTTATTTGAGAGAGAGAGAGAGTGAGCAAGAGAGAGAGCACACAAATGGAGTGGAAGGGCAGAGGGAGAGGGAGAAGCAGACTCCCCACTAAGCAGGGAGCCCAATGCAGGGGCTGGAACCCAGGTCACTAGGATCATGACCTGAGCCAAAGGCAGATGCTTAACCTAACAGACTGAGCCACCCAGGTGCCCCAATCCTGCTAAATTAAATTCACTTATTTATTCTAGCAGTCTTGTAGGGTTTGGTTTTTTGTTATTGTTGTTTTATTTGTAGATTCCTTAGGATTCTCTATGTAGAAAATCACGTTGTACGTCAATAGAGACAGTATTACTTTGTCTTTTCCAATTTTAAAGGCTTTTATTTCTTTCTTATTGGCACTGATGTGGGTCTCTGGTGCAATATTGAATAGAAGCAGTGAAAGTGGACATTGCTGCCTTGTGACTGATCTTTGAAAGTGTTCAATATTTCATCATTAAGTATGTAATTACCTATAGGTTTTAATAGATGTCTTTCATCAAACTGAAAGTTCCTTTCTAGTCCTAGTTTGCTGAGTATTACCATGAATAGTGTGCCCCCCCAAATCTCCATTTTAATAGGCTTTTATAAACACTAAAGATGACCTAGATAAAGCATGCAGCACATAGTCCTCAATAAATTGTACACCACCTGACTCAAGTATTCTACATCCCATAAAAGACTTCAGTGTCTAACTAACGGGACAATTCAGCTAATACTTTAGACCACTGACTTCTCTGACTCCATTTCTGCCCATTCCCATGGCCATATTCAAACCTGTCATCATCTAGGGGCACACCACTTTAGAAACTTTAAACTTCAATATTTCTAACTTTTATCACAATTTCCCCTTTCCTTTCTAATCTTTGCTTCTACCAACTCTTACTGAGTACTTACTTCCTATTGAGTCTATCAAAATGAGTAAGACAAATCTAAATCTCTCTTCTCATGAAGCTCAGAGTGTAGTGGAAAGGATCAAGTAAACACATAATAATAAAACCATGGTTGTCACAGATTTTTGTACAGAACATGAGATGAGTGTCTAACCTAGCCTGGAGGCTCAGGTTTCCTAGAGAAGACACTGACTAAGATTATTTGTAAAGAACAAGGACTTAGCCAGATAAATATAGGGAGGGCAGAGAGGACAGCAATCCCAGAGGCTAGCAGAAGCCTGACGTACTGAATGCCTATGCACAGTTGAGTCCAGTTCGAGTACAGATTGTAAGAGCCTAGAGAAGAAAGCCTCATCACAAGGAGCCTTGCAAGAGCATTCACCAATGTTCCAGGTAATGACCGTTTGAACCAGGGAAGATGGAATGGAAATAAGTGGAAAGATTTGAGAGATACTTAGAATGCCAAATTGAGAGACACTGTGAATGGACTTTGGTAAAAAAGGGAGAGATGTCAACAAGATTCTTGGCTTGAGTGACTGGATGGATGGTTGTACTAGTTCATAGAGGATGGAAGCAGGTTTTAGGGGGAAGATGATAGCTGAATCTGAAGTGCCAATGGGACAACAAGGTAGAGCTACACAGTAAGTAGTTGGATAAACAGGTCTAGTGCTTAGAAGTAAAGCCTGGCCTGGGGATATGGATTTAGCAGCCAAACACAGAGGTGGTGGATAAGGCCACGGGAAGGCTATGATTGTTCGGGGAGCATACGTACAATGAGAAGATACTGTAAAGAATGGATTGCTGAGATTTGGTCTGTAGGTGTCTAACTGGGAGTCAATAAATATTGTTAGGGACTTCACGCCTCAAGAGATCACAAGATCTCCTTCCTTCCCTCTACCCAGCTCCTTACCAGAAGCGGCCAGGTGCAAATCCTCCAGGAGGAAGAGGAGGGAGCCTTTAGAATCCAGGTGCTGCCCAGGCCACGGGGCAGCCTGTGCTTGGCCCTGGACCCCTCGACTCAGCAGCAGGCGTAGGTGGATGGGAGTAAAAGCAGGGTGGACGGGACTACACACATAGGGATGATGTGGTTCGACGAGCACCTCCACAAAGGTGGACTTCCCAGTCGCGGCCTCTCCAGCCAGCAGCACTGGGTGTCCCTCCGACAGAAGCAGGTCCACCACGTACAAGAGCCGTTCAGTCTGTGGGACAGGATGAGGGCTTACTGGGGCAGCACCAGTGTAGGACAGTAATTTAGCTGAAAGCAAAGTCTAGGGGTCTTGTCTTAGAGCTGCACTTACAGAACACTTCACATAGTCTTGCGACTGTGAAAACATATCAAAGAACAGGAGCAGGTGGGCCTTAGCTGGGCCTAAAACATGGATTCCCCCAGGATATCTCCTTGAACCCCAACCCCAGCTGCTGCCCCACTGTCGTCACACCTGCGGGGAAGGGTTGAAGGTGCCCAGAGTTCCCCTGACGCGGCTGCCCAGGTAGTGGCCAGTGAAGGGGACCAGTGTCCCGTTTTCAGGGCACACGTGTAGATCAAACACCAAGGCTGAAGGCGGTGGCTCAGGATAGTTGGAGAGGCAGCTAATAGAACCCCTCAAGAAGGTATCAAAGAGGGGCCAGAGCCTGTTCAGATGGATGTACGGGCAAAAGTGTCGGACAGTTACGACAGTTCCATTTGTGACACCCTCACATATTCCATTCCCCCCTGCCCCCACCGACAGTGATGTCACATGGGTTTTTAACTTCCATGCTCCAGTCCATCTCAGCCCTCTGCATCACCCAGCCCCACCCCCATCCCCACAGATACCTGGAGGGAAGGTGGGCTCCAAAGCCCCAGATCAATGCAAAAAGAAAGCTGCTGACAGCCAGCAAATGTTCCTTGCGCTGATTAGGCAAATCATCACTGTCAACCTGGGATGGGTTCAGAGAGCTGCTTTTTGAGGACTTGAAGCTTTGGGCTACAGGATTGCTAAAGCTGAGGTCTTCTCCAAAGGTCACCATGGTCAGAATAGGAGCCCGGGTAGGAAAAGTTGGGGGGTGGGGAGAGAGTAGAGATTGGCTCTGTCAACAGACTGTCCACTTTCAGTCCCCTGGGCCAAGCCCACCAGAGAACCCACACGCCAGGCACCAGCTATATGCCAGCTGTCCTTAAGGCCCCTTATCTCTAAACCGTCCCTTCCCTTTCCCTTCCCTTCACCTGAGATGTGTGCCTTCTCCCCCTCATCTATCCGCAGGTGGGGGTCAAGCAGACAACGTAAGATACGGGCCATGCTGGTGACTTCAGCCACACCTGGGCAAGCGGCCCGCTGCCCATGAACATGCAGCAGGGAGCTGGCGCCCTGGCAGGTGAGGAACTGGAACGTTGCTGGCACCAGCACTTCAGCCAGGTGGTTGAGCTCAGCGACCGTGTGCAGCTGCAGGCGGTACTCTTGGGGCAGGGCTGCCATCAGGACGCTAAGCATCCCCTGCCACGTCTGCTCCCCACCACACCAGACCAGGGCACACTGGCTCACCACCGTGGGGGACAAGCCTGTTGCATCCCCCACTTCCATCAGGAGAAAAGCACCTGGGGGTCGTGCTATCTGCTGACCATTGGGGAGGCTGAGCTGGGGGGCATCTTTCAGGAGGCAAGTGATGGGGTCCAGCCAAGTGGCACTGGCAACCCCATCACATATTATCCAGTGCTGGATCCCCACTGATTCCTGTGGTGGCCCCCTCGGGCCCATAGTCTTACACGGACTGGCTGCACGTAGCAGCCTTGGGAAGACACCGTAGTGCCAGCAGGGGCCCTCTAGCCATCCCAGGAACTCCTGGGAGCTGAGGACATTGGGATACAGGTGCGTGATCTCCACTGGCTGGCAGCCCTGGGTTGAGGCATCCTCCTTGGCCAACAGTCGATTCTGGATCTTAAATAAGCTGTGCCAACAAGTGGTCTTGCCACTACCTGCGGGGCCCAGGAGCAAAACACCCAAAGCCCGGCCCAGGGCCTGGCTCAGCTGCTCCAGGGATCCCAAAATATCAGGGCTGGGATGGATGCCTATCTGCGGCAATTCCTCCACCAGCAGTGGCTTCCTCGGCGTGTGTGCCAAAGGCTCTGCCAGCACCTGCCTGGCATTAGGGAAGAGCCCGCAGAGCAGCTCTCGGAGGTTGTGCAGGTGGAGACCACTGAGACTGCTGAACAATGGCGAGCGTAGCAGAGCACGCAGTAGGGCAGCCTCTTCGGTCACAGCCAGGCTGTGGGGCTGCTGGGACTTGGGCTCCTCCTTGGTCGCATTTAAATCCTGTATCATATCTTCCAGTACGTGCTGGAGCAGTGGCAAGCGGCAGGGCAGGGGTGCTGACACCAGCTCGAGCTCTAAGGAGAAGAATTTAGCTAGGCGGGAAGCCATGCGGGAGGCGTCCCGCATCCCTGCACCCAGCAGGGTCAGCTCTGCCACTTGCTGCAGGTCAGGCAGTGTCAAGGCCACAGGCCGCAGTAGCAAGTGCAGGTTGGCAGGCATAGCGGGGCTCAGGGAACGCAGCGTTAGGAGAGAGCCGTAGCCAAGGCGTATGTAGACGTGGTGTTTCTCAAAGAAGCCACTGCCGAGGAGCTGGGGTTGCGTTGGGTCGATGGCGCTGGGGCTTCGGGCGGCCTCCTGGTACAGTGGGGCATAGAGGTGGTGCAGTTCGGCCAGGCGCTGGCCCAGGGCAGAGAGCATGCCCAGGGGCAGGCGCTGAGCCGCCTCCAACAGCAGCCAGGCACCACCCTGCAAGGCGCCGTTCAGGTAGTTGCTTAGGCTCTGGGCCTCTGTCTGAGGCAGGCAAGGCATCGTCACCAGCTGGCGCCCCAGGGCCCGTGCCAGGCTCTTCACCGTGGCTGCCTTGCCTACTCCGTCAGGGCCCAGTAGAGTCCCACAGGCCACCTCCTCCAAGGCCAGCAACAGTACCAGGGCTGGCCGCTCAGGCAGCAGGCTGGGCAGAGACCCCAGTCTGGGCCCCAGGTACTCGTAATTGTACAGGAAGGACCGGCCAAGCACATCTATCCAGCATGCAGCTGGCAATGGAGAAGTCGCAGCAGATGCAGTCATCTTGAGACTCTGCAGGGGGCTTTGGGGGATGATGTGAGGTGAACCCAGGTGGTATTTGAGTTGGCGAGCCCAGTGAAAATCTGTCAGATCACTGACCTGGTGCTCCTGCAGCAGCTGTGCTATATCCCGATGAGTCACTGCCATGACCAGCAGGGCACTGAGCAGGCTGGTCTGGCGGACAGAGGCCAGGGGCTGCTCACCCTGGGAAGCCCTCTGGGCCCGTATAAAATGCACCAGTGCCTCGAGCTTGCACATGTGCACGGGGACCATGGCTGGGGTCCTCCCCTCCAGCAGAGCCTCCTCCATCTCCGCCCGCCATACCACCTCCTCTGCCACAAGCACACACTGCCACGGGAAGGCCTGGATGAGGTGCAGCCAGTGGGGGGCAAACAGCTGTGGGGGCAACTGTCTAGAGGCCTCATCTAGCGATGGGCCCAGAGCAAGGCGGGAAGCCACGCAGCCCTGCAGCTTGTGCACCAGTGCCAGACGCAGGCACTTATCTAGAGAAGCCAGCCACTTGGGGAGATCTGGATGCAGAGGAATGGACCTCGGCAGCTTCACCTCCTCACCGCCTGCCCCCAGCACCGCCAGCGCCTCCACCCAAGTTGATGCATTTGGGCTTGCCTCCTGCTCATCTGTGTTTTTGTCAGGTGGACTGGACATGAAGCTCACAGCATGCACATGAGGAAAGCAGCGCCGTACCCATAGCTGGGCCTCGAAGGACTCTAGGGGGGCAGCCAGCAGGGCCACCAGCTCGTTATCACTGAGGAAGAAGAGGCGGGGGAAATGAGCACACACCCGATAGAGCACGCTCTTCAGGGCCATTATAATGCCCTCCAGCTCCACAGAGCCTGCTTGCAGCAGCTGTTGTAGCTGGTGGCCTTGGAAATGAGGGCTCCGCTTGACACTGGGCACGATAAGTGACAGAACCCGGGGGTCATCTACAGAGATCTGCATCAGGGTCCGATACTGATCATCTGTGGCCTTGAACCGGGAGTTCTGTGGTGAGAGAGGGGGTAAAAGTGAGGGCAGCTCTGTCTCCCCACCTGAGCCCCATGACAATGCAGTAGCCCTTGTCCACCTGCCTCATTCTTTTCCCCTACCAGTTCAGGACTAGGAAACTCGATCTTCATCTCGTGCAGAACTTTATTCAGAAAAATCCACTGCTGCTGGAAAGTCACCCACACCTCTAGCAGGGCACCTGTGTGAGCAGCCAGAGGAACACTGGAGGCAGACTGGGGTTTTAGCTTCTGCGAGGGGGTCCAGCTGGTCCTGACCTCTCAGGATGCCCCACCCCCAAAATACTCAGCAGGACCTAGGGGCCTCGCTTGGAAGACAGCAAACTTTCACCGTGAATAAGCTTTCACCTGGTCACCTCAGCCCAAGAAGTGGCTCTGAGGGGAATCTTCACTTTGTCCTTCTAATCTTGCCCCCACCCAACCCCCACCTCTTACCCTGTCCCTCCAGGCCGTCCCACCTCAGGTCCTACCCATTCACCCAGCTAGAGGCCTGCACTCACTCAGGCTATGCATGATGGTCACCCACTCCAAAGCTACTTTGTTTAAGTCTCCTGACTTTTGGATGGCCAGGATCTTGAACAACACCTGAAGACTTTCCTGGATAGAATCCTGCAGGTTGCTGTAGTCTAAAGAAGAGGGGGGGTTCCGGCTGAGCTGAGCTGGCAGTCAGGTGGGGCAAGGGCAGGGATGACTATTACCCAAATTACACTGAAACTCACAGTTCTCAACCTATTCTCTAGAAGACCCAAACATGTTTTCTTCCACTAGTTGAAAAGTATGCTCACCTAGAATCAGAGTGTGTTTGCAAGCCTGTTTATGTGAGTTATAATTCTAATTACAGAATTTGACCTAGTATTATGTCAACCACTGAAATATGGATGGGGAAAGAGTTGCTCGTTCTATGGAAACTATGGAAAGCCTTCAGTAAAGGTGAGGTGATAGAAACATATTAAATTAAGTATAGGCCAGTCAATTTTTTAAAATTGGGAAATTGTAATAAAAATCTAGAAAAATTCTGGACTCCAGCAACTTCATAAGTGTCTTCATGTCACTGCTCAACTTTACAGAAACTGAAAGTGGAAACAGTGAATAATGCATTAATGTAGGAAAGGCAGTGAGGAACTTCTATCAGTCAACTGCAAGTAAAGTAAAGCTCTTGCCCTTTGGCCATAAGGTTAGTAAATAAATGTATGTTTATATGTTTTAAGCTAAAGTAAAAATCTGAAGCCATATATACATCATTTTTTATGATCTTCCTATTTAACAGACTATGAATTTGCCAGTTGGGTTTCAAGTGGGTTAGATAAGAGAATTTCTCTTCTACTGGCAATTCCCTAATTATGCCATCTCAGTACCTATACGTATGTTTTCCCCTCTGCCTGGGATGCCCTTCTTTCCCTTTAAGTTTGGCAAATGCCTACTCCTTCAGGAATCAGCATGAGGCCTTTTCTATGGAAAGAGAAGGTTCCTCTGACTCTCCCTGGTCCTTTGAAACTGGTCCTCTTTCTGAGATTTGACTGTCCTCAGTTAGATTCTCCACCACGCGCTCATCTCTATTCTATTGTCCTCTCTCACTGGACTGGGAGCACCTGAGGGACAGGACTTCTGTCTGTGAACCTCCATGTCTCCTATGTTTGGCTCAGAGAAAGCAGGCAAGTTTGATGTAGGAATGACAAAAGAGTAAATGTGTGGGGCAAAAGATCAGACAGCAGGATGCCATCTAGAGGAAAGAGCACTGAAAATGGAGAGACACATCACTGTGAGGGATTTTTTAGTACTCCCAGAAAGGGAAGGACCTTTGCTGAAGAGGCAGGCATTGGGCAAGGAGGAGGGAGCTCCCAAGATTAAGACTTAATGGGAGCGACATGAAAGACACTGCATCAGGATAGACTGATGTCTCCTGCTGTCCAGTAAGGATGGGGCCCTGGCTGGAGAAGCTAGATCCAACAGGGCTTGGTGCATGCGGTGGATGAATATGACCCCTGGCAGTGGGCTATCACCAGGCAGCAAGGGCTGGGTCTCACCTGAAAGGATGAAGGTGCCGCTGTCCTTGTCCACCACCTCCCACTGGGGGCTGCAGATCATTTGCTTCTTGGAGCGCTCCAAGGCTGGGGGCTCATAGGGCACATGCAGGATGAAGTTGATGAGCCGCAGCTGGCGCGCCTCCCAGACCCTCTGCAGCTGCCGTAGGGTTTCTTGGGTGTGGATTCGTTCATTTTCACACTGCCAGATCTGGAACAGCTGGGTCTCAGGAACCAGTACTGGGTGATGCCTCAGGGGATAGCCTTGAAGCTGGGACTCAAGGGCCAGGGCTCAGGGCCCACACCTCAGGCAGTGGAAGTGTCAGAGATAGAGAATAGGACCATTTGGCTTCAGATGGGCCATCTGCAGCATACTTTGAACTAAAGCTGCTACCTTGAACCCACTGTTTTCCAAGGTTTCAGGGGAGGACAGTACCTTAATCAGTTCACGTTGGAACAAGGCAGGTGTTGGGAGACATCTGCTATCCTGTGTGCCCACAACTTTGGGAGCGGGGCATACCCTCAGTCAGATTCTGAAACCACCCATCAGATCTCCACACCCTCCAGGCAGGACAGCAAAGTCAACTTCCCCCCCTTCCCACCCACAAGCCAATATCTATGCCCCCGTCGAAAGGGGTTGCTGGGACTTAACTGGATCTATTACAGCTTAGCAAATAGGTCCTAGGTTTGGACCAACTCTTTCTCTCTGGAGGGCCCCACCTGATTGATTCGATCTGCAAAATCCAGCAGCGGACAAGTGAGCAGCTGGCCCAGTGTTAGGAGTTCCATGTTGCAGAGACTGTCTAACCCTAAGGCTGGAGGCAGAGGAGACAAGTCAGAGCAACACCCAGTATCTGGCAGAGTCCAGCCCATATCCCACAGCCCCAGATCTGCAACCCTGAGCCCAGCCCAGGCCAGCTCCCAGACAGCAGATCTGAAAGCACAACATAGAGTAAAGAACTCAGAATGTAGGGAGCAGAACACAACACAGAACCCAGAGCTAATACTTGAGCCTGAGTCTAGCCCAAGGCAGCAGAGAGGACCCACATGATGGTGCAGGAGGTTAGAAATGTTGGTCCCCATGGGAGCAAGGCAGGGAGCAACCCAGGGGGGAAAGGTGTTGGCTACAGGAGCAGCAGGGAACCAAGTTGTTATATTGTTCTAATCCCCAAGTCCTTCTCCCCCCACCTCACTCTGCCTTCCCCCGCCCTGACTGTACCCAAAACACACCTCGCAGAAGGGCGTGGAAGTTCTGGAGCTGGAGGCTGCCCAGCTTGGTCAGTAATGGCAGGTAGCCTTGAAACTCCTCCAGCATGTGCATGCAGCACTGCAGGACAGGGCTGTGCAGCCCCAGGCTTGTACTCATGCGGGCTGCCTCCGTCAGCCAGCCGTCTGTCTTCTCCTGGGCCATAGTCATGCTGAACTGGAGGGAGGAAGGTTCGCTGTCAGCGAGAGACCCCTCCCCACCTTCCCCTTGCAGACTCTACACTCTCAGGCAGGAGCTCTGAGGGAGGGTAACAGCACCTTGGCAAAAGCCATGCACTTCCATTCACTGATGTTCTCAGAGATGACTCGGTACAGGTGCCAGATGCGCTGCTGCTGCACAATCAGACGGGTCCCGCAGACCGGCAAGGGCACAGGACTCTCGTCCCCTGTGGGAAAGGGCAAGCTGAGGTCTGGGCTGGGGTTGGGGAGCTGGGCATGGAGGGGAATGGTCAGTCAGGAGCCTGTAATAGCAGAAACGAGTGTCTGAAAGTGCCAGGGCTGGCGTAGCCAAAATTCTTCGGTATAGTGCAGGTGGGGACTATCCAAGGGACAATGCTTCCTGTTGCTCGGATGTACCAGACATGCTCCCTCCTGCTGAGGGCTTCTGGAACACTCTCCCCTCAGAGAACCATATACCTCACTCCCTCACCAATTCAAGTCTTTCCACACGCAGCCTGAGTAGCACAAGCTGTTACGAACTGCTACCTACCCTCTCTGCCATTCCCGACACGTCTTACCTGCTCTCTTCCTCTTTCTGTGCCACTTCTCACTTTCTAAAATACTCCATAATTTGGTTATATTTTATGTTTATTATTTGTTGTCTTTCTCTCCCAGCTACAGTGTTGGGCCTGTGAGGGCAGGAGGTTTGTTATTTGTCCAGTAATATACTGCAAGCCCTGTGCACAGTATAGGCACTCAACAAGTAGCTGTTAGATGGAGAAATCCAGTGAGATGCATATGGTAAAGATCTGGCCCACAGAGAGGACTGTAAAGGGTAAATGGTGATGCTTCCTATTTTGTGTACTTCTGGCCAGCATTCCCTCCCTTCATCTCATAATAACATGCTTTCGGCTCAGGTTGTGATCTCATGGGTAGTGAGACAGAGCCTCACATGAGCTCCACACTCAGTGGGGAGTCTGCTTGGGGTTTCTCTTCCCTAGCTCCTCCCCACTATGCATGCATGTGCACGTTCTCTCTCAAATAAATAAATCATTAAAAATAATAATAATTATAGTACTGAGGTTGCAATTAAAAGACATCAGACCAGATTTAAGGATATTGCAGTAAAACTGTCATTCTTATTCATTTGAATTCCAGTATACTTTTTCGAGTGAGAGAAAAAGTGATAAAATCAAGCCCAGATGCTGGGAATCATGCATCTTATATGCATAAACATCATCCATTGTGGAGATCAGAATATTGAAAGTCTTAGAATCACTATCAGGCTATCAGAGCTCTCATCTGACAAAAAATAAATAAATTTAAACTCTTCCAATCTTTGAACTCAAAAGATCTGGCTACAGACTCATATAATCTTTGGTAGCAGTTGTCTCAAAATCAAATATTGGACAAAAGAGGAACTTCCTCTGTAAGAAAGAACAGGCATTATATCTCCAAACACATGAGAAGAGAAAGATGAACTTGAAGATTAACAGCAAATCCTCTGACAGATGTTTGCCATGGTATCTACTCAGTAAAGTCCACTGCATTTTAAAACTTTACTTGGAAGTGATTTCACATTTTTTTTTAAGAGAGAGCTCTCACACAATCAGAGATGGGGAGGGGGAGTTGGAGAGGGAGAGAATCTTAAGCAGACTCCGCACTGAGGGCAGAGGCCCATGAGGGGATCAATCTCAACAACCCTGAGATCACAACCCAAGCCAAAATCAAGAGTTGGACACTTAACCGACTGAGCTACCCAGACGCCCTGTGATTTCAAATCTTTTAAAGTTGCAAGCAAAAGTGGTAACAAGAATTATCTATATACCATTTCCTGAGAGTCACCTTTTGTTAACATTTTCCCCGTTTTCTTTATCATTTGTGTTTACACACTCTGTGTGTGTATGGGCATATGTATACACAAACTCAATTCTTTTCTGAACTATTTAAGGGTAAGTTACATACTTCATGGCCCTATTATCCCCAAACTCAAATGTGTATTTCCTGAGAACAGGGATATTCTCTTATGTAACTATAGTACAGCGATCAACTTCATATTTTACATTGATAGAATTCTCTAATCTATGGTCTGTGTTCCGGTGTTGTCAGTTGACTGAATAATAGAGCTCCTATAGAGCATTTTCCCCCCTCAAGTACAGCATCCAGCCCAGGATCAAGCACCACATTTTCTTATCATGTCTCTTTAACTTCTTTTAATCTAGAGCATTCCTCACAGCCCTTATCTTTTCTAACAGACATTTTTGAAGTATATTGACCCCCCCTTCTCCCTTTTTTTGTTAACAGAAAGTTCATGTTGTGTTTTTTATGTTTTCATGACTGAAGTTATTCATTCTCAGCTGGTCTCCTGAATAGGTGTTGTGTCCTCTGGGTACCGTATCTGGAGGTACATGATGTCTATCTGTCCCTCATTGGTGATGTTAATCTTCGATCACCTGGTCAAAATGTTGCCCAGTTTCTCCACTAAATAATTGCTAAGATTTTTTTCCCTCCCTTGCAACTAATGAGTAGTCTCTGTAGGAGAATCTCTAAGACTGTGCAAATGTTCTACTCCTCAACAAATTTGCCCCCAGATTTGACATCCATTGATGATCGTAACCTGATCAAATATTTATCAGAATATTTGCAAAATGATGATTTTTCCCTCCAGATTTTCTCCAGTTGACTCTTGGCATTCTACTGTAAGTGCAAATCCTCATTTCTCCCTCACTGATTTATTTGTCTTTTTATTATTAGTGTGGATAATCAATTCCTATTTTTCCAATACTTTACTTTGTACTTTGGTACTCAAATTGTTCCAGATTTGGCCAGTGGCATCCTTTCTGTGTCCTTGTGACATGCTCCCATCACCTTATTAAAGGAATTTATTACTCTCTTACTTTCTGGATTAAAAAAATACACTAGGCTCATGTTGTACCTACCCTGTGATAGTCCTAGAATCATTCACTCTCTGAGGAGCCCTGATAGGGAATGATCTTAGCAACCAAGATCTACTCCGGTTTATATACACATATACATACACTTATATACATAAACATGTGCATGTAAGCATGCATACGCACACACTATGTGTGCACATTTTAAAATGCAATGGAAATTACACAAAGTGGAAGTTTATAATACAAGCTCTTGATATTTCTCCAGAATTCAGAATAAAGGAATGACTGACTGATGATGAAGATAAAAGAAATGGAGAAGAGATCCAGAAAATCCAATATGTAAGTATGAATTCTGAAAGGAAATCAAAGCGAATATAATAAAAGCCATTATTAAATAACTGAAAAAACAGATTACCTATCCAGGAAAAAAAATTAGATTGGTATCAAATTTGCCCACAATGCCAACTATCAGAAAGCAATGATGCAAAAGCCTAAGTTTGGAGAAAAAATTTTGTGACTTCAGAATTTAGTATTTGGGCAAGCTGTGTAAGGACATTATAAAGTCATCCTAGGTATAAAGAGCTTAGAAATTCTAACACCTCTAACTCCCTTCTTAGAAAAAATAAATACTCAAAAAAGTATTATAGCCATGTAAGGAAGAATGAAAGAAATGAAAAGATATGGTATTTCTAAAAATGGGAGTATGACAACACGGATGGACATAGATGGTATTATGCTAAGTGAAATAAGTCAGACACAGAAAGACAAATACCACACACTTTCACTTATATATGGAATCTAAAAAAATAATAATAAACAAAAAAGTAGAAGCAGACCCCTAAAATACAGAAAACAGGGGTGCCTGGGTGGCTCCATTGGTAAGCGTCTGCCTTTGGCTCAGGTCATGATATAGTTAATGGTACTGTAATAGAATTGTATGGGGACAGATGGTAGCTACGCTTGTGGTCCACACACCATAATGTATAAAATCATTTGTCGAATCACAAATGTTATACACCTGAAACTACTGTAACATTTGTTGTCAACTGTACTTCGATTTAAAAAAATGGTAGTGGGTAAACAAAAAACCTTAGATGCCAAAATAGTTGTTAACATGGTTATAAAACCAAGCAAATGTCAAAAGTATTGAGTAAAATAAAAGATATGTAATGAAAAATAAATAGTAGTATTAATAATCTAGCTCTAAGATCCTGGATTCTTTTAACAAACACTGGGAGTCTGGCAAAGAGCTGGGATGGAAAGAAGAGCTGAAGGCAGTGCTGTGGGGTTTCCTGGGCCTAGCCTTACAGGCCCGAGTCCCCACTCTGCTTTTCCACAAACATCCCACCCCCTAGAGGAAAGTTCAAGCTCTGTGGTCTATGTCAGTTAGAGTATGGGACACGGGTCTCTCCATACTAGGCCAAAGAAAAAGTTCCTTGCTTGAGGAAGGTCCAGGGTGTCCTCCACCTTACACCTGGCCCAACAGCCCTGGGACTGGGGATGCCCACAGGCAGAGTTGGTAATAGTTGGTAGCTGGCCAAGAGGCAACTCAGAAGCAATATGACCTTCCAGGGGATAAAAGTGACCAATAGAAGTGACTGTACCTGAGAAAAGAAACTTTACGTGCAGAAGGAAACCAGTCTAGCTGCACCATTATACCGAGGGCTGAGACCAATAGTTCTATCCTGGTCTCTTCCTATGGGTCAGGGAGACCCGCAGCAGCTGCCCCTCTACACTTCATTGGCTGGAAGCCATGGCTATGGCTTATTAAGACCTATTTTTATCTAGGCCCTTCAGCCTGAACTGGGTTGAGTAGGCTAAGAACTACAAGGAGGGCACCTTAACATTTCTCCTGTGTGGGCTTTCAGCCCTCTAACCCCATCACATTCTAATGGAACATTCACCTATTTGCCTTCTCTACCAGACTGTGAGCCCCATCTTCCTACCCTAAGCGCGACCCCTGACATAGCCAATGTAAGAAGATTTTATCCTGCAATTTTCATTTATAAAAGAGACTAAAAGGAAGCTATGTGATTCCCAAGACTTGCTTAGGGACACTCAGGACATAGGACCCTTATCTCAGTTGGAGGGTCTATCACATGATGGGGGGGGGCAGGGATCTTCAGTACCAGTGAAGGTGGCATAGGCATGGTGCAGGTCACTGAGGTGGCTGGCTGTGTTCTGGAACTGACGCTCCAGGGAGATGAGCTGGCGCTCAGTGCTCCTCTGCTCTTGCGCAGGGTCCATGAAGGGGCCAGATAGGGCCTTGTCAGTCAGGCCTTCCAGTTCCACTACAGCTGCGGCTATCAGCTGCTGCAGCTTCGGCACAATGGTGTGTTGCTTGCTGAGCAGGAACTCTGAGGCCTGGCTTTTCTCAAACTGAAATGCCTCCCACACATCCAGGAGCTGTGGGACAAGCAGAGTGCAGTCAAGCAGAAGTGGGTTTGGGGGGCAGGGGGCTGGGAGGTATGGGTGACTTCTGGAATTGCCTTCTTACCGAGATGTCCAGTGCCTCGTTCTCAGCACTAAAGATGCTAAAGTGATTCCGGATGAGTTCGTGGAGTGACCGTATGTATTCCATTCGCTCCTCCAGCATGTTGTACTGCTCATTGGCCTTGTTCAACTGCAGAAGCCACAGCATGAGACCAGCACCCCCACAACCCTGTGCACCAGCTTGGGCTCATCCCTGAGGGGCACTCCCATCCTCTAGAGACTCCAGCTCCAGCAGGCACATTTTACCCAACTGGGATCAGGGGCACAGTGGGATCAGATCCCATCAGACCCAGGTCTCTGTGAGGACAGCACAGCCCCTCCCCCACCAGATCACAACCCTGTTGACAGGGCAATAGATCCCTAGCTGACTGTTGCAGAGGGCAGAACTCTCTGAAAGCAGGACCATGGCTCTCATCATGCCACAGCCTCTCCCTGACTGAGGGTCATGAGAACAGGGTGAGACTTAGTAAGGGCAGATCACATATGTGAGCATAGTTGAAAAGCATCAAGCTGCACTGGGAGCTCACCAGGGAGCTGAATAAGAGTGTGCTGAGCATGTGAGCAAGATGGGCCCCTGGATAACCTGGGAAGGCAAGATGGGAAGAGCCTACCTTCTGGGAGCACCGCGCAATGGTATGAATGTCTGAGTTGATGGTTTGGAAGACCTCCGTGAAATCCGTGAGCTCTGTTATGAGTTGCTGACTGCGGGTCCAGCACTCATTCTGCACATGGGTAAGAATGTCCTTCCTGATGCTCTCCAGCTTGGATTCTGAAGACAGGAGAGGGTTGGGTGTGAGGGAGTATATAAAAGAGAAAGGATGCTGGGGAAATGCTGTAGGCCCAGAGTGGGGAAGGAGTAATGGAAGGAAGTGGGGAAGGAAGCCAGACCACGAATTCATTCCCTCACTCAGTGAACACGTACCGGACTCCTGCCCAGTGTCTGGTCAGCTGCTATTCACTGGTGCGATCCACAGCTATCTGCAGCTACTAAAGGCTGTGCTGGGCACCAGTAGACCAGAGTGATTGGGTGAGAGAGACAGTGTTCCCACATTCAGAAGTTCACAGTATGGTGACAGAGAATGACAAACACGGACAGTCACAGACCAGTGTGATAAATGCTCTGCAAGTGCCCGGGAGGCCTGAGCCTGACATGGTGGAAGGAGAGGAGGCCTGAGGAGGCTGGGAAAGGCCTCCTCTGGGACGGAACACTGGAGGGAATGTGTCAAGCAGCTAGTGCTCCAAAGAGCAAAGCAACGCCAAGCCGATGAAATAGCATGGGCAAAGGCACAGGAATAACATGTTCATGAAGAGCAGAATCCCCTATTGGGATGAAAGTTTTCTCTTTGGGGGGCCTTAGTGGTTTTGCTCTGGTAGAAGAGGTACCAAGAAGAATGTGTAATCTGCCCTTTGTTTTTTAAGGATTAAAAGAAAGAAGCTGTCCAGGGGATACGGGGCTACAAGGTGATCTTAGAGGCTGCCTTTAGTGATATGAACAAGTCCACTGTTTCCAAGGGCAGGAATAACACCAGCATGAGGTCTCACCAAATCACTGACACCACTAAGATACCACTGATTATAAGAAACACCATTATTTTACATGCCATGCAAAAAGAAATAATCAATGCCATCTAAAATCTGACACGCCATCAATTATAATACATCTCTTAAGTTCAGAGATGTTAAAATATGCACAGGACAGCCAAATATAATATAGAAATATGATATGCAGGGACACCTGGATGGCTCAGTCAGTTAAGCATCTGAATCTTGATCTCATCTCAGGTCTTGATCTCAGGGTCATGAGTTCAAGCCCCACACTGGGCATGGAGCCTACTTACAAAAAAGAAAAAGAAAAGAAAAGAAAAAGAATAAGGAAATATGAAATGTAGTATACCATAAAATACAGCATAGAATGCTTGCTTACTACATGCCATATACAATATCAACTACTTTGCCTGTATTAACCCCTTTAATCCTCACAAAAAACCTTTGAGGTAGTTAATATCATTGTCCCTGTTTTACAGATAAGCAAACTGAACCTCAGAGGGGTTCAACAACATTATCAATATCACACAATGGCAACAAAAGTCCAGGACCAGATGGCTTTACAGGCAAATTCTACCAAACATTTATTTATTTATTTTTAAATATTTTATCTATTCATTTGAGAGAGAGTGAGAGAGCACGCACAAGCAGCAGGGAGAGGCGGAGGTAGAAGCAGACTCCCCTCTGAGTGGGGAGCCCAACATGGGACTCGATCCCAGGACCCTGGAGATCATGACCTGAGCTGAAGACAGACTCTTAACCATCTGAACCACCCAGGCGCCCTTCTACCAAACATTTAAGGAAGAGTTAATACCTATTCTTCTCAAAGTATTCCAAAAAATAGAAAAGGAAGGAAAACTGCATTCATTCTATGCGGCCAGCATTACCCTGACACCAAAGCCAGATAAAGACACCAATTAAAAAAGGGAACTTCAGGCCAATATCTCTGGTGAACACAGATGTAAAAATTCTCAATAAAATACTGCAAACCGAATCCAAAATACATTAAAATAATCATTCACCAGGATCAAGTGGGATTTATTCCTGGGCTGCAAGGATGGTTCAATATTTGTAAATCAATCAATGTGATGCATCACATTAATAAAAGAATAAGAATCATGATCATTTCAATAGATGCAGAAAAAGCATTTGACAAAGTACAACAATTCATGATAAAAAACCCTCAACAAAGTAGGTTTAGAGGGAACATACTTCAACAAAGAAGGGCCATATATGAAAAACCTGCTGCTAAAATTATCCTAAATGGGGAAAAACTGAGAGCTTTCCACTACAGTCAGGAACAAGACAGGAATCTCCATTCTCACCATTTTTATTCAAGATAGTATTGGAGTGGTGCCTGGATGGCTCAGTCGGTTAAGCATCTGCCTTCGGCCCAGGTCGTGATCCCAGCATCCTGGGATCGAGACCTGCAATGGGCTCTCCACTCAATGGGGAATCTGCTTCTCCCTCTGTCCCTCCTGCCCCCCTTCTCTTATTCTCTCTGTCAAATAAAAAAAGAAATAAAAGGCATCTAGATCAGCAAGCAAGAAGTTAAACTTTCATTATTTGCAGATGACATATTATATATAGAAAACCTGAGAGACCACCAAAAAACTGCTAGATCTAATAAATTCAGTAAAGTTGCAGGATACAAAATAAACATGCAGAAATCTGTAGCATTTCTCTATACCAATAATGAAACAGCAGAAAGAGAAATTAAGGAATGAATCCCATTTGCAACTGCACTGAGAACAAAAAGACACCTAGGAATAGATTTAACATAAGACGTGAAAGACCTGTACTCTGAAAACTATAAAACACTGATGAAAGAAATTCAAAAGGACACAAAGAAATGTAAAGACATTCCATGCTCATGGATTGGAAGAACAAATATTGTTAAAATGTCTATACTGCCCAAAGTAATCTACACATTTAATGCAATCCCTATCAAAATACCAGTAGCATTTTTCACAGAGCTAAAATGAATAATCTTAAAATTTGTATGGAACCACAAAAGGCCCTGAATAGCCAAAACAATCTTGAAAAAGAAACAAAAATCTGGAGGCATCACAATTCTGGACTTCAAGTTTATTACAAAGCTGTATTGATCAAGACAGTATGGTACTGACACAAAAATAGATACAAACTCACAATTACATGGTCGATTAATCTTCAACAA
The DNA here is from genome assembly GCA_002007465.1 of Ailurus styani. NCBI lineage: Eukaryota > Metazoa > Chordata > Mammalia > Carnivora > Ailuridae > Ailurus > Ailurus styani. The sequence continues at coordinate 449,873 of LNAC01000707.1, forward strand.
AGCAAGAGAGAACATCCAATGGGGAAAAGACTGTCTCTTTAAGCAAGTGGTGTTGGGAAAACTGGACAGCTATGTGCAAAAGAATTGAACTGGACCACTTTCTTACATTATACACAAAAATAAATTCAAAATGGATTAAAGACCTAAATGTAAGAACTGAAACCATAAAAATCCTAGAAGAGAACAGTAACCTCTTTGACATTGGCCATAACGACTTCTTTCTAGATGCATCTACTGAGGCAAGAGAAACAAAAGCTAAAATGAATTATTGGGACTTCATCAAAATAAAAAGCTTCTGCACAGCAAAAGAAACAACAAAGCTAAATGGAAACCTATAGAATGGAAGAAAATATTTGTAGGTGATATTCTGATAAAGGGTTAGTATCTAAAATATATAAGGACTTATAAAACACAACACTCCAAAAATGAATAATCCAATTAAGAAATGGGCTACAGACATGAATAGACATTTTTCCAAATAAGACATACAGATAGATGACTAACGGACACATGAAAAGATGTTCAACATCACTCATCAGGAAAATGCAAATCAAAACTATAGTAAGATATCACCTCACACCTGGTAGAATGGTTAAAATTAACAACACAAGAAACAAGTCTGTTTTTTCTAATTTTTAAAAAAGATTTTATTTATTTGTTTGAGAGAGAGAGTGAGAGAGAGAGATCACAAACAGGGGGCAAGGGTAGAGGGAGATGTAGACTCCCCACTGAGCAGGGAGCCCGATGCTGAACTTTACCCCAGGACCTTGGGATCATGACCTGAGCCGAAGGCAGATGCTTAACCAACTGAGACACCCAGGTGCCCAAGAAACAAGTCCTGTCAAGGATGTGGAGAAAAAGGAACCCTCTTGCATTGTTGGTGGGAATGCAGACTGGGTATAGCCACTCTGGAAAACAGTATAGAGATTCCTCAAAAAGTTAAAAATAGAACTACCCTATGATCTAGCAATTGCACTACTAGGTATTTAACTATAGAATACAAAAATACTAATTCAAAAGGATACATGCAGCTAGATGTTTATAGCAGCATTATGTACAATAGCCAAATTATGGAAACAGCCCAGGTATCCATCAACTGATGAATGGATAAAGAAGGTGTGGTATGTATACACAATGGAATATTATTGAGCCATAAAAAGAATAAAATCTTGTCATTTGCAATAACATGGATGGAGCTAGAGAGTAATATATTAAGCAAAATAAGTCAGTCTGAGAAAGACAAATACCACATGCTTTCATTCACATGTAGAATTTAAGAAACAAAACAAATGAGCAAAGGGGAAAGAGAGAGAGAGAGAGAGAGAGAGAGAGAGAGAGAGAGAGAGAGANGAGAGGCAAACCAAAAAACAGACTCTTAACTATAGAGGACAAACTGATGGTTACCAGGGGGGAGATGGGTTGAGGGATGGGTGAGACAGGTGATGAGGATTAAGGAGTGCACTTGCTGAGATGAGCTCCAGTGTTGTATGGAAGTGTTGAGGCACTATATTATACAGCTGAAATTAGTATTACACTGTATGTTCACTGACTGAAATTTAAATAAAAAGTTAAAAAAAAATCACACAGCTGGCAGAACAAAGATTCAAACTCTGGCAGCCTAGCTCCAGTCTGTTCTGTTTTATGTTTTAAGGGGTGAAAATAAACTGACTTCTTCTTTAGGAGCAGCTCTGTAACTGCAAAGCAAGATAGTGAGTTCCATGGTGAATGCTGTGAAAGATGTAAACCTGATGATTCACAGACCTGTACCCCTGGGGCAAAGAATAAAAAAAAAAAAAAAAGATAGTGAGTTCCAGGGACAGAGAATTGAAACACACTGGGAATGAGCCTTCTGAAGCCTTGAAGGAAGTAACCAATGAAATTCAATACCAAGAACTGAGCCTGAAAAAACCAAGAGTGAGAGGGAATGTGAGCAGGGGCACCTGAAGTTGAAGAAAAACACAAGGAGAGAATGTATCATTTTGCAAACTACCCCTGGGGCCTTTCACAGTAGATAGGCTGTTGGAATTGTGCTGCTTTCTATTTTTTATTTATTCATTTATTAAATATTTCATTCATTTATTTGACAGAGATCACAAGTAGGCAGAGAGGCAGGCAGAGAGAGGAGGAAGCAGGCTCCCCACTGAGCAGGGAGCCTGATGCGGGCCTCGATCCTAGGGCCTCGATCCTAGGGCCTCGATCCTAGGGCCTCGATCCTAGGGCCCTGAGATGATGACCTGAGCCGAAAGCAGAGGCTTTAACCCACTGAGCCACCCAGGCGCCCCTGTGCTGCTTTTTAGAGCAGCTCCAGGCAGGTGGGTGATGGCAGAGAGGAGCTCAACAGCGACATCGTATGGTATAAATCCGCAATAGACTGAAAATGCCAGGGCTGCAGGAGACAGGAGAATGGAAGGGACTTGGTGACAAGTTGGAAGTGGCGGAGTTAGGGAGAGGGCAGAGTAAAGGATGGACACAAACTCACAAGAGTGAATAATGATGTCATTCACAGTTTAAGGAAGCCCAGGCAGAAGAGGAACAGAGTTTTAAGCAGGCAAAACTACATCACAAGAAGGATACGGGTAGACAGAAGAGGATAAGGTTAAGTGAAAAAATTAAGCACCTACTGCATGTCTGTCTCAATGCTAGAAACATTGCAAAAAATATCTCATTTACTCTTCCTTGTCATAATACTGGGAGTGACTGACTGCATTATTATGTCCATGTTACAAACAAATGAACTGAATGAAGCTTAGTGATCTGAGGTCACAGAAACCAGTGAAAAGCAGACCCGGGATTCTGAACCCCGTGTTTTTCTCTCTCCAACTGTTCTTCTTGAAGTGGCCAGTTGATCCTGGACTAAGGATCAAGAATCTGACAAACTAGAAAGAACAGAGACTTCCCGAACAACCCTAGAGCAAAGCCTGCCCCAAACAGGGTCAGAAACAAAATAGGCCAGCCACAGGCCCTCCCTGTTCCTGCCATGCCAACCTGAATCCCTTATACATTTAGGTGAGATGGAGGGAAGAGTGGGGAATTTTTGTGGCCCAAAAGATGAATACTTAGGCATGTGTTTCCATCTGTTGAAGAGCAAAGACAAGGAGGGCAAGGCAGGCAAGCATTTTCAAGCAAGATCTTTCAGGGCCCCCCAAGGCCACCCACCTTCATAAAGAAAGCAGGCCTGGAGGCCATGGGTCTGACAATATCTACTCTTTGCAGGAAGCAGACACTATTGGTTATTGGGAGCTAGGTGAGAAAACAGAACCACCTCCTCTTTTCTAGAAGAACAAATCAATGGCTTCTCAACCTACCCCACTGTGAGCCTTTCAAAGACCAGCTTTTAGACAGACACTTTAGCTAGTAAACAATAGCATGAAACATCCTTCTCGTTGGAAGGGAGGAAAAAAACGGAGGAACAAAATGAGGTCTTAAACCAGATTTTTCAGAGACCCAGGGAGACAAACAGCTGGGCCTTGGACTAGTAGAGGGACTAGAGAGAAACAGAGACATGAAGGAAAGCCAGATGGGTTGAAGAGGAAAGAGATGACAGAGTGGGCTTGAGCTCCACTTTCCATGTGGAACTTTGGGAAGACAGCTCTGCAGAGTGCCCATGTACTAACACGAGACAGTCACATCAGGGTAGAAATCACAGTGTGATGCATTGTGGCAAAAAGAAGGCCAAATACAATGCTCCCAAGTCCCCCACAACTCCCAAATGGCAGGGGATACAGAAGATAATGGAGAGTTAATAACCAGTAGGCCTGGATGGGTTCCTATGTAGAGGGGAGAAGGACAAGGAAGCAGAAGCTATAGGGCTAGCCAGCCTAAGATGAAGGCTAGATGAAGGGTTCACTAACATCCCAAGGGCCTGCAAAGCCAGCAGGAGCCAATGTGGGGCCAAGCTGGCAAAGGTAGACACTCTGAGCTATTAGCCAAGGGAACACACATAGTTACACCAGCTCAGGCCACAGCTGCACCAGAAACAGCAGTTAGAAGGAGGGCAGAGACCAGGCAGGGATGTACCACACCTTGGTGAGGGTTGACACAGGCCAGCAAAGAAGAGGACACAGCCTAGCAGCCCTCTCCAATGCCAGACGCCACTTTGCGGGGGAAGAGGAGCAGAGGGCAGTTGAAAATAAAAACAACCCAGAACCGTAGAATGAATTTGGAATTGATCAAATATCCAAAATGGTCTGAATTAAACTCAAGTGCTGCTTTAAATGAAAAGTGCTTTCAGTTTCAATTGGAATACATTCTTTCACCATCTGCAGAATTTATGACTACAAGTGAGACCATAACAGTTAAAGAAAATAACTTTTTATACATGCAAATTATAGTGTCAATTTTGACTCTGCTGCATGTGGGGGAGGGGCCCTCTTGATTACCGAAAATATCTGCAAAGAAACTGAGCTCACAAGCCTAAGGAGTAGGTTAAGACTTTTCTCAGTCACATTTACTTCCATGTCAGGAAAATAGAAAGTGTCAGGTGACAGAAACATGACTCTGAAAGAGTATGGGGAGTGAGCAGAGCCAAAACAGATGGAGAGGCTATCCTCTGTAATTATCACACCTTTAACTGCAAAGGGAGGGGCCTGCGACCTGGGCCTTTGGGAAACTCTACAGATCCAATGAGGGGCCTTCACCAAAAGTCCTCGGAGGACATTCCAGGTCCAAGGAGAGCCATGTGGATCAGATAAGGAAGGCGGAAGGAAAGGAAAGAGGATGAGCAGCACTCACCCATCTCTGACTGTATGTGATGGCAGCCCAGCAGCATCAATCTCCCTTTTGTGACCAGCTTGTTAGGTATGTTGGAGACACGGGTCTGCCAAACGTTCAGGCAGCTCACCAGCATCACGTAGTTCTTGATAGGACCACCTCTCATGGACTCCAGCTTCTGAGGCTCCCAGGCTTGCAGGAACTGGTGAATGCTTGTCATCCAGTGATATTCTCTGCAGAACTCCTTCACCTCCCACAGCATGCCCTAGCCACAGACGAGGTGCTTAGGGCAGAGGTAGGTGGTTATGACGGGAATTAGTGAGCATCACCCCCCTCCTTAAACCTGTCTTCTCACCTCCAGCAAGGCCTGTTGCATAGTCAGTGCCTGCTGGATCCGAGGATTGTTGTCCAGGTCCTCTTGCAGCTGCTTATAATTGGGGGGCAAGTACTGGCCCTGCAGCCGGAACCCACGGACCTCCAGGGCTTCGGTGATTGTGTGAGACTTCCAGGACCACACCAATCCTATATTCGGCCCACAGAAGATGGGCACAGCATCGCTGGGCTGGCCCTGGAGCTTGGGCATCACGAATTCCGTGTTCGAATCTTCCTCTTCATCTTCTTCTAGTGGGGCACATGCCATGATTGTCCATTAAGTGCCCTGCAGGGCCCCCACACAACCCCTTTCTCTACCTGAATGTATACATTACACACACACAGAACACACACACACACACACACACACACACACACACACACACACACACACACACAATCTACATCACAAACACAGACCCATTGAGGGAATTTATCATTTAGGGTTCAGGTTCAGAAAACAGAATTTAGAGAGTATAAGCAGTAAGGGAATTATTATAGAATATCCAATGGTTTGCAAACAATTGGAAGAACTGAAAAACACTCTAGGCTGAGCATCTATCGCTCTGTGCTGCCTGGCAAATGGGGAGGTCAGCACCACACCACCAGCTACTAAAGCACACTACCTCTGTTATGATCTCCTCCAGCAGAATGGATGGCATAGGCGCAGCCATCCTTACCTCAGTTGTGAATTGAAGTCCCACGCACATCTAAATCATGTACAATACCTCACTGCAAGGAGGTCTGGGAAACGTAGTTCGCAGGATTCCAGCCTCTGTAGAACAGAGGAGGAGGCGGCAAATATGTTGAACTTGGCTGTCCCTAGTATCTGTCTTCAGGAATATCCTTGAGCCTGGCTTCCCCTTTAACTTCTTAGAAACTGGTTAATTGCCAATTTCAGTACTTGTGTTAAAACTTTGTGCATAAAGGGGGGGAAAGCGTCAAAATGTTCAGAAATTACATTCACAGTACTCTCTCTCTCTCTCAAATAAATAAAAAACAAAAGCAAAAACTACATTTTGAAAAAGCATACCTAAGAATATTCCTCAGAATGTTCAATAACAAGACATATTCTATTAAAATTACTGAATTTCAAGAAAAAAAGAAAAAATGTTTCAGGCATCCAAGAAAAAAGGGAAATAAAATTTTGGTCCCACAAGCTCTTCCTAAGGAATCTAAATAGAGAATGAACTTCAGACAAAAAAAATTACTGCAAGATTGGTCAACATAAAGATTGCGGGTTAGCTTATATATATTGTTACTTGTAGAACTAAAATTAAATCAGGCTTTATTAATATAAACTATTAGAAGGGAAATAATATAGTATGAAATGATGCTATAGAGAATGCTGGTCATTCTCTTGGATGCTAGGTTTTGAGATGAAAGAATGGAACCTTGGAAGGCATACTGGCAAACCACTTCCATCTTTCTTCTTCTGTGGTGGAGGAGCCCGTCTTCTGTGGTGGAGGAGCCCGTCTTCTGTGAGAAATTAGAAATGTCAGCCATTTGATTTCCCAGCCCTTCTTGTGGCTGGAGGTAGCCACATGACCTAGATTTTTACAATGAGATAGGAGAGTGAATCTGCTGGGGAGTTTCTGGAAGATTTCCTTTCCTGATAGAATGTGAGAGTCAGGCAAGGAGAGATCTCCCTCCAATGCTCCTCCCCTTTCCCCCTGATCTTGCGTAAGCATAGGATGCTTGGAGCTGGAGTTTGTCTTGCAACTATGAGGCAATACGACTTGGTATGAAAACAATGTTACTGATTCAGCCTCCCCTACCACACACACCCCTCTAAAAGAATCTGCCCTTACTTACAGCTCAACTCAGAAAGGAGTAGGGGAAGGTTATAAGGAACCTGATACTTGGTGACGTCTTCGAACCACTGAACCAGCCTTGAAAGCATCTGCCTGGAGAGACTTCTTGTTATGTGAGATAATTGTTTTTATTGGTAGGCTACTCTTAGGTCTTCTCTTACTTCCAGTGAAAGCATTCTCAGTGACTCAGAATTCAAACACACACAAGCAAAGTCAAAAGACTAAGAAACAGAAATAAAGCCTTGATGACATCGCCTGCGCCTTGAATCCAGATGAGCCTGAATTCAGCTGCATCCAGGTATTTCTTAGCTTGGGAGTCAATAAATTCCCCTTTTCGCTTACCTAGTTCTGAGTTAGGAATATGTTATCCCAAACCAATGTGGACATTAAGGCCTACATAACGAATGTTTATGGCCAATACAAGCATAGCTGAAGATTGGAGCCTCCACCACACACACCCTTCTAAGAGGATCTGCTAAAACCAATTAATTTGTACCATGACCCAATTCCCTTGCCAGAGCTTATGGATATGTGGTTCTCTCTATGGGATAGGCTGAATCAATGATATTCCTGGTCTTGAAAATTTGAAATAACTGAGTCACACATACAGGAAAACTTAACTGAAAGACCATATAGAGTCAAGGATGGGATTGGTACCACAGAAAGCCCAAGTCATTTGGAAGCAAGTTACAAGGCAGCAGGAAGTTCAAAGGAGGCAGAGACAGCTGGTTTTAGGGGAGTGTCAGAGGAACTGGGAAGAAGCACAGACAGAAGTAGAGAGAAAGGGACAAGCAGCAATTGGAGAGACAGGGTTCTCTTCCTGATATTCTAGTTTCCATTTCTGTGAAGCGTGGCGTTGCTATAGATTTTCTGGTTTTGAATTTAGTCACTTTCTGTTTTGTGAGCTCCAAAACACAAGACGAGGTTGAAGAACTGTGATTCAAGGTGCCAAGACCCACGAGAGCACTGAAGCAATATGGTGTGATTCATGTGGGATTCTGAGCAATGGAAAGAAAAGCTAGTATATTTTTAATGCAGCTTGGTGACTGCAATATCCCAACAAAACAAAATGGAAATCACTAATAACTTACTTCATAGCCAATGTAAGACTAAAATAAAGCTTGCTTATGACAAGTCTGATAGCAATGAAATCAAAGATAAAAGTTAACATGGAGCTGCATTTTTAAATATCAATCCAACTGTGAAAAACCAAATAAATATAGACATTTACTGTAGGTTTCTTTGAATGAATCACTCAGACATATTACACAGAGCAGCAAAGCTGCTTGTCAAACATATTTATACAACTTTTCATCTTTTCAGAATTTCTTATTCATAGGGTGACAAGAAAAAAGTCTTTCTCTTCTCTTTCAACGGTGAATCCACTCACTGCTACCCTGCTTACCTCTATTCTCCCTCTTGCTGGTCATACTGATCATACCTCACACTCCAAGACACCCTCCCTGCCACATGCAGCCCCCTGGCCAAAAAAAAAAAAATACAGTAGTGACCGTTTCATTCTTTGCATTATATCTCTCAGCTAACTTCAACAGCATCCCAACCAAAACATATATAAAAGAGTTTATGATAAAATATTAGAAAGATGCACTCATCTTGGTAAAATTAATGTAAAAACTTTAAGTTCCTGAACTTGACACCTGCCAGATGGGAAAAATGATTATCCAATTGTAATTTCCCCATTTTAAACTGCAGAAAATTTCTTATAAGATTGTAAGGTTGGTTGCAAAATGTTTCAGAATTAAGACTGTTCTCTGGGAAATGTTGGAGAATGCAGCCTAAGACTGCAGGATATGCTGCACCTGTTTTATTAGTAAGAGACTGGGTCTTCTTCTAAGGACCACAAGCTAGTCAGTGTATAAGTTTCTATTACTAGGGGCTGATTTTTCATATTTTTGAAAATATACACAGAGGCACCGAAATCATTTTGTAATTTGGTTAAAATGCCATGCAAATTTTGCCTCATTTAGGTAAAAGATTTCTCAGATAGATGTACATTTCTTAAAGTCTACTAGTTTTTTAACAGCTAGATATTTACTTTTATTACATGCTACTCCAATTTTCATAAAGAATTTAAGAAAAACCCCAAATCAAAACTTTGGTTCTGGTTCCTCCATGGTATTACTTTGATTTTCCATGCTGACCTTTTTTTTTTTTTTGCTAAAAATTTTGATTCCAAAAAGTCTCAAATATGTAGAAAAGTTTAAAGTTACTACAAATCCCTTTATCCATCCACTTCGATTCAATAATTATTAACATTTTGCCCTATTGCTTTGTTTTTCCTTCTTTCTTTCCCCTAAAACATTTGCAAGATGGGATAACAAGCATCAGGACATTTCATCCCTAAATACATCAGTCCATGGTGCTCCTTCAAAAGTAGAAGGGGTGGGCAACCCTCTCGGGTCCCCTCCCTCTTTGGGAGCTTTGTACTACTGCCCAATGAACTTTTCTTTGCTGCCCACCAAGAGGGAAAAAAAAGTAGAAGGGATAACTCAAGACACTACCAGTAAACATTTCCACTTTCATTAGGACTTAGAATAAAAGTTTTAAGGTTTTTGTTTGTTTTGCCTTTCCAAGGAAATTATTACAGTATACCAAAATGTGAATTAGTATAAAATGTGAACTATCTGGTTTATTTCTGTCTTTGATATCAATAACAGTAAGAAGTTACTATCTGTAATATGTATCACTAGGTGCTGAGCACTATACTAGACATATTACCTCTTTTAATCCTCCAAGTTAGGTAATTTTGTTTTTCCCATGTTACAGGTTAGTAAACTAACATGTTTGGTTCCACTGGACCATGTAAAACAAGGGTCAGTAGTCTCTACCAATTAACCTAGATGAACTTGAGAAAATAATGTAGCCTGTTTGGTGTCATCTGTAAAAGACATGGGCTCCTTTCAATGAACCTTTTCCTCCCTTGTCACTTATTTCTTCAACTTAACTTCATGTCTTTAAATCATCTTAATGAAAACATACTAGTTGAATCAAGGGGGTGGGGGGAAGCACTTACATGTCAGATGTGACTGAGTGCACGTAATGATTTTATTTGTAACTGGGTTACTGTTCCAAATAAAGGCAAGGTGAAGATGTATATCCCCCTGGTGGTTAACAAGTTTGAGGACAGACAACTAGTAATAATTGGTAACCATAATGGCTCAATAATGTTAATGGATTATCCTATATGAAATGAAAAAGAGCTGTATGAAATAAAGCAAGTATTGAACAAGCAGAGTTCTTCAAGCAAGTACAAATTAACTTAGCAATCAAGTTTAACAGGAAACAAAATGCCATTATGACATCAGAGAAAAGCCTCACAGAGTTTGGATGAACCAGAGGAGAGACAATATCTTCACTCACATTCTTCCATACACCTCTCATTCCACTCAACTGCATGCATGCACATACACACACACGTGCATGAGTGAGCAAAGACACACCCCCACCCTGTAACCCCCGCCCCCAACATCTGTGTGACTATCCAGGTTACAGCTGCCCCATCCACACCCAAGGCCTGATTCTATGGCCATGCGCTTGACACTGTGCTTGTGCCCCTCCCCCTCCTTCCACCCTCCCTACCCTCTGCCTAAGTCTCCTTACTTAAATACCTTCAGAATATAAGGAGTCAGCGGGGGTCTTCAGGTCTGTAGACTGCATTACCTTCATGCCAACGGATGTAGAGGGGGCAGAAATGGAAACCAGTGAGTGTTCAGACCAGGCTGAGAGCTTCTAATTACACAGAGGATAGGAATTGCGGATCCCTACAGCCAGCCCCCTGCCCAATCCAGAATACCTTCAGGGCAGAGGCCTTGATAGACTGCAGGCCCACATTTAGAATCTGGATCACAGTTTCAATACATGGCTCAGGAGACAGCTGGCCACAACTGTCAAAGACCAGCTGGGCTGAGAGAAAGGGTTTCTTCCTTGGGGCCTATAGAGAAGGGTCAGGAGAGGTCAGGGGGCTACATGTCAGTGTCTGCTGCCTGCTGTCTGGCCTTGACTGCCTGCCCACCTCCACACATGCCACCCAGCACCTCACTTGTAGGATGTTGGCCACAAAGGAGGTTATCTCCTCCTCTATGATAGACACAAGGCTCTGGCAAATCATGTAGTCTACGAGGCGGGCCAAATGTCCCAGCCGCAGCAACCAGGCCTCTGCCTGCTTCAGCTTCTGCTCCAGCTGTTGGCACTGTACCCTCTGAAGGTAGACGGAGCGTTGGTCTGTCCTGATCCTCTCGCAGTTCTTCACTCGCTCCTGCAGGCCCTGTTGCATGTGATATGTATCCTCATGAACCTGTCAGCATAGAGAGTGGACAACTACCTGAAGGAGGATAGAGGACAAACTGGTCTCTGCAAAACTCTCAGATCTCAGAGCCTGAAACCGAGCACCTACATACACACAGGGAAGCTTGCTTTTTAGTAGAGATTAGCCCCGAAATCTTTTAGTGACCAGAAAAGATGCAAAAGGGAAAACATACATTAAGAGGTCACACTGCTAATTTGATAGGCCAGGCCTGTCTATTAAAAGCTCCCAGGGTAGACCTCAAATAGAAAATGTGTGCACGTGTAAACAGAGAGGTTCACAGCACACAGATTACACAGAGAAGGAGAAAGACTAGGCAAGTAAGGCTCAGCAGTAATTCCAGGACATGGATTCCAATCACTACGCCTGGGAGGTGTGGCCTGCTGACTAGCATAATTCTCCTTATGTGACAGTAGAAACTGTTTCTGGTTACTGAGACTTTCCCTTGAGGGTGGGGAATGTGGGATAAAAGTCGAAGATCCACTTTGTGGGTCCTTCTCACATCTGGGAGGGTTCTTGGCCTACACAGGCTGCTGATAGTTGCCACCTCTCTGGACAGAGGGGAGACACCAGCAACATATGCTTGGCCAGATGGACCTACTGTCCCTGATGCTCTCCTGTCCTTTTTGATGTTTGGTAGAGCCTGTGATTAGAACTAACTGGTGTGTGTGGGTTGTATTCTACTTACCCTGAGTTCAGATCCCCGTCTTTGGAGTCCCAGACATAAGGCACTTGAGGCCTAAGCTACACATGATGCACAAACACACCCTCTGACTTGGCGAGATGTTCTCTTCCAGCCTCTAGAAATACCCTCCATACCGAGAGCTTCCCACTGTATAGCCCTTAGTCCAGTGCATCACCACTATCTAGCTACTCATGTGATTCATCCACCACACTGTAAATTCTTCAAGGAAGAGGCTTCTGTCACATCTTATTTCATGTCTCTTTGCTTAACACAGTGCCTGGCCCAGCTACTTCCAAAGTAACTGTTTATAAAAAGAATGTGTCACTCACACTGAAAGGGCTTATTGAGTGCCAATTAGGATAAGGCACACAACAACAATAATTACTACACCAGATCATAATCAGTATTCATTTTTAAAACCTCACCACTAAGGGGCAAGATATTCAATAACTTCAAATTTCTGAAGAAATATTTTTAAACCTGGAATTCTGTAACTAGCCACAGTGTCACTGAAGTTTGAAGAGGAATAAAGACATTTCTAGACATACAAAGACTCCAAAAATGTACCATCCACAGATTCTCTCTGAAAAAAATAAACAACAGTATATTTCTGAGAGAGGAAAACGAATACAAGAGTTACAAGAAGCTTTGATGAGCAAAGACATTTGTAAAACATATTGTCAAGTCTAAATGAGTAGGCTGCAAAACAAGAATGCTCACAACAATCCAGAATTAAATTCCAGGAAATCTCAATATAAGCATACTAGAAAGGGTGGAGGGTGAGGAGAGGAAGAGAGGAGAGAAAGGAGACCTGAAGAGCACTAAGGTTCTTATTGTGCTTGGGAAAAAGATGTGGATCCAAATCCACACTTGACATTCATTCACTCAAAACACTCATTGAGCACCTACTACTCTATGGCATAACCTATAATGAGCACTAGAGGTATAGCGGTGACTGAAACAAGTAATAATCCCTACCCTTTTGGAGGTGGGGGGGATACAATAAACATAATAAATAAGTAATTTATATTATATGTAAAAAGGTGATTAGACCTATGGAAAAAAAACACAGAGTAGGAAAAGAGAGCTCAGGGATGCTGGTGATAGTTTGGGTTTACAATTAAGGGCTCTTAGAAAAAAAAGTAAAAGAGACATTGTTTTGTAAGTGGAAGGGTGCCTGGGTGGCTCAGTCAGTTGGGTGGCTGCCTTTAGCTCAGGTCATGATCCCAGGGTCCCGGAACCAAGTCCTATGTCGGGCTCCCTGTTCAGCAGAGAGCCTGCTTCTCCCTCTCCCTCTGCCTGCTGCTCTGCCTATTTGTACTTTCTCTTTGTCAAATAAATAAATAAAATCTTTTAAAAAAATGTAAGTGGAACAGCTACACCTGTTGAGCAGGTGTATAAATGTCTTACATATTCATTCAGCTGCAAGCAAGAAAAAACCTAGAAAAAGTGTCGTTTAAGCAAGTAAAAGGTTTATTTATTTAAGTAAATAAGAAATCCCTGGATGGCATATTGGCCCAAGAGTATCAATCAGAACAAAGCTCTTTTTATGGTCCTCCTCCATCTTTAATATGACTTTCACCCTTTCATGGTGCAATAGCTTCTCTATCAGCAGAATTTCATCCAAGGGTCAGGCAATAAGATAGGAGTAAATACCCAAAAGACATGCCAGTAGGATCTGCCTCTTCTAAAAAGTTTTCACAGTGACTTTCACTTATGTTTCATTGCCCAGAACTGAGTTACATGGCTTCCTCCAGCTTCAAGTCTATGATAAAAAACAAAGTCAAGGTTCTAAAACTAAGAAGGATAAATAGGCACTGAGGGGTTCCTGGGAGACCATGAGAGAAATAAAATGTCTAACATCCAAGCCATTAGAGGACAACAATGGCAACCAAAATGTAAATAATTCAACAAAAGACAAGGAAACCAAGCAAGAATCAACCAGAAATCAAAGGAAGTAGATAACACCAACATGAGATGGGAAAAACAAATCCAAACCTATCAGTAATCATAATAAATAAGATAAACCTATTGCAAGACACAGACTCTCAGACTGTTTGCCAGGAAACGTAAAATAGCAAGGAAAGTTGACAACAAACAGAAAGAGATGGAGTAAATGCTTGATGCTGTTAACATGAAACAAAAAAGAACTCTAGTAGAAAACTAGTAACAAGAATGAAGACATTTTCACAGCAATAAAGTCACCAAGAAACACATGATTTTTAAATACATGTTGCAAAATGAAAGAACATCAAGGAGAAATTAATAAATCTATAGTTAAAAGAAGGGCTTTTTAACATATATCTCTCAGAAACTGAAAGATAAAGTGGATAAGAAGTTATTACAGGGGGAGAGAGGAAAAAATAAAAGAAGACGAAAGCAGAGAGGGAGACAAGCCAAAAGAGACTCAATCTCAGGAAACAAACTGAAGGTTGCTGGAGGGGAGTGGGGTGGGAGGGATGGGGTGGCTGGGGGTGGACATTGGGGAGGGTATGTGCTGTGGTGAGGGCTGTGAATTGTGTAAGACTGATGAATCACAGACCTGTACTCCTGAAACAAATAATACATTATATGTTCATTGAATTTAAATTTTAAAAAATACCCAGTTTAAAAAAATTTTTTAAAAGTTATTGTGACGGTAGAATATTTGCATTAAACAATGAATGAACTTGGTCTAATATAATTTTCTTAGACTGGGTTCCCCACACATTTGGGGAAATGTGATTTATTGAAGAAATGGTCTTCAGAAAACAAGCCTCTAAGGGAGAGTAGGAAGCAAAACAGGAAAGGGGAAATTGCCAAGCAAGGGCTCAGCTAAGGCTGTTCTTGGTCTGATGTGGTGAGAGAAGTGGCCTTGAAAAGAAGACCCTATTGTAGAGCTGTCCCATGATGAGACAAGGAACCAAAAAGAAGGCAGGGGAACTGTGACATAGCAAAGAACAAGGAGAAGTGACCACTAAATGCAGTGCAGGATTCCAGAGTGGATTCTGAAATAAGAAAAAAACATAGAAATAAAGGACATTCTTAGAATAACTTGCAAATATTTAATAAAGACTGTGAGTTAGATAACAGAATTGTATCAAAATGAAATTTCCTAATTTTTGATAATTATACTAGAGTTATGGGAGAAAATGTCCTTGTTCTTAGGAGAAACACATTGGCATATTTAAGGGTAAAGGAACTTAACATCTGCAACTTAAATCTCTCAAATGTTTCAGGAAAATAATGTATACATACATAAAGAATAAGCATGAATGATAAATGAGACAAATGAACTACCTGGGTAAAAGGTAGATGAGAGTTTATTATACCATCATTGCAACTCTCCTAATAAATCTGAACTTATATCAAAATAAAAAGTTCTACAAGAAAGAAAGAAAATGGGTTTATCCCAGTAATGCAAAAGTGGCCTAACACTGACAGCTCACAACATTAGATTAAAAGAAAAATTCCCATAATCATTTAAATAGAAGCGGGGGAAAAAATCACTGGACAAATTTCAGCATTCATTCATGATAAAACCTCTTAGCAAACTAAGAATTGATAGAAACATCCTTAAAAATTGATAAAGTTTATCTACCAAATTCTCACATTTTATATCATTATTTAATGTTCCAAATCTATTTTAGTTAATTAGTAATGCTACAATTTAATGGGCAGCAGCATGCTTTTATTAAGCACAGAGGACAAGCTTGGTTCTGTTAACAGTTCAGTTACTGGTGGAATGATGACCCATCCTCCCCTTCCCCTACATCACCCCCCACTTCTGGGATGACTGCCAACAGGGACAAGTTCCATTCCATCCCAAACAACAGCACAGAAAGTGGCTCTATATGTTGCCTTTGCTTGTCTTTTCACTCTGTGGTGCTTTTTAAAAAGTTAATTGTAATATAGATAAATGTCTTGATTTTTTTATGATTTACATTTTTAATATTTTGTTTAAGAAACCCCAAGATAATAAAAATGTTACATTGTCTTCTGGAAGCTTTTTGGATTTTCTTTTCACACTTATGTCTTTTATCCATCATGAACTAATTTTTGTATAAGGTATAGCGACTATTAGAAAGCAATAACAATTAAAACACCATTTATGATAGCAACAAAAAAATCAAATATCTAGTAATAAATCTAATGAAATATATTCAAGATCTCTACAGGAAACCTATAAAAACTTAGTAGGAAAAATTAAAGAAATCGAAATAAATGAAGAGATCCATGTTTATGAATTAGAAAGTGAAATATTATTAAGATATCAATTCTCCTTCAAACTGAGCTACAAATTTAAAACAAGCCAATAAGAAAATTCCCAGTAAAATTATTTTGTGGAAATTAACAAGCTGATTCTAAACCTTATATGGAATTTCGAAGAACCTAGCATAAGTTGTATAATAAATGTATAATAAAAAGCTTGTATAATAAAAATTTACAGGACTTATAATACCATACATCAAGACACACCATAAAGCTACAATAATTAAGATGGTGTAACACTGACAAAAAGATATTTGCAACGATGTGGATGGAACTACAATGTATTATGCTAAGCAAAATAAGTCAGAGAAAGAAAAATACCATTTGATTTCACTCATACGTGGAATTTAAGAAACAAAATAAATGAACATAGGGATGGGAAGGAAAAATAAAATAAGATGAAAACAGAGACGGAGGCAAACCATAAGAAACCCTCACCCTCTAGGAAACAAACTGAGGGGTGCTGGAGGGGAGACAGGGGGGATGGGGTAACTGGGTGATGGGCATTAAGGAGGGCACATGATGTAATGAACACTGGGTGTTACCTGCAACTGATGAATCGCTAAATTCTACCCCTGACACTAACAATATAGTATATGTTAACTAAATTGAATTTAAATAAAAAATTTTTAAAAAGACAGATAATAGACTAATGGGACAGAAGGGAGTCCAGAAACAGACCCACACATATACAGTCATCTGATTTAAGAAAAAGACACCACTGCAATTAAGTGGGGAAAGGATAGTTTTTTCCATAAATAGGAAAAATACTCACACCACACATAAAAATTAAATTGAAATATATTATAGACCTGAATATGAAAGAAAAGGTAATAAAAGTTCGAGAAGAACATCAGAAAATGTCTACATGACTTTGGGGCAGACAAAGGTTTCTTAAACCAGGACTCAAAAGGCACCAACCAGAAAAGATTGATAAAATGAACTTCAAGAAAATTAAGAACTGTTAATCAGAAGACCCCATTAAAATAGTAAAAGGGTAAGCCACAGACTGGGAGAAATAACAACATATATTTGATACAGGATTCCTATCTACAATATATAAAGAACTGCTACATATTAACAGGAAAAAAACAGATGACCCAGTTAAAAATGAGCAAGAGAGTTAAGACATTTCACAGAAGAGTGTACCAAAACAGCCAATAAACATATGAAAAGATGCTCAACAACCTTGGTGATCATAGAAACACAAATTAAAATGATAATGAGATACTACTATATACCAGTTTGGCTAAAATTAAAAACTCTGACAATACCAAGTGTTGGTGAGAACACAGGACAACTGGAAATCTCCTACATTGCTGGGAGAATACAAACCTGGTACAACCACTCTGGAAAACCGTTTGGCACTGCAAAACATACATCTACCCTATTCCAGCAATTTCACTCCTGAAACACATACTCCAAACAATGAGTACTTATGTTCACCAAAAGACATGTATAAGAATGTTCATATCAGCATTATTCATAGTAGCAAAAACTGGAACAAATACAAATGTCCATCAATAGGAGAACAAATTGTGGTACATCCATAGAGGGCAATACTACATAGCATACAAGGAAGTGAACCACCGCTACTTAGAAGATTATGGATAAATCTCACTAAGATTACGTTGAGTGGGGAAAAAAAAGCCAGACATACTGATTCCATTTATATGCAATTCAAAATCAGACTGAATCTATGGTGACAGAGATCAGAGTAGTGGTTACCTTTGCGGGGTACTGACAGGAGAGGTACCAGAGAGCTTACTGAGATATTGGAAATGTTCTGTAACTTGATCTGGGTGGTGGTTACATGGATGTATATATATGCAAATATTTCAACAAACTGCATACTTAAAATTTGTTTACTGCATGCAAATTATACCTTAATTAACAAAATAAACTACTGACTATTAAAAATTATAATGAGTTTTATAACATTAAACAAAGGTGGGATTTAGGAACTAGGAGGTAGAGGAAGGCCGTAGAAGAGCTCACCCCCACCTTCTGCCCTGTTTAGCTCAGTGCAGTGTCAGGTCCAGATGTTACTGTTGGAGGCTAAAGGCCATTTCCCTGTAGGAAGCCACAAGGAACCTCTTTTACATTATTTCTCATGTTCACAAAATCTGGGTGGGTTCCCCCTCTCAGAACTAGACTACCTGCAGACGGTGATCAGCCAGAGAACTGTGTAAATATCCAGGCCCCCCTGACAGACAACAAATTATAGTGACAGAAACAAACACATAGCAGGGCCTCCAGGAACCCAAGCAGGGGGCATGTACCACAGATGTAAAGTAGGCATGATCAGGAAGAACACCATCACTGGATGCTTCTACCAGCCACAGGGGTCTGCCAAAAGTTCAAGATAGGTTCAAAGATAAGGCCAGCAGCATAGAAGATCCAGATTCCAACTTTCAAATTCCCTAACACCCCTGGCACAAACAACTGAAGAACAATTTTTGTTATGTTCCTTATCCTGCCTGCTCAAGGCCATGACCAACCCCTAGGGAAAAGGTTGAGTCCAAGCCTCTGCCCATCTATAATTGATCCATCTGCCCCACAACAGAGATTGCTGTTGCTGCGCAAGACCCGGGCTGTGAGCCAACTGCAGCATCCAGGCCACATGGGGGATCCCAGGAGAAACTTAAGCCAAGAGGACACTGGAACTCTGCCAAGCTCGCCTTCAAGAAAAGGCTCATGATAAGCTGGAGCCTCTTACCAGTTGCAGGATGGATGTGCAGAGGTGCAGGCAGCGACGGAGCAGCCGCAGAGCCTTGTGGTTCTCCTTGGCTAGAGCCCGCTGCAGGTCCAACAGCTCATAGCATTCATCTGGTTCTTGGGGGAGCCAGGGTACAGAGCGCAGCTCCTGCAAAACCCTGGGATCAAGGGCTAAGCTGGTCAGAGCAGGCATCTCAGTCCTCTTTCCTTGAATACCTTTGACCTCTTTCTAGCCAAGCTCACCTCAGAATAAGCAAAGGTCTAGAAAAATTATACTATTCCTAGTGACCTCCAGGGACAGCT
Organism: Ailurus styani; assembly: GCA_002007465.1. NCBI lineage: Eukaryota > Metazoa > Chordata > Mammalia > Carnivora > Ailuridae > Ailurus > Ailurus styani. Next base: position 469,050 of record LNAC01000707.1, read on the forward strand.
TCCTCTTGAGAGCCCTTTGGAAGAATTCAAGCTGAGGAAGTTGTTGGCTGGGGAATTCTTTGGGAAAGGCCTGGGGTATGTGAGAATGTTTATACTAAGTGACCTTTCTGCTAGCAGAGGGTCAAATGCTCCCAAGGTCTGACTTAGGAGAGACTACAGAGGCTTCTTCCTTGGAATAGGGAAAGCTAAGGCCCCTAAATGTCTAATTGAACAGATGAGTTTTAGGATCAAAGGTGACAAACTTCCAACTTCTCCATGGGCTGACTATCCCCAAGAAAATCTGCCTCCATTATCCTCTACCCTCCCCACCCCCTGAGAATTCTACATCTCTAAAAATACCTGAAGATGAAAGCATTTTATTCAGTACCTATTAAGAGGCATTGCACGTGGTATTTTATATTTACAATCTTACTTAATTCTCACTATAGCTGTGTAGTAGAAATCTTCATCCCTAGTTTTCATATCAGGAAATGAGGCTCAGGGGCACCTGGGTGGCTCAGTGGGTTAAAGCCTCTGCCTTTGGCTCAGGTCATAATCTCAAGGTCCTGGAATCGAGCCCCACATCAGGCTCTCTGCTCAGCAGGGAGCCTGCTTCCTCCTCTCCCTCTCTCTCTCTCTCTCTCTCTCTCTCTCTCTCTCTCTCTCTCTCTCTGTGTCTCTCTGCCTGCCTCTCTGCCTACTTGTAATCTCTCTCTGTCAAATAAATAAATAAAATCTTAAAAAAAAAGGAAATGAAGCTCAAAGAGTAAAGTCAATCCTTTGCTAGTATTCAGGATTTAAATTCAGATCTGTCCAGCCTCCAAGCTCTTATGTTTTTAATTATACCATAATGATTAGGCCAGACTGGAGGATCCCTACAGCAAAGTCTGCAAACTTGTAGGCTGTGGGTCAAATTCAGACTGAAAATGTTTTCATATGTTCCACTAAGAACACTGTTTTAATAAAAATTTGAGTTAAATAGGTAAAATTATAACACTTTAAAACAAAATGTGTATTTCCAGGAAATCCTGAAAAAAAATAAGGCAGCTGGCATGCTGTACTTGTCTTTCCAGTGGTAACAGTCAGCTGGAATTGAGTAGTGACTGTCCTACTTAGATGTAGTCTCCAGACTGCATTCTTCACACTCCCTAATGTCTTGCACCTAACCCATGGCATTTCTTCCATAGCTCCTGCTCAAGCCCTGTAGACATTTGAGTTTGCAACTTCTATCACAGAAGATAATTAGAAGTGGCTGAGGAGTGCAGGAAAGTAAAAAAAAAAAAAAAAGGTACTGAAAATAGGAATAACTAAGGCTACTCCCCCCAAAAAAGAACCCAAAAGATACCATGGAAAAAGCAGAGAATTTGGATTCAAACACCTAAAGTATATCCCCAGATCCAATAGTTAATAATTGTGTGATCTGGGGCAACATGATGTAGGAATACACAATTACATGAAGATATGCTCAGAGTACATTACTCAGAAAAAAATCTGGTTACTTAACAATATGTCAAGTATGATCACATTCGTATAGGTGATAGAAGAAAAGACTAGAAGGATTTGCAACAAAATGTCTGTCATGGTTAGTTAGGTGTGGTTAAGATTAAAGGTTTTTTTACTTTGTGCTTTTTTGTATTTTCCAAAATTTCTACAAGGGACATGTTAATACTTTTTGTAAAAATAATTTTAAGACATCCATTGACAGTGTGTTTTGAAGACCTTACCTGCTAATATGCAGAAGCCCAGCTCCAAAGTGGGGCACAGCCAAGAGCAGATGCTTCCCGAGGAAAGTCCGGCACCGGTGCAGCCGCTGTAATGTCACGCTCCTCCTCCAACTACAGATCAGAGGGCAGTGACATGCTATTGCTCCCTGCAACCCCTGTCCCCAGATCCCATACCAGCATCACCTACCGGGCCAAGGCCTTGTATAAGAGGCAATATTTGAAGAATGGAATGAACTGGAGCTGTTCCCAGAGGACTGCGTGGCGGTGCCAGGTCCCCAGTGTCATTGTCTCACTGCCCTCCACAGGATGTACGTGCAGGATTCCAAAGGGAGAGAAGATGTAGTGCTCAGGGTTCACCTTCTTCGGTGGCACCACCATCAGGCTATAGGGCCTTTAAAAAAAGAGCTCTGATCAGCAGGAGCCCTGGAAACTTGTGCAGGCTTCAGGAAGGGACCAAAGAAGGATGGAGAGGGGAAGCATGAAGGCAGGGTTGAAGGCAGAGGAGAGCTGGAAGAGGTGAAAGAGAGCAAAATGATGTTCAAACTAAAAAAAGGAAACATATATTTTTTAAGATTTTATTTATTTATTTGAGAGAGAGAGCCATGCGCAAGAGGAGGGCATGAGCGGGAGTTGGGGGAGGTAGAGGGAGAAGCAGACTCCCCGTTGAGCAGGGAGCCCAAGGCAGGGCTCAGTTCTGGGGTCATGACCTGAGCTGAAGGCAGATGCTTAACAAAACTGAGCCACCCAGGTGCCTGAAGAAACAAATATCATTAAGAATAAATGGAAGCCAGGAGCACTTGGATGGCACAGTCGCTTAAGTGCCTGATTCTTGGTCTCAGCTCAGGTCGTGATCTCTGGGTCGTGACACTGAGCCCCCCATGTTGAGCCCCAGCGTTGAGCCCTAGTGTGGGCTTCTTGCTCAGTGTGGTCTGCTTGAGTTTCTCCCTCTCTCCCTCTGCCCCACCCCCTACGCACTCACACACGTGTGCACTTTTCTCTTTCTCTCTCTCAAATAAATAAATCTTAGAAAAAAGAAAAAGAAGAAGAAATGGAAGCCAGAGATAGAGGAGAAAAAAGAAAAGGACACCTAGCCAGTTCTTAGGAGTTCATATCTCCAAATCCAGATACTTTACATCTTATCAAATGTAAAATGCCATCAGTTGTAAGCTGCAACATTCTTTTTTAATGAAACACAAAAATTTAAAATGCTGCCAACATGATACTCCACCAATCTGTAAAATGCATCATAATTTCAGAGATGTTAAAATGTGAAAAAAAATACATCTTAGAAATGATAAAATATGTATCTCTAGGTACTGAAATAACATGCAAAGATCATTAGGGGGTGCTGTTTGGAGTAACTGAGAATGGGGGAAAGCAGGGGGCGACTAGACGACTAGGCACACACAAATCAAGAAGACAACTTCACCTTTGAGACCCAGACAAGCACCTCCAGGGCCATCTTCAAATGCTCCTCAATTCTCTTACTTCAGCGCAATGCACCTACATCCCACACTAAATGGCATTTATACGCAGCTGTACAATAGTTGTATCTAGTTGCAGAAGACTAGGTAGCATACTGCTATGCTTGGGCACTTTCAATAACGCATTTATCAATTTTTATTTTGCAGTTTTATTTTCGTAACTTGGAACCAATAATATTTTTAAGCACTAAGTATATTTTAGAGCCCTTTAAAAGCTATTATGTCTCAGGTCCTATACTTATAATGCCTAAGAGATAAAATGGCTCTCCTCTATCTCTTCCCTCAACTTTCTAGAATACATTATTAAGTAAATGACTTAAGAGAATTTAGATACAGAGGAGGCTGGGTGGCTCAGTCAGTTAAGCGTCCAACTCTTGATGTTGGCTCAGGTCATGATCTCAGGGTTGTGAGATCGAGCCCTGTGTCAGGCTCCCAGCTTAGCTGGGGAGTCTGCCTGAGGATCCTTTCCTTCTCCCTTTGCCCCTCCCCCAGCTCATGCTCTCTTGTGCACTCTCTCAAAATAAATAAATAAAATCTTTTAAAAAAAGAGCATTTAGATACCAGAATAAACTCACTAAATCAAGTCATATAAAGCTTTGTTTACTTTCTGACAAAGTGACTAGATTTTCCCAAGTACTCTTTCCCCCAAACTATTTCTTCTGAAGCAAAGAGGAGTTATAACTTTGTCCAAGGTAGTTAAAGGGGAAAACATAGGACTTAAAACCAAATCTACCTGACTCAAGCCATCCCTCTTAACCACTGGGCTGCTTAGCTTCCCACAGGAGAGCCTCCTATCCCAGCTAATACCAGGCTTTCCCAAGGGATCCTTCCCCTATGACCTTCTTAATGAACACTACTCTTTCTTTTTTCCTTTTTTAAAGTTGCTTTTTCCCCTCTTCTTTTTATTTATGACTTCACAGAGTTTAAACCATTTATCAAGTGTCCCTTCTGTCCAAGTACTGTGATTGGAGATGAGGACATAGAAATAACTACTACATAGTCCTTGTCCTCAAAGGGCTCAGATCTGTTAGAGTATTAAGTGATGCTAGAAAGTATTCACCAGCTTCCAAAAAGTCTCAAACTCTATGCCTTAATGAAACACAGCAAGTTCTATACTGAACTCATCATTTACTGCCTCTAAATATGGATCATTCATTCATTCATTCAACAAATGTTACTGAGTCTCTATGCCAAACTGTTCTAAACTCTCAGGATACACTGTTAAACACAACAAACAAAAATCCCTGCCCTGATAGAGCTCTCATTATACTGGAGAAGAAAAATGATAAATATAATAAATGAGAGGGGAAAAAAAGCACAGGCAAAGGAGGTTGGCAGTGCCAGGGGAGGGTAGAGGGTGTAGATGTGACAGTTGAATGAAGACTCTAAGGAAGTAGAGGAATAAATTCCTTTCTGAGTATGAATCAACATCTAGGACAAATACCAATATAATACTGTATCTTAAATATATTAGAATTAGGAGCCCCTGGGTGGCTCAGTCAGTTAAGTGTCTGCCTTCAGCTCAGGTCATGATCTCAGGGTCCTGGGATGGAGTCTTGCATCGGGCTCTCTGCTCAGCAGGGAGCCTGCTTCTCCCTCTCCCTCTGCCCCTCCGTTTGTACTCTCTCTGTCAAATAAATAAATAAAATCTTTAAAGATATGTACATACATACATATAAGAATTAAAATTTTAAAATGTAATGAAAAATCTGGGATAAATACAAGAAAAATTGGACAAATTCAAACACATTGAAAAAAAACCCTGTTACATGACAAATAAAATGAAAAAATGAATGCCAAGGTTCTACTTTTACTGATGGTACAACTAGAAATTTGGAACTAATATTCTCACTGAGAACAACTAGAAAAAGACAAAATAAGTGGATAAAATACTAAAATCATCTGTGTGAACACAACAGAGAACTTGAAGCTAAATCCCCTGGGCTCTGGGCTGGGACCCTGGTGACATTATAGGTTGAAGCAGAAAACACATCCCTCCTGGGTGTGGGCCCCAAGCTGCAGTCTCTGATCTTTGGCTGTCTGCGCCTGTCCAAAGCTCAGCTTCTCTTTTCAGTCTTTCAAGAACAGATAGTAAAACTGACACACAATTGCTGATGGTGGAATTGACAGGCATCTCTCTTTGGGGAAAAACACCACCAAATGATAAAGTCACTTCACTGGGTTTCCTTCTTTGGCAGATGTTGGTGCTATAATTACCCACTGCCTTTTTAGTTCTCTTGCTCATGGTTTCTTGTCTCTCTATGTGCCTAATTATCTTTGATTGTGCTGCTTCTCTGATTATGATGGAGCTGACAGTTTAAAGCTCTAAGCCTGTAATTTTCTTTTGTGTAAGCTCTCTACCCATCCCACACTCCACCATTATTACCATTACCTCCCATTGGTCAAGTGTGGTAGCCACTGGGTATCAGTAGGTATTTCATCACATTCAGCCACAAATGATAATTTAATTAATCATGGTGCCACTACATGTCATGGATAACTAGTATCCTGTATCCATTAACACGGAGCTCAGTACTATTCAAGGCCAAGGACATTAAGAAACCAATCCCAGTGGGGCGCCTGGGTGGCTCAGTGGGTTAAAGCCGCTGCCTTCAGCTCAGGTCATGATCCCAGGGTCCTGGGATGGAGGCCCACATCGGGCTCTCTGCTCAGCAGGGAGCCTGCTTCCTCCTCTCTCCTCTCTCTCTGCCTGCCTCTCTGCCTACTTGTAATCTCTCTCTGTGTGTCAAATGAATAAATAAAATCTTTAAAAAAGAAAAAAAAAAAAAAAGAAACCAATCCCAGAATCCCATATTTGAGGCTCATTTCCTTTCATGAGATCAGCAAGGGTCCAGTCAGGAAACAGAAACTAAACTGGGCATTTCAACAAAGTGAATTTAATAGAAAGCATGTGTTTTTTTTTAAGGTGTCAAAGAAATGAAAAGCAGAAAGGGAACATTAAGATAGCACAGATACAACATGAATGCACAGGAATGGATGTCAGCCCTAGAACTAGAGGAACAAAGGGAAGGGAACGGGGATCTCAGAAGCTCTGAGCCTGGAGGAGGGGTTTGTGCAGCTGGGACCTGGATTTCTAAGGAGATGCTCCTGGACTGCTACTGGTACTGAAGGAGTTTGGAGGAGGTGCCGTGCAGTCAAGATGCAGAACTCTGATGGGAAGTTTCCTCAGCCGCCCCCTCCCCCCAACGCTCCAGTTAAGAATCATGAAGAAGCCAATTCAGAAGGTGCCTGCTGCCACCAGGGTGAAGGACCAATACTGACAGAAAGAGCAAGTGAGGGAAAGAGAAATACCCTTATCTTGCTGTCCAGTCTCTTTCTAGCACCCCCTATTAATCAAACCTAACAGGTGGCCAGCTGAAAAAGCAGGAATACAGCTTGCAGAGTCTCAGTCCCAGGATCTTGAAGCAGAGTGAGGAGAGGAGAGTTAGAGCCAAAAGACAATTGCTTAACAACTGGCACAAAGCTCTTAGTGAAATGTGTTAATGAACTGATCAATGAATGGATGGATGATACAGGTCATTAGTGCTCCATAAGCCCAGGAGAAAGAGAGCAGTATATGCAGGAAATAAGGCCTTCTGGGAGGATATATGACATACAATTTAAGAGCATGGACTTTTGAGTTAAGACAGTCCTAGGTTTATTTGTTTCTATCACTTACTATGTGACAAGTTCCTTAACCTCTTTATGCATCAGGGCACTTACCTCATATATGGAAATAATAATAGCACCTACCTGGTAGGTGAAGGATAAATAACATACGTCATGTGTTTATTAGCACAATGCCTGGGAAAATTTAATTAATGATAATTATTATTTCTGGGAAGAGATGGGGCTTGATTCAGGCTTTTAAAAATATGTAAATTTTGGGGGGGCACCTGGGTGGCTCAGTGGGTTAAAGCCGCTGCCTTCGGCTCAGGTCATGATCCCAGGGTCCTGGGATCGAGGCCCACGTCTGGCTCTCTGCTCAGCAGGGAGCCTGCTTCCTCCTCTCCCTGTCTCTCTGCCTGCCTCTCTGCCTACTTGTAATCTCTCTCTCTGTGTCAAATGAATAAATAAAAAAATCTTTAAAAAAATATGTAAATTTTAGAGGTAATAGGGGGGAAATGAACATCTCCTGAGTCATGTGGAAGGAGGAGAGTTGTTTTTATAGCCCCAGGGATAAAACTAGGACCAGAAGGTAGAAGTTAAAAGAAAGAAGATTTTGGTTCAGTCTAAGGAATGGGACACCTTGGCAAACTCAAAGCTTCCCTTCAGTGTAAAGATTCAAACACCTGATTCCTATATTGGAGTTGAAAGAGAAGACCATTAAATTCCCTTCTGAGGCTATGACCAAATGTTTCTATCATCTTAGGACAGAATAAAGAAGATAGAACCAAAGGTAGAAGAGGTCAACTAAGACCAAAGGCTGTGAGAGCAAAGGGGAACAAAGGAGAGGTGCAGAATGGAAAGGAGGCAACTGAGAAGCAAAGAGGGAGGGAAACTGGAAGACAGGGGAGAAGCAGCAAGAGAGGAGGAAGGACAGGAGAGGAGTGGGTATGGAGAGGAGGCGGGGAAAACAGCATAGGCGGAAACCAGGAAGTGGACAGAGTAGAAGGGGTCAGGACATAGGCTCTTACCTGAAGTACCGGCTGGGAGCTACATTGAGGTAGAGGAAGTGGATCTTCTTCAGGTATCTCTCTGTCTTCAGAATACTCATCACCTGGCTACCCAGTAGGGAAGTCTGAGGTGAGAAGCTAGTCTTACCAGGAACTTCTGAATCAAGCTGAGGCCTATACCAGAAAAAATCAGGAGAAAAGAGGCAGAGCAGGAGGTCAGGCTGCCACTGTTGGGCAGTGAAAGGAGGAGCTAGGTCAGGTGCCTCGGAGGACGGGCTGTAGGACTGCCAGAACCTGTCTAGCAGTTATACCCAAAGGTGTTGCCCATACTGAGCAAATACAGTCAAACAGCTATATTCACACAGACCTATGTATGAACAACCCCTTCCTTTCTGATGCATGAATAATCATTCTGGACCTATTGTGATTACTATGAAGTCTGTATTACATAATAAAAGTTATAGAAATACTTTGTTTTCCCAGTTCATCACCTTGCAAGCCCACAGTCCTGGATTTCTCCTCCATGGCAAACTTTCTAAGCTTCTAGATCTATCTTTGCCCCCATTATGCCTGTTTCCAACTCTGCATGATCTCCTTGCCTGGACTCTTTTTCTTCCCCCATCACCACCTAACTTCTACTTTCACAGCCTTTCATTTCCAGCCAAGATCCAATGGTGCATCCTTCGACCCCCTCAATCCAGCACCAGTGCTCCCCAATCTTCTCACCTTTCCAGAACACCAGCCAACAAAATTGATATGAAAATTATCCAAGACACCAAAAACCAATTACCTGGACTAATAATTTTGGCTGGAGTGACCTCAGAGCATGAGACAAACAAACAAAAAATCTGAATAATTAAACCTAGACTTAATCTGCCAAGTATACTAATGTCATTAATTGACTCAAACCTAGATCAACAGAACAAGCTACCCTAGGGATAACAGTGCAATCCTGTTCTAAAGTTTCATATCAACAATAGGGTTTATAACTTTGATGTTGGATCAGAACATCTTAATGGTGTATTAAAGCTTCCTTTCCTCAACAGCTGAAGTCCTGTATGATCTAAATTCGTTCAGAAGTTTGCAGAACCCGGAATATCAACTTCTCTATGGATTCCTGGTATGTAATCTCAACTATGGGCTCACTCTGCTCTGATATCTTCATATAAGTCCTCAGGCAGCTCTCTCTTTCAGACTCCTCACCTGCTATTCCACAGGCCTCCACCTACCCCCATGACTAGCCCTGCCAGATCCCTGTCCCATCGCCTCCTTCTCTGCCCTGAGAAAACTGCAGCTCTTGGCCATGAATTAACTTCCTCTAGTTCAGCTGCCTTCCCATGCATTTATCTGCACAGACTCCCATCCTAGTCCCATCCTAATCAACCTGAGAGGAAGCAATGTCCTTTCTTCTCTGCAAGACTAATTCCTTCATTTGTGCTATGGATCCCTGATTGCCTCTTTGTGCTTTAGTTTCAGTCTCTTCCTTTTCTTAGCCTATATTCACTCATTCACTGTACAAATATTTATTAAATGCCCACTTCTCAAGATCTCTCCATCTTTTTAAGAGTCCTATGCAGGGCGCCTGGGTGGCTCAGTGGGTTAAAGCCTCTGCCTTCAGCTCAGATCATGATCTCAGGGTCCTGGGATCGAGGCCCACATCAGGCTCCCTGCTCAGCAGGGAGCCTGCTTCCTCCTCTCTCTCTGCCTGCCTCTCTGCCTACTTGTAATCTCTCTCCATCAAATAAATAAAATCTTAAAAAAAAGAGTCCTATGCAGACACTATCAAGCTTCATGAAAGAATAGTAAAATGTGATTTCTACTTATCCCTATTTGCTCTTGAATGCACTAAAATCTGGGTTCCTCCTCACAAAACTCCCCTGAAATAAACTACTCTCACCAACCTCCTGAAAGGAGCAATGAGAGCCAGACTGGGGAAACAATCAGCACTCAAGGGGCTAGGATATCCACACTGGCAGGGCAGGAAGAGACTCTGGAAGGGTCAGAATATAAGTCCCATTTGGCAGTGCTGCCAACTCTAATCTGTTCTAGGGCTGGCTTAGCTCACATACACATGAGTGGGAAGGCCCCTCAGACACACACTCACCTAGGAGCACACTGAGGGAAGGACCTGTACTCAACGTCTGGCACCCAGCTCTGGGAAGGCCCAGAGGCAAGGCTCAGAGATTATGAATTAGTAAGAAAAAGAACTAAGGAAGCTTCTAGCACCATCTGAGAAAGAATAAACACTCTGGAAACTCAAGCTGTTTTCTGGAGCTTTGGCTTCCTTATAGCTGACTTTTGATTTTTATGGATTTCTGCATTGCCCAATGGGGATGAACACTGAGACTACTCAGTTTATTTGCAGACAAAAAGGAAGAGAGAAGCAGCTTGGACCAGCATGGCTTGGAGTCAGGCTAATGCCTACAATCAATAGGGATCTGGCTCTAGACATCCAAGTGACCCGAGAGGCACCCATAAACTGGCTTCTTTCTCTCCTCTGCTCAAAGCCCCAGTCTGGGTTCCTCACTTACTTAGTCTCTTTTCTTCCAACAGGCTCCTCCGCTGCGTTGTCAGTGCTCCTGCTTTCATACTGTACGGGGATGTCTGTCGCCAGTGCCAAGGGCAGGAGGCTAAGGCCATCTAGCCACCAGGCCTCTTTCAGGGCCACCTGAGCACCAACAATTCCCAGGCTGTACTGCAGCTCAGGCAGTGTCAGTGGTCGCAGCCATGTGGCCAGCTCCTCCCCTACCCGCTGCCCACCCCACCGGGCCTGCACAAAAGGACAGGCTGGGCGTGGTGGCCCATGATGGAACTTCTGCTTCTGGGGACAGCACTCAACATGCGAGGCACCCTCTAACAAAGACGTATCTGGGGGAAAGGCTTGCTCTATGGCATCTAGCAGGTCCAGCTGGAACTGGGATTGGACCCAGGGGGCCCAGTGGGACAGCTGCTCCAGGAAGGGCAGCAAATCAAGGTGACCAACAAACAGTGCACGATACGGAGGCAGCAGACACAGTACGGCATGCAGGTAGCGCCAAGCTGCGGGGCTACTGTCCTGCAACACAGCTGAGAACAGAGTTTGGAGCTCTGCCACCAGGAGCTCCAGCACTGTGTGCTGCTGTGTCTGGGTCACTGCCTTCAGGAACTGCCTCTGCTTCCTGTGATGGTCCTGGGGCTGTTCTTCTGCGTCTGGAACACAGATGGAGTGCTGGGATTCAAGTTCTTCAGATGATGGATCTTTAGGAGATGGACCTGCCTTTGGCTCTGAGACCAAGAGGAGCTGGGCATTCAACTGCTGTCGGACAGACCTCGCCCACTGATCAGGCTCTGACTGCCAGTTCCAGGCTTCTGGCTTCTGGGTCTCACCTGCTTGGCCCAGCCCAGGAGAGGAGCAAGAGAAGGGGCTTAGGCTCTGGGCCAGGGATGGTCAGGGTCTAAGGGGGTTGGGGGAAGGGAGGGAGTGAGGACAGAGAAATGGATGGAGCTGCAGGCAGAGTCAGAAGAGCAGAAGACAACTCTCCCTACAGCTTCCCCAAAGCCTCTGTTAAGAAGCAGGCCCAAGACAGAGGCGGGGGCCCTCTTTGCACAATAGTTCCTTTCCACGACCCAGGATATAGTCCTCCTCACCTGGCCTAAGGGGTACAGGAAGCAATGGAAGGGAAGAGAGACTGAGGTGCTGGTGAGGTTCCATCCCAATTGCCTGTTGGAGAAATTGGTGAACCGGGACTTCGGTCCCAAGCACAGGCTCACGCTACTCACAGCTGCCCACACAGAGACACTGGCACATGTAGGAGTGATCACTTGCAGAGACAAACTGACACACACCCATAGAGGGCTCCCTCAGAGAACCTTGGTAAGAGCAAGGAACTGTCACTGGAAGTGGAACCTGGCAATGGCCTGAAGGGGAGAGGCAGGTCATCACTCAGAGGCAGCAGAGCCCCAGTCCCATCTGCCCATGGGCTGTCGGGGGCATTTGAGGGCAGAAAGCACAGAGAACTACTTGGTCGGGATGAGGTTGGTGGAAGTGTGGAGAGAGAAAAGTGGCAAAGGACCAAGGAAGTGGGGAGGAGGAGGAGGAATGGAAGGAGGGATGGGAGGAGGAAAGGGAGGAGGGAGAAAGGGAAGGGGAGGAGGAGACGGGGAGTGCGGGAGGTCTAGGGAAAATCCATGAGAGTGCGAGAGGAAGGGACTTTCCTGGGAGCAGTGGCAAGGGTAGTCTGGGGGCAAAGAGAAGTGGATTGCAAGCTGTGGACTCACCCGCAGGTCATCCCTTTCCAGCTGTTAAAACGGTTACACGGTCGCGAGAGGCCCGAGCCTCCACCGCAGAACGCCCGGGGAACAGCCGAGGAGCCGGAAAGGGGAGGAGTCAGCATCCGAGTTGGGCCAGGATCTCTGGAGGGCGGGGCGAGGGGCTAGGTGGAAGGCAGGGAAGGGCTTCCTTCTGCCCAGGTCTAACTTGCCGGCTGCCCACATAACTTGAGAATAGGCGATCAGCCTGGCAGGGTATGAAATGAATGACACGGTTGAGTTGGGGAAGTAGCAACGCTGAGGGCATGGGAAGGTGTAATCCGTGTGCCTATTTATCCATTCACTGAGCGTCTAAGCTAGCGCTAGGTACCAAGAAGCGGTGTCTTTGGGACCCTACCAGAACACCATCCACATATCCACCAACCCCACGTCACTGAACCCCTCAAGAAAACCCATCGTAAGACAAAACCTTTGATCATAGGAAGCTCAAAATCGAGGGTGGGAGGTCTGAATGATGAAAGGAAGAAAAGAGAAAGAAAAGAAAGTAAGAAAGAAAGAAAGAAAGAAAGAAAGAAAGAAAGAAAGAAAGAAAGAAAGAAAGAAAGAAAAAAGAAAAGAAAAAAGAAGGAAGGGAAAGAAAGAAATTCAGCATATGATACAGTCTCACCTCTGCTTTACAATCCGGATTTGTACATCCATCTGTCGTTATTGGCTCTACTTGGATATCTGATAAATATCTCAAACTTAAAATCTTAAAATGTCCAAACCAGCCTCCTAACTACCACCCCTCTCCCCAGGGCAAAAGAAACCTGCTCCTTTCACTGCCTTCCCCAAAATGACAAGCCCATTTTTTTCCAGTGACTTGGGTCAAAACCTTGGAGTCACCTTTTGATTTTCTCTCTCCCTCCCTCCCTTCCCACTTCACTCTACATCCCTTGTTGAATCCTCTAGCAAATTCTGTTGGCTATGGTTTCAAAATCTATCCAGAATCCAATGATTTCTCACCACTTTAAGTGCTACAACCTTAGCCTATGTCACTATCACTTCTCACTTGGATTATTCCATAGCCTTCTTAACTGTATTCCCTCCTTCCACCCTTGCCCCTACTATCAGTTCTTTTCAGAGCAGCCAGTGACCCTTTTCAAATACAGGCAGATCTTATCACTCCTCTGCTCAAAACTCACTAATGCATTATCATCTCATTCCCTCAGGTGAAAGCCAAAGCCCTCCAGGGTCTCCACATTGCTATGTGATCAGTGGCCAGTTACCTTTGGGATCCTTCTCTTCTACTGTCTCATTATTCACGCCACTCAAGCTGTGCTTGGATCACACCAAGCATGCTCCCACCCCAAAGCCTATGTACATCTCTACTGTGTAGCAATTAGAACATGTACAAGTCTTCTGTGCCTGTGTAACAAACTACCATAAACTAAGCAGCTTAAAGTCAAACACCCATTTAGTATATCACAGTTCCGTAGATTGATGGGCAGCATGGCTTGGCTGGGTTCTCTGCTCAGGGTATCATAAACCTGAAATCAAGATGTTGGCTGGGTTGAGTTCTCATCTGAAGGCTCTGGGGAGAAAGCCCCTTCCAAGCTCATTCTTGTTGACAGGATTCAGATCATCACAGTTATTGGACTAGGTCCTGGTTTCCTTCCTGGCCATCAGCTGCGGGCCACACTCGGGTCCTAGAAGCTACCCACCTTCCTTGCCATATGGCCCATTCATTTTCAGGCCAGCAACAGTGCCTCAAACCCTTCTCAAGCTTGGAATCTTTCTGCATCCAGCCAGAGAAATCTTCCTGCTTTTAAAACATTCATGTGGATCAATGGAACAGAATAGAGAGCCCAGAAATGGACCTTCAACTCTATGGTCAACTAATCTTCAACAAAGCATGAAAGAATGTTCAGTGGAAAAAAGACAGTCTCTTCAACAAATGGTGTTGGGAAAATTGGACAGCCACATGCAGAAGAATGAAACTGGACCATTTCCTTACACCACACACAAAAGTAGACTCAAAATGGATGAAAGACCTCAATGTGAGACAGGAATCCATCAAAATCCTTGAGGAGAAGGCAGGCAGTAACCTCTTCGACTTCAGCCACAGCAACTTCTTCCTGAAACATTGCCAAAGGCAAGGGAAGCAAGGGCAAAAATGAACTACTGAGACTTCATCAAGATAAAAAGCTTTTGCACAGCAAAGGAAACAGTCAACAAAACCAAAAGACAACTGACAGATTGGGAGAAGATATTTGCAAATGATATATCAGATAAAGGGTTAGTATCCAAAATCTATAAAGAGCTTCTCAAACTCAACACCCAAAGAACAAATAATCCAGTCAAGAAATGGGCAGAAGACATGAACAGACATTTCTCCAAAAAAGACATCCAAATGGCCAATAAACACATGAAAAAGTGCTCAACATCACTTGGCATCAGGGAAATACAGATTAAAACCACAGTGAGATACCACTTCACACCAGTCAGAATGGCTAAAATTAACAAGTCAGGAAACAACAGGTGTTGGTGAGGATGTGGAAAAGGAGGAACCCTCCTACACTGTTGGTGGGAATGCAAGCTGGTGCAGCCACTCTGGAAAATGGTATGGAGGTTCCTCAAAAAGTTGAAAATAGATCTACCCTACGACCCAGCAATGGCACTACTGCATATTTACCCTAAAGATACAAACGCAGTGATCTGAAGGGACGTGTGCACCCCAATACTTATAGCAGCAATGTCCACAATAACCAAACTATGGAAAGAGCCCAGATGTCCATCAACAGATGAATAAAGATGTGGTAGATAGATAAATGGAATATTATGCAGCCATCAAAAATGAATTCTTGCCATTTGCATGACGTGGATGGAACTAGAGGATATTATGCTAAGTGAAATAAGTCAATAAGAGAAAAACAATTATCATATGACCTCACTGATATGAGGAATTTGAGAAACAAGACAGAGGATCACAGGGGAAGAGAAGGAAAAGTGAAACAAGATGAAACCAGAGAGGGAGACAAACCATAAGAGACTCTTAATCTCAGGAAACAAACTGAGGGTTGCTGGAGGGGTGGGAGGGATAGGGTGGTTGGGTGATGCACATTGGGGAGGGTATGTGCTATGGTGAGTGCTGTGAATTGTATAAGACTGATGAATCACAGACCTGTACCCCTGAAACAAATAATAACATTATATGTTAATAAGAAAAAAGTTCACATGGTTAGGTTGGACCCACCCAGATAATATCCCTTTCTTATAGTCAGGTGTACCGTATATATAAGCTGATCACAGAAGTAAAACCTATCATACTCATAGTCCTAGGGATTATGTAGGATGTGCACACAGGGAGTAAGAAATTCCAGACCATCTTAAAATTCTGCCTACCACATATGTTGTAATAACAAAAGGATCCCAAAATACAGTCGTTTGAACCTGATAGATGTTTTTATTCCTCTTACATAACTGTCCAAGTAGAAATACTTGAGGGCTAATATGGCAGGCTTTTAGTTTTTCTGCCTTCCCCAAGGAAGTGGTCCCTTTCTTCAAGGTCCAAGAGAGTTCACCACCATGTCTGCTAGGTCGCATCCCAGCCAGTGGAGGAAAGAGGGGGAGGTATACCCTTACTCTTAAGGGCATAATCTGGCAATGCACACATACTCAATCATACATACACACCTAGATACAAGTAGAGCTGCAAAATCTAATCTTTATTTTCAGTGGACATTTGGCCAATTAAAAGTAAGGGATTCTACCAGTAAAGGAAGAAGGGAACAATGGATACTGAGGGACAACAAAAGTCTTACACCACAGCGAACACTCTTCTTCCAGGTGTCCACAAGCCTTATTCCCTCATTTCAAGTCTCTGCTCAAAGAGACCTCATAAATGACTTCTCTGACTACCCAGCATAAAATAACAACACTGTTCCCACTTTCCTTCTCCTTCCTACCCTGCCTTATTTTTCTCCACAGCACTTAATACCATCTCATATAAATACTTAATTGGTTATTGTCTATTTCCCCTGACTAGAAACAGAAGCTCCATGGTGGCAGAGATTCTGATTGCTCTCTGCTCTATCCCCATACCCTAGTGCTGGCACCAAGAGCAGGTGATCAGAAAATATTTGTGGAACAAATGCATAAATGTATAGCAATCTTCACTGATGAGAAAGGGGATCACCTCTGGAGTCAGACTATCTGGATTAAATACCTGACTCCACCACTCACTAGTTATAGGGTATTTTGCCTCAGTTTCTTCCTTCCTTCCTTCCTTTCTTTCTCTTTCTTTTTTTTCTTTCTTCCTTCCCTCCTTCCTTCCTTCCTTCCTTTTCTTTCTTTCTTTCTTTCTTTCTTTCTTTCTTTCTTTCTTTCTTTCTTTCTCCTTCTTTAACATGAAAGTAATAGTATCTACCTTGCAGAGTTGCTGTAAGAATTAAATGAATTAATATATATAAAATGCTTACAATAGAGCTTGATCAATAATAAACACTTGATATAGTTGATTTGTGTAAGCTATGTGTTTCTGCTGCTTGTGGCACCCTACCAAGTGCTGTTTACATAAAGGTGAACAAAACATAGTAGTGTTCAGTGAGGGCAGGAATAAGGGCAGCCCTTCCTGGAAAGGACAAAGAAGAGTCACAGCAGGTCTTGAAGTTTATGGCCCTAAAACAACCGTTCTCCAGACAGACAAGGACAGAGAGAATCCTGTTCAGTAGCCTCTACTGAGCCCTCAACACCACCTAAAAATTGAATTATATTTTTTGCATCAGTCCACTCTTCCATTCTGTGCAAATACTATTTCAAACCTGTATTCTCTCATCTTCCTTTTTTGTTTTGCTCTCCAATGATATCTTCACCTCCTATTTAAAAAAAATTAGATGAAACAGAAACAAGAGGATATACACACACATATATATAGATATAGGTAAGTAGGTAGGTAGGTAGATAAATTTATTTTAAAGAACTGGCTCACATGATTGTGGGGGCTAGCAAGTCCAAACTCTGTAGGATAGGTCAGTATGCTGGAAACTCAGGCAGGAATTAATGCTTCAGTCTTGAGGCAGGATTTCTTGAGAAATCTCACTTTCTGCTCTTATGGTCTCCAACTGATTGAATGAAGCCCACCCTCATTATTAAGAGTATTTTGTCACTCAAAGTTAACTAATTGTAGATGTTAACCACATCTATCAAATACCTTCACAGCAACGCCTAGATTAGTGTTTGATTAAATAACGGTACTGTAACCTAGCCAAGTCGACACATAACACTAAACATTACATGTGATATTCAAAAGAAATCCAATCTCTCAATACAAATAAAACAAACCTTAGATCTGCTTTATCCATTCCTCCATCCTTCCTGTTACCAATAAGAGATGTTCCTCCTCTCTCTAAAGCCAAGCTCTAGACCTCTGTCTGGAACTTTCTCTCTCCCTTTTTTAAAAAGATTTTATTTATTTATTTGACACAGAGAGAGAGATCACAAGTAGGCAGAGGCAGGCAGAGAGAGAGAAGGAAGCAGGCTCCCTGTTGAGCAAAGAGCCCGATGTAGGGCTCGATCCCAGGACCCTGCGATCATGACCTGAGCCGAAGGCAGAGGCTTTAACCCACTGAGCCACCCAGGCACCCTGGAACTCTCTCTCTTGCCTTCACTTACTCAGCAAATATTCACTGAACATCAACTGTGTTGGGCACTATTTTCGGTGTTTGGTTACATCAGTGTACAAAGCAATAACATTGACAAAATTCCTAATTTATGATTTAGAGAATGTAAATTCTAGTGGGAGTTACAAGTAATAAATCATAAACAAAACGAGCCCCTTTACCCATTTCACCAATGGGTGAAGGGGACCAAAAAGTAAATAAAAATAAAAATCAATAGAACCTAGTCAGAATATAATTATGAATCACAGGACTGGCCAACACATAGGAAATGATTTAAAAGTCTAAATTTCCATAAAAATATTAATGATCTTAATCTTCACCATCTTCAGGAGAATCGTATTTAGAGAATTTATATCACTAGTCTGGGGAAAGAAAATAATACCTTGAATCTGAAGGAAGAGAAATTACCTGCAAAAGCCCTACAATGGTTTCCACCCCAACGTAGTTCCTGTTTAGATCAGATGGTAAAACAAGCCTATTCCAAAAGTGCACACTATTTACTGTTTATGGGTGATAAGTCTAAAATACTCTTGCAGGGAAAAAAATACAGTAATGTGTGTAAAACACTCCAGGGGACAATGCCAATATAAATAGTTTTGTATAATCATGGTAGTATATAGAACAAATTTTATTAGAATCTTGATCCAGAAATAAAAAACCAAAATGAGTAAACTATATAGTATGTGAGAAATGACAGTACTACGGAAAAAAGAGCAGAATAAAGAGGATCAGGAGTGTCTGAAGGGAGGATAGGTTGTAATTTTAAATAGCATAATTGGAATAAGCCTTAATAAAAGGGAGACATCTATGGTGAGTGCTGTGAAAGGTGTAAGCCTGATGATTCACAGATCTGTACCCCTGGGGCAAATAATAATTAAAAAAAAAAAAAAGGAGACATCTAAGCAAAGACATGAAGGAGGGTAGCCCCTCCGCCTGTCTTTTGCTTGGTTAGTTCTATTCCATCCTTCAAATCTCAGGTTCCAAATCACTCCTCTGGAAAGCTCTCCTTCATCCCCCACACAGGTGAGTTAGTACTATCGTATGTTCCACTACAACGCATACTTCTTCTTTGTAACGTTCACCACAGTTGTGATTACTAGTTCTATATTCACCTTCACCATACCTGTGTCAAGTTCCAAGAGGAAAAGGATTGCATCATTTTCATCCACCTCTGCATCTGCAGGTCTTAACAGTGTTGGTCAATACACTCACTTGGGTATTTGTGAAGTACTGAATATATGGATGAAAGTGGGGGCATACCCAGAAAAGGAAAAACAGAGTCGGAATTAGCATGATGTGTCTCAGTACCACAAATAAATTGATCCTTCTATAACCAAGGGTAAGAGAATCAAAAACTGAGGAAAGGGGGTTGAAAATGAGGCCAGAGAGATCTTCTGGGACCTGATCACAGAAAGCCTCAGTTGTAATGCTAAAGAGTCTGAAGGTGACAGAAGGTGTTGGGTAGATATGTACCATTATTTTTGTATTTTGCAAGAATCACTCTTGACCAGTATGGAGATTGGATTGGTAGGTGTCTCCTGAGAGCCATTCTCCTCCTCTTCCTTAGTAACAGAACTTTCCATTTTTAACTGGGTAAAAACAAACAAACAAACAAAACAACTGGTAAGAATAAAGTGATATTTCCCAGTCTCCCTTGTAACAAGGTCTGACCACATGACAAATTCCTCATGTGCAACTTTTTGGATGTGTCTTAAAGGGAGGAGGATATAACCCAATCCTCCACCCATTCCCTGCTCCATTCTGGCCCTTGGAATGTTTGTGTGCAAAGTAAAGCTCCATCCTGGGCCACATGATTGAGGGTCATTACCTTTGATACAAGCAGAAAGCTGAGGAGTAGCTTGGTTTTCAGATGACTGTGATGTCACACCAATCTTGGATTAGATTTTTACTTGAAAGAGAAAAATTTGAGTCACTGTCATTTTTAGTCTCTGTTACATATGCCTTAGCTAAATGCTAACTAATCAAAGGGGTCCAGGCTCAAGGAAGAAGCTGTTAGGTGACTGCTGCGGTAATTTATACAAGAGCTAATGAAAGTTAGATCAAGGTAGTGACAAAGGGCATGGAGAAAAGAGAGAGTTCAAGAAATATTTAAGCAGAATTATAATGCTTAGAAAAAGAGTGGAAACTAGAATGACTGATTTCCTCCAGATGGAAGCTTTCCAGTATTGACTGTGAATCTGATGTGAATTCCAGTATTGATCTGTGAATATGAAGGGCAGAAGATACCAACCAGTGAGAGTAGGCATGATAAATACTTCTAAATCATTGGTAAAATGTCAAAAGTTACATGGAGACTCATTTCTGTTTCTTCTGATATTAAGCCTTTCTCTTCCTTTGTAAATAGTAGACTAAGCTGGGAGGAAACCGAAAGATGTTCATTCAACAATTATTTACCAAGCACATATTACGTGCTAGACACTGTGATAAGGGTACAAAGGTGAGCAATACAGCCATGGACTGTGACCTCATGAGGTATGTAATTACCAACTGTTACAAGTGCTACATGCCGCAAACATGAGGAATTATGGGAGCTGGAGTCTGGGAAGAGTTATTTGAGGAAACAGCATTCACACTAAGTACTCAAGAATGAGTATAAGTTATGTAGGTAAAGTGAGGGGAAAGCAATGCAAGCCAGGAAATGGTGCAAAGGCCCCGACTTGGAACGGGACTTGACAGGTTAGAAGAAAAGAGTCATTAGTGTGGTGAGAGCACAGAGAGGGAGCAAGTGAGGTGCGGCTCAATTCAGTTGAACAAACAGTACTGATAGTCCAGTGTTTGACAGACGATGATAAGATAAAGCTGAGGTGGGCAAGGGAGCAGATCACGCAGGGTCTCAGAGGTCACATGTAGAATGCGTTTTTATCCTAAGAATGGGAAGCTATTGTGAGATTTTAAGCCTAAATTTGTGTTTTCTGGCGTATGAATTGAGAGTGGAGGGATGCATAAGTGGATATGAAGTAGTGTAGCAATTATAGTAACCCTGTTGGAAGATTATAAAAATGGGGAGAAGCAGACAGAATCAAGGGATATTTAGAAATGTAAAACGTAAGCAGATGGGATTTGGCAACTGAGTGAGGTTCCTATCTCCTGCAACTGGAGGAGTACTAGGTATAGAAGGAAAGCTGATGAGGAAAACATGCTGAGTTGGGGGTGTTTTTGAGACCCTAAGTGGGAATGTCTACCAAGTAGTTTAGAGGAGAGATCTGGAAGGCACCAGTAACTGAAGCTGAGTGGGGACACAATCCTAGAAAAATGTCTGAGAAAGAAGAGGCCCTAGAGAAACCTTTAGATGTAAAGGCTGGAAGCAGGTGAGCTTCAAAGGAGGCTATAAAGCTGTGGTGAAAGTAGCAGTAGAACCATGAGTGGAATCACAAGCGCCAGTCAATAGTACCAGAAGCTACTGAGAAGTGAAGTGAACTGATGACTGCGAAATCATCACTGAATTCAGGGATTTGAGTCATTTGGTGGGCCAGGGTGACCTCATCAAGAACAATTTCAACAGAATAAAGATTGTAGAAGTCAAAACAGACTAGGTGGAGGAATGGGAATGGAGAGAGCCACAGTATCCAACTGTTTTAGGAAGTTAAGCTATAAAGTGGAAAACAATAGGATCGTAGTTGGAAGGGAAATTAAGATAGTGGTTTGTTTGTTTTAACAGGGCAGGCTTTAGCATGTTTGAACAATGGTGAGAATATAGTAAAATAGGAAAAAGTCAGAGATTACCAAAGAAGTAAGGATTAGGATTCATAGCAGGAATAGGAACTGGCCTTAAGAGGCATGCTTGTACTATTTAGATGGAGGGAAAGAGAGAATGATGCAGATATAGGTGGATGACCAAGTTTTGCTGTGAGATTTTGTGGGAACTCCTGATACCTTCTACTTTTACCTATGAATTAAAAAATAAGGTTACCTACAGAAAACTGAATAGTGAGGGTGATAAGAGGCTTAAGAATATTGATTTGAAATAGTCATTTCAGGGAGCAGCAGAAACTGGAAAAATCTAGTGGGATTACAGGGGTTAAGTCTCCATCTGACACTGGTAACCATGAATTCATAGTGATATAAATCTGCTCTGTAGTGATTTCCTTGGGCTTTTAGCTGCCCAAATGCAGAGACAGACAAATGTCTAATTTTATCTGAGTCCAATAAAGGGATGACAAAGAAATTTAGCCTGTTCCAAGAGAATGACTGGAATTTAAGTTGGACAGGAATCTTAAGACAGAAGATGTTAATGGAGAGAAGGTACAATCAATGGTTTGAATGCTCCAGTGAAATCAAAGAACAATAGTAAAGGAATATATCAATAGGCAAAGTAGAAGGAATACAGTCAGTAAATAAGATGCTGGTAATAGTGTTTTAAAGATGGAGCAGTTTGGGATAATGACAATGGCCAGGACATACCTAAGGGAGTGGTTAGCTAAGACAAGGAAGACTGAGACTGAGTCAAGGAACTAAGAAACTGAAATACTGAATGGACTGTACAGTAAGGTTAAAGTATCAAGGGGCTGGTTATAGGAAGACGAAGGGCTAGCTATTTTGAGGAAAGTAGTTAAGCAGTGGTTACTAAGGACAAGTAATGAGAGAGCGTGGTATATAGTTCAATAGACTCAAAGGAATCAGACTTTGCAAAGGAGGCAGTTAAGTTCTGAAGCCACAATGGCAAGAACACCAACCCTGTCTCCAATATGTATTTGTGATGATAGAGCTTTGTTAACATTTATTCTCGTGTTGTGCTTAAAACGTCACACTACTCTCATTACACCAATGGGTATCACTTTATGGCAAGACCTGATGGGGCCATCCGTGACTATAGGAGATGGAAAACAAGAGTAGGGTTCTTCTAAGTACTGAATATGTTTATAAACAGAGAGAAAAGAGGTTAAAAACTTAAGGGATTAACTAATGGATTACATTGAGGGATACTTGTTTTTCTAAGCCTAGGGACAGGCTGGGTGCAGATGAGCAAGCAAAGATAAACTCTGGAAATTCAGAGAACATAGCTTCTAGGGTGAAGACAGATCTTGTTCTTAGCCCTTCTCCAGCAAGTAGTAATTATGTGACATGGAAACACAGACAATTCACAATGGAAATTTACTGCAAGGATACACACAAATGTCCGTGTGTAAGAGTCCTCCCACCAGCACCACAGTATTCCAGGTCCCCATTCCCACCTGGAATTGCTAAGTTCACAAGCTGTTTTAGCTGCAGTTACTTTCCAAGGAGAGAACTTTATTGCGTAGACACAAAGGCATTCAGTAGGGAAGTTCCTGGTTAGGAACAGAAGGTTGAACAGAGGGTTTATTCTGTTCAAGATACAGGAGCTAAAGAGGTAAAAAGCTGTTTGGAGCCACTTTTCTCAAGAGGTAACTATGTATAAGACAGGGTTCTGGTACATTCTGGATTCTTGCTTACTCATCCATTAAGTGGAGATATCTTGTAGTTTTGCTATAAAGATTAAGATAAAGCAGGACATATATCAGTATCAGAACCCATACAAATTGGGTGGCTCAATGGATATTTTGAGAAGTAGCCTGGTGTAGTAAAAAGTACATGGATTTTAAAGTCAGATCAGTACCTATAAGGGTCTGCTACTGGAGAATTTCAACTTCCTAATCCACACAGGGGGGAAAAATGTCTGCTCTGTGGGTGGTTTTATAAAGTTTTTTTATTATTATGGGAGCCAGTGTCCAAGGGCTTCCATTTCCTCTGTAAAAAATGAAACGTGGTCACCTGATGGGGAACAGTTGAACGTGAAGTGGGGGATAAGGAGAACAGTGAAGGTGTAAAATAATCACCATGGTGATTAGGACATGAAATACACCAGGAAGCCACAAAGGGTTGCTTGTTGGTAGTGAGGGCTTGGCTGAAGTTGGAGACCTTGAATATTTAGTGCCATTCATTAAGGAGCTGTGTTTTTCTCTAGCAGTGTGAATGGAAGAACAGAAAAAAATAGAACAGCTGGAATGATATAAAAAGGACAAAAGGGAGGCAAGAAAATGCAGTGATGGAGTGATAGGCCATTCAGACTGCTGAATACAGAATTTCACAAGGACGGCAATAAATGAGAGAAGAATGGAGAGGCTCAACATGGAAATAACAGAAAAGAAACAGCAGGAACAATGTAGGGTAGAAGATGGAAGAGCTGAAATTATAGACATGCAGGTAATGATAAAGCAGTCCCAAGGATTTGCTTTATCCCTTTTTTTTTTTTTTTTCCATAACCACCATCATCTACTTCTCCCTTGGGCTTCTGTCCCTCAGGTCTGGGTATATTGCAGAATGTGGCCCCCCAAGTTTCCCCTTTCTGACTGCTCCTGAAGACAAGCACACAGACCTTCTCTGTGTAAAGGCTTTACCGCTCATTCTGGGATAGACAGAAAATAGTAAGAAAGTAACAACTTGGAAAATGGTTGAAGTTCCAGAACACCCCATTAAAATTTTACCCACAGACCTTGCTTTAACCAGGTGCCTGGGAACGTTGAGGTTTTCCTTCTACACACAGAAGGCAATTTCTCCACTGCCAGGGCTGAAGCCAACAGATATGCGTTAACTGACAGAATAAAGGATGGTGCCGGTAAAGTGGGCAAAGCTACCCCACCCAGAACATAAACCGAAGAGAGTAAAAGCGGGTTTATTGGCTCCAGGAAAAGGAGCAAATAGTACCTAGCTCTCAGTGAACCCCTCACTCTATATACAGGCTGCATCCAGCCCAAGGTCCACTGGCTCCTTCAATTTGAGGGTCCATCCAGTGCCTCCCTTCCTGGGGATGGGGAGGGCTAGCTGCCTGATGGTGAGTTTCCGGACTGTTCAGCAGCAACACCTGGCCCAGCTGAGGCAGCCTCGTAGTCTGCGATGCGGCGCTGTACCAGAGCAGGCATGAGCTGCACATAAGCGGCCATGAGGCGGTGGTTAGAATGGATCAGCTTCCCAGCACAGCTGTGCAAACAGGCTTCCTGGAAGGAAGACAGGGTGAAGCAGAGGCCAAAGGTGTCCTGTCGGGTCCGTCTCCTTCCTTCCCATCCCCAGCCTAGGGGCGAGGGTCGTGAAAGGCCAAGGCCAGAGGCAGGGGAAGTCGGGGTTGGGAAGAGTCTATCGCGAACCTCCCTACAGAGTTCCCCACCTAACCTCCTCAGCATCCAGAGCTCGGTGGTGCAAGCTGGGCACGCAGCGCTGGAAGCAGAGTTCCGTCATCCGATTGTAGACCAACAGGAAGTCCCGCAACTAGGAGAAAGGGGGACAAAGAACTCAGAGAGAGGGGGCACCTCGAGGCCTCGTCGCTCAAGGTTTCCCAGAACCGCGAGCCACAGCCCGACGTCCCCAGCCCTCGGATGTCCAGCCAAATGGACAAGGATGCTAGCTGACCCTATGGCCCTGCATCGACTTAGCACCCACTCACGTTCCTCAGTTGTTGCTGCTGCTGCTGCTGCTGCTGCTGCGGCTCCATCGCGCCACCGGCGCACACAACGTCACTTCCTTACAGCCTCTTGGTAACGCCCCGGAAGTGCGCTCTTCTTGCTCCCCAGGGACTGAGGGGGTTGGCTCAAGGATCGCCCGGCCCCCGGCAAAACGTCATTTCCGCCCTTATAATCTGCGACGTGGCCGGCTTCTTCTGCCCGGGACGGGACGTCACTTCCGCCGAGTCCCTGACCTGCTGCTAGGATCGCGACGGGAACTGGAGCCCGAGGTCCCCGCGCGGTCCGGGCCTGGCGCCCTGAGGGGAAGAGCGGCCCGGCCCGAGGTGAGAAGGACATACTTGGGCGAGGGGAAGTTGAACGCACGAACCTGCCCTGAGGGAAGATGCCACTGAGCCCTGGGGAAGGATGAGGACACACCTGATGCCCAGGTGTATGGGGGGGGCGGGGACTAACACACCTGGGGGACATAACTGACTTTGGAAGGGATCACCCTGTTCTGGGAAAAAGGGGATTTTCCCAGAGGCCGAGAACACACACCAAGTGATTCAACTAAGGCCTGGGGGGGAGGGCCCGAGGAGGAGGAGGTGCATGGAATGGAGGAAGGGGAGACCACCTGAAGGAAAGGGGAAGAAACACTAAGGGAGTGTGAAAAGCCAAGCAATGGAGAATATACCCAAATGGGAGGAGTAGGGTCCTGAGCCTGGAAAGGGGTTAATCTGGGGGGGGGGGGAGGGATACAGCTGCATGGGGTAAGTTCCAAGACACCACAGACTTTATCTCTCTTGGTCACTGCTGTGACCTCAAATAATGCATGACACATAGTAGGCACTTATCAAATGTCTGTAGAATGATTGAATGCATGAATGATCACCTGAGTCCTGGTGAGATTGGGGGTTCATGAGAAGACACCTAGGGCCTGGGTGTGCATGTGGAAAGATACACACCTTGGAGGGAAGAAGTACATATCCATGAGAAGAGAGGAGTGGTGGGCCAACCCTAGAATACTAAAGTCTTGGGACAACCTCTAAAATCTCTGAAATGGTGGGGGATACCTTTCTTTCTGGAGTACTGACCAATTACCAGCACTGTCTGTGTTGGGTTTGCAGGGCGCTGGGGTGGAGACTTTGACTTCAGTCCCTTCCCTAGCCATGACGGACGGGATCCTAGGGAAGGCAGCCACAATGGAGATCCCCATCCACGGGAATGGTGAAGCTGGGCAGCTTCCTGAGGATGATGGGCTGGAGCAGGTGCTTCTGTTTGATTCTTCCCCATATTGCATCACTTTAGGAATCCCAAATCATAAGCCCTGGGCTCTTACCCCATTCCATTAGTTTTCCCCTAACTCACCTAATTCCCTCCAATCTTTTTACAAATCTTCATTCTGATTCTATGCAGACTTCTCTTGTGTGCTCTCTCTGTGGTGCTTCAGTCCAAGCTTGTTCTCACCCCCCAAATGCTTCAGCTGCCCCAATGTTCCTGAAGCCCCCCTCTTCTCTGGCCTATAGGATCTCCAGCAGGTGATGGTGTCAGGACCCAACCTCAATGAAACCAGCATTGTGTCTGGTGGCTATGGGGGCTCTGGTGATGGACTCATCCCCACAGGTATGAATGATCAGAACAGAATAGGAAGCTTGAGTGGAGAGAGGGTAGAGGAATGGTTCTGGGGAGTATAAGATATGTCTAAGATAGCTTGAATTACGTTTGGAGATCTTGGGAAGGTCTGCTAGTATGAGCTCTATGAACTGTCCTTAGCTAGAGCCCAAGGCTAGAGCCCAGGGCTGTCCAGGTGCTCCCACTTGCCATTTAGCTCCTGAGATGTGACCATTTGTCCTTTCTCTGTTGCTACCATCTGAATCACATTAAGAACTCTGTTTCACAGATGTTCTCCCTGCTCTGGAGCTTGAGACTGATTTGGAACTCTGAAGCTTCTCAGAGTTTTACTTTAGACTCTAGTATCCTTGAATCTCACACTGACTAGGATTCCACATGAGAATGTCAGTGAGGATTCTTATTATCAGGACCCACCATCCTTGACCTGCCACCCCATTCTCAGCATATTTTCTTCCATCTTCTCCTGTATATCAGCAACTCCCTTCCCCCACCCCAGCCCCCATCACCACCTCAGAAGGAGGCCAGATGTATATTGGGATTTGGGTCTCAGGGCACAAGGTGTGAGTTCCTACAACTGAGTAGGAGAATCTCATTGTTTCTAGTTTCTGCTACTTCAGGAAAGTCATTTTCAAATGCTGGGTGGGAGGTATGGGTGGAGCCACAGAAATGTCTGGTTATATCTGAGAGAGGCTGGTGTCAGAGAACTTGGTTCTTTAGGGTCTGGCCGCCATCCATCTCACAGTACCACTCCTGCTGGCCCTGGAGATGAGGTGGCTCGGGGCATCGCTGGAGAGAAGTTTGACATCGTCAAGAAATGGGGCATTAACACATACAAGGTGGGATTTAAGCACTTTTCCCTTCCCCCACCCTTTCCCTGGGTACCTTTTCCCCATCTTCCAGATTCCACTATCCCATCTATGGCTGAGACTAGGAGTGTGGGGATGCTAGGGTCGATATCTGTTGGGGGGGGCAGGGTGCTAGGGTCTCTGACCTATTCCCCCACTTCCCAATCAGTGCACAAAGCAGCTGTTATCAGAGCGGTTTGGCCGAGGCTCCCGGACTGTGGACCTGGAGCTAGAGCTGCAGATTGAGTTGCTGCGTGAGACGAAGCGCAAGTATGAGAGTGTCCTGCAGCTGGGCCGGGCACTGACAGCCCACCTCTACAGCCTACTGCAGACCCAGCATGCACTAGGTGACGCCTTTGCTGACCTCAGCCAGAAGTCCCCAGAGCTTCAGGTGCCTTGGTCAGGCCAAAGAGGGTGGGGGGACTGGGCCCGGGCCCTCCCAGGCAGTCAGCCCTCAGCCTCCCTCCCTCCCTCCTGCAGCCCAGAGGGAGAACCCCTCCAGGGTAGGCCCAGCCCTACCCCCAGCAGCACTCACCTGTGGAGGCAGCATAAGGGTTTGTACAGAGGTTCAGAAGTTGGAGGGGTGGGGGAGGCGGCACACTAGATGCCTCACAAGTAACCCTTCTCTGCATCGGTGCTCGGCCTAACCAGAGCTCCTCCCTTGCCTGCTGCACTAGCTTTCCCTGTTCTCGTCCTGTGAACTTATATGAGAACCCCACTCCCACATTCCTGTGCCAGCCATCCCTGGGGTAGCCCCGGTAACTTTCTGGCAAAGAGAGCCTTGCTGGAGGTAGTCCTTGGTTGTTCCAGTTTCCATGGCTGTTTCCTCCCTGGGGAGGAGGGGAATGAGGGCCCTGTAGCTTTAGTCAGGTAGGAACTATTGCTCAAGGCCTGTCCTCCCTTCTGCCCTCAGGAGGAATTTGGCTACAATGCAGAGACACAGAAGCTGCTGTGCAAGAATGGAGAGACACTGCTAGGGGCTGTGAACTTCTTTGTCTCTAGCATCAACACATTGGTCACCAAAACCATGGAAGACACGCTCATGACTGTCAAACAGTATGAGGCTGCCAGGTGTGGGCACCGGCAGGGCCCAGGGTTTGGGAGTTGGCTGGCATGGGTGGAAGTTTGAGCTTTGGGGTCATAAGAATTGAGGAAGGGAAGGAGAGTATGTGTAGAGGACACAGGGGTGGAGACCAGCCTGTATCACCCCTTCCCCAGGCTGGAATATGATGCCTACCGAACAGACTTAGAGGAGCTGAGCCTAGGCCCCCGGGATGCAGGGACGCGTGGTCGACTCGAGAGTGCCCAGGCCACTTTCCAGGCCCATCGGGACAAATATGAGAAGCTACGGGGAGATGTGGCCATCAAGCTCAAGTTCCTGGAAGAAAACAAGGTGCCAACCCCACCCCCTTAACCCCAGCCCACCTTCCCATCTGTAACACTGACCTTCTACCCCTAAGACCCTCCCCATTACTGGATGGGGGAAATGCAGCCTGACTAAGGGGTGGGTTCTTCCCCCAGCCCCTTCAAACCCTGGACCTTCCTAGTTACCTGCCCTCTAATCCCTGGCCCTTTTCTATTGGAGGATTTGGCTGCTGATCCCAGGAACATAACTGGGAAAAATCATCCCCTGAGGTGGGGTACCAGAACCCCAGGCCCAGCAAATCAAGTCCAGTTTCTCCCATCAGACTGACCCTTATCCTTTGACTCCCTTAGTGGAGGTCAGCCCCCACCCTAAAAGCACCATCAGAGCAGAATCCATGTACCCCTGGTCTGGGCTCAGGCTCAAGAAGGGCATCTGAGTCCAGTCTCAGCTGACCCTGCTGGACCCCCAGATCAAGGTGATGCACAAGCAGCTGCTGCTCTTCCACAATGCCGTGTCAGCCTACTTTGCTGGGAACCAGAAACAACTGGAGCAGACCCTGCAGCAGTTCAACATCAAGCTGCGGCCTCCAGGAGCTGAGAAGCCCTCCTGGCTAGAGGAGCAGTGAGCTGCTCCTAAGCAAACCTGGCTATCAGGAAGGACATTGGGAGAGGCAGTCCCAGGGTAGGGGAGATTGGACATGGGACATCCCTTGCCACCTGCCCTCTGGCTTGGGTTCCCTCTCCCTGACTGGGGCCTGACACCAGTTTTGCTCACACTGCTGTGGGTAGGGAGGGGGCTTGCAGGCCCAGCAGCTGCTGCCCTGTCCTTTATCTTCCTGGCCACTGGGCTTCATTTCCAGATCTTTTCCTTCCACTCCACAGCCAAAGGCTATGACAGAACCACTCCCTGGCCAATGGCATTACTCCTCAGGCCTGTCCCCAGCTCCTGGGGATGTGCTCCCTGACCAATGGCAGAGCCTCAAAAGGCCCTGTCAGCCAATGGCAGCTCTTCTTGGGCTCCCCTGGGCCAATGATGTTGCCTCCAGTACCCTTTGTCCCTCCTCTATGCGTCCCCATTGCAGAGAAGGGGACTGGGACCAAAGGGGTGGGGATAATGGGGAGTCCCATTTCTGGCCCTGCATCTGAATGGGCTAACCCTCACTTACCCACCCAGTTTAATTGTGCTTAGAGCCCTGGAAGATTGGGACCTAGCACTAGGAATAAACCTTTCATAAAAGCAGGCCCAGTGAGGTCAATTTGTGGGGGGACTCTAGGAGGGTGGGCTGGGTGGGGAAATGCTCAGTCTAATTGTACACCAAAATCCTATCAAGCCAGAAGAGCAGAGGCCAGATAGCTGGAAGTCACAGGTTTCGGGAACAGTCTGAGAGCCTACTCCCCCAGCCCCAGCTGGAGCCAAGGCTTTATTTGCTCTTTAGGCCAGCACTGAGATAGCTATGGTCTTAAGAGCACAGGGCCTAGAGGGGGTTGGGCCCGCTGACCTTCATCAGCCATTCATTCATACAGCAAATATTTACTGAGTGCTTTTATTTGCCAGGCACTGCTCTAGACCCTGGGGAGACATCAGTGAATAAAACACAGTCCCTTCCCACATTGCTTATGGCCTAGTGGGGGATAGAAACAAGTAACCAGGCAACTACAATGCAGTGATGAGTACTAGGATACAGAAGTTCAGGGAGCTGTGGAGTGCAGAGGAGGGGCATCTAGCCAAGACTGGAGTGGAGATGGGCTATCACCTTGAAAACTAAGACCTGAAGGGCAAGTAGATACAGGCAAAGAGCAGGGAGAAGAGCAATCCAAGAGAGGCCAGCATTTGTGAAGGCCCTGGTAGGACTTGGGAGGAATTCAGTTTGGAATGAAAAGTGGAAGGGGCGTGGCTAGAGAAGGACTACAGAGGTGAAGCCGTGAGGGGGGTCACACAGGGCTTGTTCAGGCTTATGATGAAGGACTTTCGCTTTTAGGAGAAAGGGAGCTGTAAAGCTTTTTCAAGCATGCATTTGATGACATGGGAGAAATCTAAAATTGAGGAAAGTAGTCCTCACGAGGCTTGGAACAGTGTTCTACAGACGCTGGCCCTGGGTAGTCTGGTAACCCTGGTAACCCAAACCTGAAAGCAAGCATGGACCCTGAGGCTCATTCACAAGCACTAGGCGCCAGAACTCATCAGGTGGGTGAAAGTTTGAAGATGCACCCAGGTGTTGAGTCAATATCAACCTTGTTTGAGGCAAGAAATCTCCCCCGACAGCACTGATTCAGTCAGCGCCCAGGTACCCTCACTTCTGTGCTCCTTGACCAAGGAGAGCTCCAGAATTTTTCAACATTCTGCACTACCTCTCCAGAGAGCTGGAGGAAAAGGACAGCCCAGTTAGCAGGTTCTCAGCATTGAGATCCGTGCAACCCGATTGTGCTCTTTTGCCACGGATCCTGCAGCTCCCAGGCAGCCTTTCTGGGTTTGGGTCAGCCTGCAGCCATCTGACCAGACCTTGATTACCAGGTTGGGTGCTGCACATGCAAACCCCCACTTTGTGGGCCACTGGGGACTTGCAACATGAAAAGTACTGAATCTGCAGGTGACTGGAGGCAGGCTCTAAAGCAGAGCTCAAACCCTGGTTACACACCACTTTCTGGCTGAGTTAGCTGATCAAGGTTAATGTCTGGGGAGCCAAGGGCCCTCAGTTTCTTCCCCTGTAAAACACAGCTAATAAAAGAAGATACCCATTAAGATTATGAGTATTAAAGGAGACAATATATATAAAGTGATTCGTTATGTTTCTGGCACATAATAAGCACTCAGTCCCTGTTAACTGTTATTATAATTTTCCACTGGGGCTGCTTTTCCACAATGCGATGATTCTGAATTGCTCTGGTTTTTGGAGTGTGGAAGGGAATCGCTGGATGGTCTGAACCATAATCTCGCGAGGGGGCTCCTGAGGGACAGTCAGGCACACACAGCCAAATCCATTCCCCCCACCTTTCACCCGGTCCTCCCCTTCTCCTAGCGCTCTGGGTGGTACCCTTCCACCCGGGGGGCCTTCCGTCGCCCAGGGATCCGTGCCGAGGTACAAATATCCGTGTCCCCCTGCGCAGTAGAGAGCATACTAGCATATTCTAAAGGTGCCCCCCAAGAAAGACGGGAAGTCCACATCCTGGAGGGCCCGGACCGGCTCCCAGAGTCCGAAATCTCGGCTGCCCAGCTGCGTTCTTGACGGAGCCTCAGCCCAGTCCCCGAGACCTACTACGCCGCCCTGCCCCAGAGCGGTTGGGAGCCAGAAGCCGCTGGCAGGGATCCGGGATCCGGGATCCGGTTCACGCGGCTCCCCAGCCCGCCGGCGGAGGCAGCTCCCGAAGGAGCCTCCAGGGGGTTGGGGGAGCCAAGCGGGTGGGGTAGAGGCGGGCGGGGCCTCCGCGGCGGCGGGCGGGGCGTGGGTGGGTCTTCAGCACCCGAGCCGCCCCCTCCCCCGGCTGGTCCGCAGCCCCGCCCCGGCCCCTCCCTCCGGCCT
>LNAC01000707.1:501777-550124 GCA_002007465.1 Ailurus styani
CGGCGCCGCGGACAGGGCCGGGCGGACGGGCGCTGGCAGCGGGGGCAGCGCCGCGGGCCGCTCCGAGTGGCCGCAGTCTGGGCCTTGGTCCTCCCATCCTGCTCCGCCGCGGTGAGTGCGACGGGCGGCCCCCAGGGGTGCATTTGTGTCCCTGTCTGCGCGGCTCCGGGTCCAAGTCCGAAAGGCGGTGTGTCTGTCCGAGTGTCTGTGGGTGGGGGCACAGATGCTTTTCAAAAGCTGTGTCTGTCTCTGTCCACGTGAGGCGTGTCCGTGTCCGTGAGAGCAGTGGGGGGGGGGGGGTTNGGATGGGTGATGGTTCCTTGGAGGAGCGCGGGGTTTGGGAGCTTGTGTATGTTGGCGGAGGGTGTCGAACGCTGCAGCCGAGGGTGGTGGTGGTGTGGCGGGTGGGGTTGCTGAATGGGACTCTGGAATCTTGTGGCCCAGCTTGTCTGAAGGGTTCCTTTCTCCCTGGTGCAGACACTTCCACCCCTGGCTCCCCCTCCATCCTCCTCAGGCACCCAGAAGCCCACCAGCCTGGGTAGAGGACACTCTTTATCTCCTCTAGCCCTGCTCCCTGGACGGGAAGCCTCATCCGGAGGCTGCTTGTTGTAGAAAAGGACCCCTCTGATTCCCATTCAGCTGGGGCCCCGCCTGGTGGACCCCAGGCCCCTCCCTGGTTCTAGCCTCCTCCCTTCTGGACTTGGCTTCAGATCCTGGGCTGCAAACCTGCAGGGACAGATGGTTGCAGGTTGGAGGGGCAGGCTGCACCCCGGGGAGGTCGGTCTGACTGAAGGCAGGTCCTGGGCTTGTTCCTGGTGTGGGGGTCTCTGATGTGGACAGCATAAACCCACAACTAGCCCCAGTAGGAAGATGAGATCTGTGAGGCTGGAGTGGGTGCAGAGGTCTTTTTCGCAGGTCTTGCCCTGTTTGTCTGTCCAGCTCACCAGTGCCCATTCATCCCCTAAGTAGGGCTCTGATTGCTGCAGAATTGGAATCAGAGCTGCGGGCCTGACAGGTGCCCTGCCTCTCTTGGCTTGCATGCCTCCAGTGACAGAGCACTTACTACCTTAGGCTGTGGAAGAGCTTTTTTTTATGTTAAGTAGAGGTCTTTTTCCTTGGAACTTTGTTTACTTGTCTTGTTATTGCCTGTGCTTTTGCCCTCTGTCTGGTGAGAGGGAACTGCAGTGATTTAAACATGGCTCTCCTGTCACCAACATATACTGAACACCCTCTGTGTGCCAGGTGCTGCCTCAGCCACTTAGGGGACAATGGCATTCTTGCTGAGAGAAGAGCTTGAGCAAAGGCCCATAGTTGTGATAGTACAGCCTGTGTTCAGAAAAACAGAGCAAAACCATATGGCTAGAGTAGAGGGTGCCCAGAGGGAATGTCATGGGTGCCCTAAACTTAGCAAACATTTATTTTGGAAGGGAGGTGGGGGCAACTATATAACCACCCTCTAACACACCTAGCCTTACTGTGGAAACCAGCAATCAAATCCTCAAGGTGGGATTTAATCATGGCACATAATATAGTCTGCAGGGACCTTTGGCTGGAAAGAGAACCTTGGGAATCACAGATTTGGGGAACAAAAGCCGCCCCCCACCAATCCCAATTTACAAGTAAGGGGATGGAGTAGAAACTTGTCCAGAGTCTTACCTTACATTAGTGAAATTAGTGACAGAGCCAAAACTAGCTCCTAAAACTCCTGACCTTTTAACTTGTTACATTTTAGAGGCAGAATCAAGGATATGGTCATAGGTAGTATCTGAAAGGTAAAAGAACAGGAAGAATTGAGAAGATTCCCAGGGTTCTGGCTCACATGGCCAGGTAGATGGTGGTACCTTTTATTGACATGAGAAACACCAGCAGGAAGAGTAGGTTAAGGGAAGATGAATTCAGTTTTAGACTAATCTCTATGCATCAACCATGTAGAGATGTCCAAGATATGGTTGGATATATGGGCCTGGTGTTCAAGAAAGTTTTCTGCACAGCAGATAAGTCTTTGGGAGTCAAGTGGATGGTAACTGAAACCATGGGAGATGATGCTATTTCCCAGGCCGAGTATGAAACTAAGAGAAGAGGCCCTGGATCAAAGCCCTGGGGAATTAGACACTTAAGGAATGGGCAGTGAAGGCACAGCCAGAGAGGCAGGTGGAGAACCCCTAGCAAGTGAATCATGAACACACCTAATACAACCTCTGCCCTTCTGCGTTTTGCTCTCTTGGCCCAACCGGTCCATGTTTCTTAATTTTTCATGCTTCTGTTCCTTTACTCACTGTTTTCCCAATGTACCTATCAAGCTCCTGTAAGACTCAGCTCATATATCCCTTCCTCTGGAAGCCCTCTTTATTCTCCTCTACCACCTTCAGAGTTAGAAACTTCCTCTTTTTTTTCAGCCACAACAGTTTGAATATGTCAGTATCATGACACCACATTATGGTTGTATATTTCCATGTCTCTTTCCCACACTAGTCTGAGAACTTGTGAGGGACAGGGAGTGCATCTGTCTCAGCTTTGTTTCTCAAGTTTCCAGGTTAAGAACCTGGTCCAGAGTATGCCCAGGGCAGTCTGATTCTTTGCTAGGTCGATCAGCTGATTGGATGGTTCATCCACCTGCTCAGCTTGGCAGTGGTCGGGGAGAGTACACTGTGAATTTCATCATTCCTTCCCTGTCAATCTGACCGAAAGGATTCCTTGGCATTCAAGACTTTACTTCCTCCAGGGATTTTTCTGTTCCAGAGAAACCCCCGAAACTGTAACCTGCAGTCATTGTCATTTTGCTGAGGTCTCAAGTGATCAAATACACTTGGGGGTTAGTGTATAGGAGTGAGTCATTTTAAGAGCAAGTGAGCCATACTGACCTCTTGCATCATTTTCTAACAATGCCTTGGTCACCTACCTCTAGCCACAGCTGTGTAAATCATGTGTCCTGGGATTCTCATGAGGTTGTAGGAGGAAGTCATGGGGGAAACTGGATGATGTTTGAGAATTTGGAGAAACTGAAAAGCCTTGAAACATATCCTTTGCAGATGGCAAGGATCTAGTGGAGTCAGCACTGGCTTTTCTTCATTTGCTCACAATCAACTTCCTTCTCAGCCCTCTGGATCTGGCTTCCTCTCCTCCAGCCTCTGGAAACCATACTCCCTAAAGCTAATGACAGCTTCTTTTCAGCTTTAGATCCTAGGGCCTCTCTGCAGCATTTCACAATGAAGGTTGTTCCCTTATTCATGAAGCTTCTTCTCCCTTGGTCTTGACAGTATTTCTCCTTCCTTGTTTCTCCTGCCTCTCAGGCCACACCTTTTCAATTTCTTTGCAAGCAAGCTTTGTTTCCTGGGCCTATCCCTTAAATGTTGAGGTTCCTCGGGGCACAGTCACAGGCTCTCCTTTCTCTCCTTACACTCTGTCTGGGTGATGTCAGCCAGTTCCATGGCTCCAGGCACCATCTCTATACCAATGACTCCCAAATCCCTGTCTCCAGGCTGACCTCCTTCCGAGGCTCTGGCCTGCCTTTCCCGTTGGCCAGCTGGACCTCTCCATTCACATGTCCCATAGGCACCTCAGATTTGTTTTACAGAAACACTGAACTTTTCATCCTTTCATCCAGCTGCTCCTCTTCCAGAGTTTCCAAGCCAGAACACAAGAATTCATCTCCAGTTCTTTCTTCTCTGTCTGCTGTTCACATCCCACCAACCAGTCATTGAGTTCTGTTTATTCTGCTCTATGAAATCTACTTCTCTCTGCCTCCCCTTTGCTACTCCCCTAGTCAAGGCCACCATCACCCCTCCTGTGGAATACCTGTTGACCCTTCTAAACAATTTTTTCACACAGCAGTCAAAAAGTGACTCTTGTGGCTCTATCACTTCATACTTAAACCCTCTCTGTCCTCTTACCCCCACCCCCCCACCCTCCAACCCCTCACCCCAAGGTTTCCCTTGCTCTTTGGATAAAGCCTTAATCCCCAAGCAGGGAAGAGTAAGTCTAAACTCCTTAATAAGGGCAACAAAGCATGGTGTGATCTAGCTCCTGCCTCTCACTCCATTTCATTTCCTAGCCCTCTTCTGTCAGTGTGTGATTCAGTCTCCTGAAGCAGAAGGTACCATGCTCTGTAACTCTTACTCATCCTGGAACTCTCTATGTGAATGGTACTTTCTTCAGGAGAACTCTCTTGACCCCACCCTTCAGTAACCCCCCTCCCCTGCCCCAGCTCTAGGTTAGAGGACCTCTCTGCTCCTGTAGCAACCCGTGCTTCCCCACAGAGTCTTCCACGTTGCCTTGCAGTAATCTATTTATTAGATTGTAGAACCATGAAGGCTGCACTGAGACTATTTATCTTTGTATTCTCCATTCTAGCAGAGGTGTTCAGTGAATGCTGCATGAGGGAATGAAGTGCCTTTAGAATTGAGCCATAAAAGATGGGTGGGATAAGAGATGTGGGGATGGCAGTGGGCAGCCTGAGGAAGGAGGGTGAACACTCAGCTCTGAGTTCAAGATCCTCCAAGTTTCCCCCGAAAATCAGTCCACCTAAACCATCACCTATAGGACCTTGGGGGTAGATCTCTAGGACACGGTGGGATGGGAGAGGTGGGAATAGGAGCCCAAGAGAAGAAGGGAATCTTAGCGATTCAGGCTGGGGGATGGCCTCAGCGGTTGCATGCCCAGCAAGTCTGGGTGGGGAACTGAAGCAGGAAGGGGAAGAGAGGGAGGAGCTGTCCCTCCTTGGATGAAGCCCAGTCCCCGCCCCTGTGTGACAAGCTGGGCGAGCCCCTTGGGCTTGGAGAGAGGCGGAGCCTGACATCCAGCTGCCCTAGCAGGGCCCAGTAGACCACTCCTACTCTTCCTCCCAAGCCCTCCCCTTCACCAGACCGGAGCTTCAGCTTGGCTCCCGCCTCCTGTTCCTTCCACCAACCCTCAGTCTGTTCTCCGGCTATGTTGTCCTGGTGTTGTTAGGTCTCTCTGGAGAACCTCAGAATCCCAGCGCCTGCATCAGGAGAGGATACGCTCAGGGGTGTCATTCCTGTCCTATTCCTACTCACGCCCACCCTTACATAAACATAAGACACATGCAGTTCGGCCCTTCTTCTGCTCCTCCCCAAACCTGGAGACGGTTCTGGACTGGCCCCCATGCGTTTGTTCGTTCATTCATTCATTGTCTTGACAGTATTTCTGCATCTAGCTGGCCACAGATAGTGGTTACCAGATTCTAGCCATTGCCTGTTTTGAAGCAGTCCAGCTGTCTTTCTGCCTCCCTTCATAGCCACAGTTCTCTCATGAACTGTCTACAGCTGCTATTGTTAATGTCTTCATCTCCATTCATTGCTCGGACCCTCCAGCCCTGCTGCCGCCCCTGCTGTGCCACCACAACCAGACCTGGTGGGCATTCCCGTCTTCATCTGCCTTCATCATCCCTTCTTTCTTGAATTGCTCTCTTCCTTGGATTTATTTGGTTCTGCGGTCTCTGGTTTTCTTCCACCCCTTTGGGTTCTCCTTCACTCTGCATTGTCTGTCCCTCCGTGGACTCATCCATTCTCATTGCTTTAAGTGCATTCATATGCTAGTGCTTCCAAATCGGTAACATTCTAGCCACATTCTATTCTACCCAGCTTATATTCTATTCCTTACGTGACATCTCTACCTGGATATCATACAGTACCTCAAGCTTCACTTGCCGAAAACAGAATGCCCCACATCAGTTCCTCTGCTTTCACTGTCTCTGGGCATGGCCCACTGTGTGCTCAAGTGAGGAACCTAGGACTCATGATCGGCATTCACTTTTTTCTCTCACAGCCAATCCATCATGATGTCTTTTTGATTCAGCGTCATGACTATTTCTTGAATAAGTCTACCTTTTTGCCTATATCTCTGCTAATACCCAACATCACCTGATAGGAAGAACTGAGCTAGCTTCCTAACTGGTCTTCCTGCCTCCACTGTGGTTCCTTCTCAATTCCCATAGCTACCAGAGCAGCTTTTTAATTTATTTTTATTTTTTGTAAATTACACCACACCTTCCCTCCACCCCCGATTAGGATAAAGTCCCAATTCTTTTTTTTTAAGATTTTATTTATTTATTTGACACAGAGAGAGATCACAAGTAGGCAGAGAGGTAGGCAGAGGGAGAGGGGGAAGCATGCTCCCTGCTGAGCAGAGAGCCCGATGATGCGGGGCTCAATCCCAGGACCCCTGAGATCATGACCTGAGCTGAAGGCAGAGGCTTAACCGACAGAGCCACCCAGGTGCCCCTAAAGTCCCAATTCTTAACATCAAGGTTCTTGGTGATCTCATTTCATCCCACCTTCCCAGTCTCACCTCTTGCCTTTTATTCACTTTGCACTGACCACATGGTCCTTTCAGGTTCCCAGTAAGCCTTCTGCCTAAGAACTTCCATTCCTGCTGTTCCTTCCACCCAGAATGATTTCCCCCTCCCTCTTTGATGCCCCCACCCTCATTGCTACCATTTTCCTTCCGTTCTTCAGAGCTCAGCTTAAAAGTTACCTGTTTGGAGAGGCCCTCTCTGATCACCCAAACAAAAAAGTGTTCTTTCTCATTGGAGCCTTTCTTCTTTTTAGCACTTTCCTCCCCCACAATGTGTTAGTATGTATTTGTTTATTTACTTTTATTTTATTTTATTTTTTTTAAAAATTTTATTTATTTTTTTGACAGAGAGAGAGATCACAGGTAGGCAGAGAGGCAGGCAGAGAGAGAGGAGGAAGCAGGCTCCCAGCTGAGCGGAGAGCCCGATGCGGGCCTCGATCCCAGGACCCTGAGATCATGACCTGAGCCGAAGGCAGAGGCTTTAACCCACTGAGCCACCCAGGCGCCCATGTTTATTTACTTTTAAAATATATGTCGGAACACCTGGGTGGCATAGTCGCTTAAGCATCCGACACTTGGTTTCAGCTCAGGTCGTGATCTTATGGTTTTGGGATCGAGCCCCACATCTGGCTTCTCACTCAGAATGGAGTCTGCTTGGGATTCTCTCTCTCCCTCTCCCTCTGCCCCTCCTGCTGGTGCACATGCTCTCTCTCTGAGATAAATAAATCTTTTAAAATATAAATGAACAATAAAATAAAATATATGTCACCACTCCCCACCACAAGAACAGTGACCATATCTGTTTTGTTTATCACTCCATCCCCAGCACCTGCTCAAAGTAGGCACTTGATTAAATATTTGTTGCATTATGGAATTAATTCAATAAATATAGATCAATCCTTACATCAGGATCCATGCTAAGTGTTAGGAATAAAAAAAATAAGATATAATGCCTGCCTTTAAGAACTCTGCATGCAGTGAAGGAAGCAGAGAAGGAACGAGAAAATTACAGTATAGCATATCCAGGCTAGAATGGAGGAAATACAGTGTATGGAGGGACCTAAAAGTGGAATACCTAACCCAGACTTCAGGATATCAGGGAGGGCCTTCTGGAGGAAGTGACATTTATGTGGAGACCTGAAAGATGAGTGGGAGCCAGCCAGGCAAAGGGGGACTTGGAAGAGGATCTCAGGCAAAGAGAACAGAATATGTGACTGCCCAGAAGCAAAAGAGAACAAGGAATTTTCCAGGAACTGAAGAGAAACCAATGTGACTGATCACAGAATCATGAGACATGAGGTAGTAGATGGAGGTATAGGCCAGACAAAGCTAAGCCTTGTTGGCCACTCTGAGGAGTTTGCACTTTGTCCTCTGGAGAGTGGAGAACCATTGAAGGATTCTAAGGGGGAGTAGGTGACAAGGTGGAGCCTGTGTTTTAGGAGTGTCAGTCCAGCTGTGAGGGGGATGGATGAAAGGTACAAGTGAAGAGACAAGGATACCAAGTAGGAGGCTGCTGCCGTATCACAGGAGAGACTTGGTGGCAACCTGAACCGAGGGCAGTAGCTATGTGCTTAGAGAAAAGGGGAGAAGATATTTGGGAGGCAGACTCCTCCAGACCTGATACTGACTAGATGTGGATATTGATTGAATATGATCCCAGACAGGTGTGCTGGGATGTGGGTTGGAGCATAGATTGAAGGACCGCAGGTAGTCAGGAGAGACCCTCCACCGAAGAGGGTCTCCTGGAGGAGGATTTGTGGAGAGCAGAGGAAGTGAAGGTTGGGTGTGTCACTGAAAGTGGGCCTCCCTGTACTGTGCACTCAACATACACTATCGCAAAGTCTCCAAACATCCATTCGAGGTATGGATTATTCCCATAATTGCAAATTAGGAAACCAAGGCTCAGAGAGGTTATATGAATTGTCTGAGGTCACACATCTGGTTAGAGGCTGAGCTGGGTTTGAGACGCAGTCTAACCCTCAGTCTGTGGTTTTAACCAGAGCACCATGCTCAGAGGCCCCTCAGCCCACCTACTTCACACTGTCCCCTCCTGGTCACTGCCTGTCCTGCCTCTGGCAGGGAAGAAATGGGGTTAGTTCTCTGCAGGGGATTTGAATGGTGGGGCTTAGGTGGGGAAAGGAAGTGTGGGCTTCCCTGGGGCTGACCATCTCTCTGTACACAGGCTGGTGTGAGTGGCGGGAAACATCCGTGGGCACCATGGCGAAGAGGGAGGACAGCCCTGGCCCAGAAGTCCAGCCGATGGACAAGCAGTTCCTGGTGTGCAGCATCTGCCTGGATCGCTACCGGTGCCCCAAGGTTCTGCCTTGCCTGCATACCTTTTGTGAGAGGTGAGGGGGTGTGTGTACCAGGGAGGGATGAGGACCTTGCAGGCCCGCCTGAGATGGGGGTGGCACGGGTAAACCTGTACGAGGGGAGGGAAATGTACACACATGTAGGGCAGCAGATGTACCCCAACCTGCTGGAGATGAGGTTTTGGTGCAAGAATGTGTGAGAGGACCAGAAGCTGCTAACACTGGGTCATGGTCCCTGCCCCTTCCCAAACCTCAAGGCAGCTTTCAACACCACCAGAGACAGAACTGAGATACTCCAAG
Organism: Ailurus styani; assembly: GCA_002007465.1. Lineage (NCBI taxonomy): Eukaryota > Metazoa > Chordata > Mammalia > Carnivora > Ailuridae > Ailurus > Ailurus styani. The sequence continues at coordinate 510,702 of LNAC01000707.1, forward strand.
AGCAGTGGCACCTGAGAGTTCATCACCAGTGGGAGGACGGTTGATGGTCTGTCCTTCTATGCTTGTCTTCATGGTTGTCCTGAGGCACTGAGTGAAAGGCAACCACTTCCCGCCTTTAGGGGTCTATCTAGTATTTATTTATTGAGCATCTACTATGTGCCAGACTGTCCCAGGCATAGGGTATAATAAGCAGACAGATCTAATACTTGCTCTTAAAGAGCTTTCAATGTAGTTAAAGGAGAAAGATAATAATCAAATGATCTTATAGCAAGACTACAGATAAATATTACCCCCTTCATAGGACTGCAAATAAAGGGCTAAGCTACGAGAGTTTACCTAGGATCTGTCAGAGTTTGGAGAATGAGGGAAGGCTTCCCTGAGGGGCGACCCGTGAAGTTAGTGAGTTAAGTAGTGAAGGGAGTGGTAGGAACATTCTAGGCAGAAGGAAGAACATGGGGACGGGCATGTGGCATGAGGGAATGTGTCAGGTCAGGGGGCCTGGAGGAAGCCTGGCGAGGTGGGAGCAGAGCAGTGTGATTGACTTGGTGGTGGTGAAGCTAGAGTGGCAGGTGAGGCCTACACCACAGGGGGCTTTGTAGACCTGTCAGAGAATTTTGCCTTTACTCTGAGGGCCCCAGGAAGCCTTTGGTCCCTGAGTCTTCTCACCATTGCCTCTACCCAGGCCCTCCCGCTGCCTCCTGCCTTCACAGAAAGCTGCCTCTGCCCCAGGGACACGCTTCCCTTCCAGCTCCACTCTTTAGAATGTCAGCCCTGCTGCTCTCCCCCTCTCACCAGCTGGAAGCAGTCTCAGCCTTCTGGCCTGTTCCAGGCTCTTCCATCAACCTGGGGGATTTCACTATTCACTTAGGCCTCTTGGTTCTTGACTATTTCTCCAGGAGCATCCTCCATACCACTTCCAGATGCCTGGATCTTGCCATCACCCAGAACAATATCGCTTCTGTGGTCATAAACTCTGGTATCCCACTCCTGGCTCCCATTACCCCATTCCCACTTTCCCAGCTTTGACTAGGTGTAGACGTCCAGCCTTCTCAACTGCTCCTTCTCCCAGCTGCCAGCTCCATCCTTTCCTACCCAAGCCAGGCCCTATGTCTGACCATCTATGTGACCTATGTGACCATGCCACAGTTCCCTCAGGTCTTTGTTCTTTTCTGAGCCTGTGCAGCAGATGTTCAACCCTGGATCACAGCTGTAATTGGACATCTCTGCACCTCCTTCTAGGCCCAGATCACTGAGTAGTCCTGGAAAAAATCAGTGTCTGAGAAATTATGATGCCAGTAGCTACAATATATCAATTGCTTACTATTTGCCAGGGACTGGCTAAGTGATACACATGTGTTGAATCACTTAATCCTCACAATAGATACTTTATTATCCCCATTTTAGAGGGGAATAAACTAGGCTTCAGAGTCAGTGAGTAAGAACTGTTTCTAAGGCTCCACAGTAAGTAGACAGGTTTGATGGCAGGGCCTTCACTGATAACTACTACTCATTCATTTATCCCTTGGTCCCTGCTCTCCAAGAGCTTATGCTCTAGTAGGGGGTGACTGATAGTAAGCAAGCACATGGTTGAACAGGAGAGTCGCAGCCTGTGCTAACTGCTTTGCAGGAAATAATCAAGGATTGAGTGGGGGTGGTTGGGCAAGAGGCTATTCTGCATAGAGTCATCAGGGAAGGCTTCCCTGAGGAGGTGACATTTGCCCTGAGGCCTGAGGATGAGGAGACAGATTTGCAGATTTTTCCAGGCAATGGGAAAAACCCATGCCAAGGCCTTCAGGAAGGGGTAGACTGGGCATCTTCAGAGACCAAAAGAAGCAAGTGTAGCTGAATGAGGAGGATGAAGTGAGGTCTAAAAGTGCCCTGACAGTTCATGGAGGAAATTGGTGGTTTTAGAAAAGTGTTTGTTTAGATTTTATTCTAAATGCGATGGGAAACCATTGGAGGAGGTTTTTTGTTTTTGTTTTAGGCAGGTAATTAACGTGACATAAATTAGATTTTAAAGCTCCCTCTGGCTGCTTTGTTGGAGAATGGATTATAGAGGAGCAAGAATGGAAAAAGGAAACCAGTTAGGAAGGTAGTGTAAGCCAGGTATGCTGAACACATAGGAATGAGGTCTTGATGAGTTCATAGGTATTTTTCAGGGGAAACCCCAGATTCAGTGAGCTGGGAAGAGCTGCAGGGGACAGATTTTAATGGCTGAAATTCAGATTTCAGGGTTGATGCAGTGACTGGCATTGAGAAATGGGAGGTGTGGGGAGCATGAGAGGGGACAGCTGAGGTGAAGTAGAGGAAGAGATCACTGGAGTTTGAGGAGGTCAAGGAACTGAGATCCTGATGCTGGATGGATCACCTTGTGGATGTCAGAGCCTCTGAGAGTGATGGCAGGAGTGTATGTATATGTGGGGGGGGGGCAGCATCGGGGGCCAGCAGTAACAGAAGAGGGTGAGGCAGAAGAAAGACTTCAGCCATTGGGGAAGCAACCATGATAGCAACTGGAGATAATAACGGGAGGGTGGTATAGACAGAAGGCATGAGCTTCCAAAGAGCTGAAGAAGAATAGAAATGTTCCAGCTGCAGGGTGGGCGGGGAGGACTCAATCCCACCTTCTGGCTCTAAGGAATGTGGAGTATGAGACAAAACCACTCTCTACTTGAGACGACTGCTGGGAAAACTAGGTCACAAATAAGTTAATATTTGTGAAGCACTTAGAATTGTGCCTGGCACGTAGTGTTTGTTAAATAAATAAAAATTAATTAATGCAGATCCAGAGGTGTAGAGAACATTAAGAGTAGAGACTGAGGATATGGGAAAGTGTACACCATGCTGATCTTCCTTCCATAGATTCATGGTCTCCAAACACAGCCAGGGGCTGTGTGTTTCTAGAAAGCTTCCTCTCCCTTCTCCCTTCAGTGACTAATCCTAGCCCTCACCAGTCTCCTGAACCCCTCCTTCACTCTCAGCAGCTGATCTTGCCTGAGGCAACTGAGGCATCCTCTCTAACTTCACCCCTGTGCTCTCTCTTTCCTCCTTCCCCCACTTAGAGAATGGGGACCGCTTCTCCTCAGGCCACCCAGAGACATTACCCCCTCCTAGAGCCCTGTCCATGCTTCTTCTCGTCTCTTCTATGTCTCCTTCTCTCCTGGCTCCAAAACTCATAAACATGCTCAAGGCTCCAAACAGATAAGAACTCCCCTTTGTCCCTTGCTAGCTCTCACGCAGTACCTCAAGCCCCTTTTGTCTCAAACTCCCACCCTCTCATTCACTCTTCAACCAGCAGTGGTCAGGCTTTCCTTTCCCTGGCACTCTCCCCGACCCCTGCCCCTCAGTTTTCCTTACCAAAAAAAGTACTCTCACACTGGCCAAATTCAGGGGGCCTTTTTCCAGTCCTTACCTCTCCTGACTCCTCAGCCACTTTTGACACTGATCACCGCTCCTTCCCTCCTTCTGGAAATGCACTACCCACTTCACTGCCTTGTCAGTGTCTCTCCTCCTACCTCTCTGCTGGTTCCTCTTTGCTCTCATTCCATATTTGCTCTATCCTGCTCTTGTCACTGAATATGCCTTTTGAGCTGATCTCATCCTCTCAGAAGCTACCTCAATGTCGGTAGCATCCCCATCTCTCTCTGCCTTTTCCCCCCGCTGTCTCCTGGGCCCCACTACCTGGATGTCCCACTATTCCAGTAAACTTAAGCCAGGTCAAAGCTGAACGCCCTTATAAACCACTCCTCTTTCTGTGTTTCTCGTCTTGGTGACTGTCACTACCATCCAGTCAGTCATCTAAGCTAGGAATCTGGGAGTCAACCAAGACTCATCTTTCACTCCCCATATCTACTGAGACCTAACACCTCCCACTGCTGTACTTCTTAAATACTTCTCAAATTTGTTCCAGCTCATAGTCTACATTGCTACTGCCTAATTCCGGGTTTTTCTCTTCTACTGCAAGATCTCTTACAAGACTATTGCAAGAGTATCTTGGCTAAGCACATGTTTTGCCTTGGACTTGAATCCAGACTCCAGTGCTCACTGGCTTTGTTACCTTGGACGACTTTCCCTTTTTGAGTCCATTAACATAAACATAAAGTGCAAAGCACAGCGCCTGGCACATAGTACTTAATAAACAGTAACTGGATGATGATGATGATGATGATGCTGTCTGCTGGCTCATCACATTCAAATTCATCCTCTTCACAGAGGCAATGAAGAGGATAAAACGTAAACCTGGCTGTACCATGCTCCTGGTGTTCCCTATTGCTACTAGGATATTTTCTTTTTTTTTCTTCTGTTAAAAGGTTTTATTTATTAGAGTGAGAGATAGAGAGAGAGAATGCATGAGCAGGGGAAGGGGTAGAGGCAGAGGGAGAGGGAGAAGCCAACTCCCCACTGAGCTGGGAGCCCAAAGCAAGCAGGGCTCAATCCCAGGATCCCAGGATCTCGGAATGGTGGGATCATGACCTGAGCTGAAGGCAGATGCTTAACTGACTGAACCGCCCAGGTGCCCCTGGGGTGATTTCTAACCTCCTAGTGTGGCCCATGTGACCTTCCATGACTGGCCCCTGCTTCTCACTCCAGACTTCTTTTGCCGTTTCTTGCCTTGGACTTGATCTCCAGCCACCTCATGCTGCTTCCTTACTTACATGATGCTGTTTCTGGCCACTTTCTATGTCTGGAAGACCCTTCCTCTTCTCCCTGCACCTTTCTTTGGTTAGGCTAACGTTGATTTATCCAGGACGATTTAGCTTACATCCTCTGAAGCCTTTTCTGGCTTTTCTCTCCACAGCCTCCCTCCCCCTTGGGCCAGATGCCCCTTCTACGCATTTCCTTATCATTGCATGTACAGTATTCTTTATGTTAATAATAAATAATATTAATAACCTATAATATATAGTGCTATGAATTGGCATGTGAGCACTTCACATTTATTTTTATTTTTTTTTAAAGATTTTATTTATTTATTTGACACAGAGAGAGAGATTACAAGTAGGCAGAGAGGCAGGCAGAGAGACAGGGAGAGGAGGAATCAGGCTCCCCATTGAGCAGAGAGCCTGATGCAGGCCTCGATCCCAGGACGCTGAGATCATGACCTGAGCCGAAAGCAGAGGCTTTAACCCACTGAGCCACCCAGGCGCCCAGCACTTCACATTTAATCCTCCCTCCAACATCCTGTGAAATCTGTGCTATCTCCATTTTACAAAGAAAGGATCCTTGCTCATAAAAGTTATATAACTTATCAGGGATCACATAGATGACTGACCTAGGAATTGAACCCAGCAGCCTAACTCCAGGCCCATGCTGTTACCATTATACTATTTACTTCTATAAACTCTTTCTGTGACTTTTTTTCTCTGTCGACTTGGAAATATTTTAGAGATGGGCACTGTGGTTTATCTGGCGATAAACGCCAGAGTTTGGGACAGATTTGTCAAAAGTAGGCAGTAGGTAAATGTTTAATGAGTTAATGGAGGGAGGGGCTAGTTGCACATTTTCTATGAGAACAGTTTGTAAACACCTGTGAAAGGTGAGCCTGTGTTTGTACACAGTATAAGGAATGCAGATCTGTCTGCTTTTCTGAGAGAGATCAGGGAAGTGTTTTACTCAGTAGTGAAAGGTGAGGACTTTTACACCTGTTGGCAGGACAAGACACGTGTGCCAACCAGAGAGATTTCAGAACGAGGTATATATCTGTGAGAAGAAGTGGCATCCCTGGAAGGCACGAGGAGGAGTGCACTGATTTTGCCCACCCCTTCTTCCTTTGACTCCCCCTCCTCCCTGGCCAGATGCCTCCAGAACTACATCCCTGCCCAGAGCCTGACGCTGTCATGTCCAGTGTGTCGGCAGACATCCATCCTCCCCGAGCAGGGCGTCTCGGCACTGCAGAACAACTTCTTCATCAGCAGCCTCATGGAGGCGATGCAGCAGGCACCTGATGGGGCCCATGACCCCGAGGATCCCCACCCCCTCAGCGCAGTGGCTGGCCGTCCCCTCTCCTGCCCCAACCATGAAGGCAAGGTGGGCCCAAGCAGGCCCAGTGAGGCCAGGACTTGGGGTGGAGGGCGAGGGGCGGTTGAGGGAGGGGCCAAGTGGCTGCGGGTGAGAGGGTGTTTCTCTGGATAAGTGGTCCAGGTAGGGGATGCACCTGCAAAGTGAGGGGCAAGGAGGGCAGAGCGGGAGGGGAGGAGGCAAAGCAGTTTGGTGTCTAGCCATTGCCTGACTGGAGCGCTTACGCCACCAGACGATGGAGTTTTACTGTGAGGCCTGTGAGACGGCCATGTGCGGGGAGTGCCGCGCGGGGGAGCACCGGGAGCACGGCACCGTGCTGCTGCGCGACGTGGTGGAGCAGCACAAGGCGGCCCTGCAGCGCCAGCTGGAGGCGGTGCGCGGCCGGTAGGAGCCCCGGGGGGAGCCTGGGCTGGTGGGGCCCCCAGGGAGAGTGTCTCAGCTGGGGCCGGGAGGGACCCTGGGGAGGCTAGAAATAAAACTCTTCTGGAAGTCGGGGAGGTCTCGGAGGTCTCAGGAGGGCGCTGGTGGGCACAGTAGGTTCCACCCTGAGAAGGAATGGTTTGGTGAGGGCATCCTCAGGCAACCCTGGTAAGAGATGTTTCTTCTCCCTAGACTGCCGCAGCTGTCCGCAGCGATCGCCTTAGTGGGGGGCATCAGCCAGCAGCTGCAGGAGCGCAAAGCCGAGGCCCTGGCCCAGATCAGTGCCGCCTTTGAGGACCTGGAGCAAGCGCTGCAGCAGCGCAAGCAGGCTCTGGTCAGTGACCTGGAGGCCATCTGTGGGGCCAAGCAGAAGGTGCGTCTGTTCACCCTTCCCTACCGCCGTCCGTTGTGAGATGGCCTTATTGCCACCATGCTTTCCCTGCTTTCCATGGCTGGGCACCCCTTTCCCCAGACTATACTTTCTGCCCCCTGACCTGGCCCCATAGGTACCGCGGAATCTGTGTCCCTTGTCCATACTCACCCTCTTGCGTTTCTTTCATGCTATAGTACTGTAAGGTCATGAGGAGTCACAGAGACTCTTTCGGTGCCAGTGTGCGCACCCAACCCTCCCCCAACCCCTCCTCAGGTGTTGCAGACCCAGTTAGACACACTGCGCCAAGGTCAGGAACACATCGGCAGTAGCTGCAGCTTCGCGGAGCAGGCACTGCGCCTGGGCTCGGCCCCGGAGGTGTTGCTAGTGCGCAAGCACATGCGAGAGCGACTGGCAGCGCTGGCGGCGCAGGCCTTCCCCGAGCGGCCGCACGAGAACGCGCAGCTAGAACTGGTCCTCGAGGTCGATGGGCTGCGGAGGTCGGTGCTCAATCTCGGCGCGCTGCTCACCACGAGCGCCACCGCACACGAGACGGTGGCCACGGGCGAGGGCCTGCGCCAGGCGCTGGTGGGCCAGCCCGCCTCGCTCACCGTCACTACCAAAGACAAGGATGGGCGGCTGGTGCGCACAGGGAGCGCCGAGCTGCGGGCCGAGATCACCGGCCCTGACGGCACGCGCCTTCCTGTGCCCGTGGTGGACCACAAGAACGGCACGTACGAGCTGGTGTACACGGCGCGCGCCGAAGGCGAGCTGCTCCTCTCAGTGCTGCTCTACGGACAGCCGGTGCGCGGCAGCCCCTTCCGCGTGCGTGCCCTGCGTCCCGGGGACCTGCCACCTTCCCCAGACGACGTCAAGCGCCGTGTCAAGTCCCCCGGCGGCCCAGGCAGCCACGTGCGCCAGAAGGCCGTGCGCAGGCCCAGCTCCATGTACAGCACCGGCGGTAAACGGAAGGACAACCCCATTGAGGACGAGCTTGTCTTCCGTGTTGGTACAGAAGGCTGAGGGCGGAGCCAGACGGGGGGCGGGCTCAGGCCGCGGGGCTGGGCGGATAGGGAGGGCGACTCTAAATGACCTCAGTGAATTGTTTTGTTTTCCTCCCCTGCGTTCCCCACAGGCAGCAGAGGAAGGGAGAAGGGCGAATTCACCAATTTACAGGGAGTGTCGGCAGCTAGCAGCGGCCGCATAGTGGTAGCAGACAGTAACAACCAATGTATCCAGGTAAGCGCCTTTCCCCTCCTCCCGTGACGCCAGTAAAGGGCCTCAAACTACAGCCTCCTGAAAAAACAATGTACAGACCACCTCTTGAAGAATGAACCAGCCCTTGAAGATAGTACTAGTCCTTAAAAGGCAGTGAATCATAGCACACCCCCACCCCCACCCCGCACTTGCCATCCACTCCCACTGGTCACACTATCCTGCTCCTCCCAGGCTGGGCCTCAGGCCACACGAGCTCCTGGACCCCAAAGATCTGGTTCATTCTTCATACCCTTCTCTCTCTGTTTGAGCCTCCACCTGATGGGCTTCCTTTCTGCCCTGTCCTCACATGGTCCAGATGTAGGCTCCCTGCTTTCCTTTCATCATACCAGCCTGGCTCCAGAGTGTATCTTGTCTCTGCTGGTCTCTGCAAACATCTGGTTGGCTAGACAGTCACAATGGGGGTAACTTATGAAAAGGTGTCTTCCAGAGACTAAACTGTAGTGCAGCCTCACAGGTGGTCCTGCCCCCGGCACTCCCAGTCCCTCACACACCTGATGAAAGCATCTGCCACACAACACAAATGGACACGGCCTCACTGGACTTTCAGCTCCTTAAAGCCAGGAAGCAGGCTTTTCTCTCTGTTTTCCTTGTATTGAGCCCAGAGCCTAGTGACAGGCAGCAGCTTGGGAGATGGTATAGCAGTTCAAAGCTCAGGCTCTGAAACCGGACACCTGGGCTTGAATCCCAGCTCTGCCACTTACTGACAAGTCATGTGACTTCTCTGAGCTTCAGTTAACTCATGTGTAAAATTAGGAAAAGAATACCTCATGGAGTTGCTGGGAGCATTAAAATGACATAATGCACGGTGCCTGACACCTGGCGAACCTTCTAATGTTAGGTATTGTTAAAAATATTATTGTCCAGGTGGAGACTGTAAACAAAAGCCAGGAGGTAGGAAAGTGCTGGAGGGGGTTGTTCAGGGTACTGGAAGAATCCCAGCCAGCTGGATGTAGATTACTATTAGGAGCTGAGTAGCCGAGGTCACATTGTAAATAGTTTTGGAGAGGATGCTGTGGAATTTTGATTTTATCCTGTGCAGGATCGTCTCTAACTACCATGCACTTTGGTTCTTGGAAACATTTTAATCAGGTGGCAAAACTTCTTCTCTTGAAGATCCTTACTTCACAACACCTGTAAATTTAAAATTCTTCCTGACCCTGCCTGAGTACCCCTGCCATAGGTCTGTCACCTCAATGTCAGCTGTTCCCACCCCCTGCTTTCCATGTTAGCAGGTGGAAGGTGCCAGGAACTCTTCCATGGCCATATTCCCAGTCCTGTCCAGCCTGCTTTTTCTCCTACCCTATTCCTAAGGGCAGAGAAATTGAGTGGTGTGGAGCAGCACATGGAAACATTTGGGTCCAGCCTAGACAGTGAGGGAGGGATCAGGTGGGAGGGGGTGGTGCCGAGGCCCTACTCAGTCCCACCCTTCACTTTCCAACTCCCTTTCTCCTCATTATGCCAGGGATGGCTTCTGGCCCCAAAGCTGAGATTTGGGAAACTGTCCCTGGTGTGCCCACACGTGGGTGCTCACATGCACACAAAGATGTATGCTGCTTTGTCTCCCTGATGAGGGACTGGGGAACTCAGAGGGAGGGCCTGGGGGAGCCCCCTCTCCTCTCCAGATACCTGCTGCTCCTACAGCACCCCTCTTTCTCGCTCCTACTCCACCTCCATCCTAATTTCATAACTGCTAGGAGCTGGGCTCTTGAATTCCAGAGCTGAGTTTCTGCTTCTCTTATTTTGGGGTCTTTCAGGCTCCTGGATAGATGGTGCCTCCCCTCCCCATTCATGAGGTTTGGTGACCTTGTGAACTTTTCCACCTTTGGACTGTATGGTGACAGCTGAGGCAAATCCCTTCGTTGTGCTGAATCAGCATCAGCTGACAGGAGAGAAAAAACATTTTGTGATTTTGAATGAAGAATTTGATTTGTATATATTATATTCTTGTGCAATAGTCTTAATCCAGAAATTTTATCAGCTCTTCTGTGAAAATTTCCTCATTTCCTTCAGGCAGAATATTAATTACATTCTTCTCTGAGTTCCCTTAGCCTTTGCTGTAGCACTTTTCATTCTTTATCAGAATCACTAATTTGTTGTGTTACTTTTTTAGCCTCTCTGCTCCCCCCGCCCCACTAGACCCAGATCTTAAAGTTACTTAGTGCTACCATGGTATGGGAGAGAAGTGTTAAGGACCAAACTAAGGCACCAGCAGATTCTAGAGATGTTCAGAAAGCAAACATGGCAGCAGATGTCAAGAGAGAGGAAGGGATCAAGAATGGCAGGACCTGGGGCACCAGATCGCCATTCAGGAGCAGGCCTGGGTATCAGTTGGTGAGTTCCCTTCTGCACATGTTGAGCGTGAGATGGCTGTGTGGCAGCCGAGAGGAGATGCTCAGCTCTGTCTGAGCTTGAGCTGAGGAATTCATGCATTCGTTGACTGCCTGCCGTGTGCCCGTTGCTGTGCCAGGAGTGCAAATGCAGCGGCAAACCAGGCAGTCAGTCTCTGTCCCACTCAAGGCTTACCGCCTTAGGAGACAAGGGTGCTTAGCAGTTAGTTACAGGAGTGACCGTCGTTCTCGGGAAAACTAAAGCATAGGTCACGGAGGCCTGCCTTTACATGTGTGTATTGATTCAGGGGCTGGAGTTGGTCCTGAAAAACTTCTCTGAGGAAGTGACCTGGAAATTTCTGAGAATCACAAGATGAATAGGAGTTGGCCACGTATCAGAGGTGGGATAGAAGAGGAAGGGAGGAGCCTCGGTGTTGAGCTGGAAACTGAGCTGCTCAGACTGAGGCAGTAGGGGGCGGGGGCAGCCACACAGCCTCACTGCTAATCTGGCAAGACCTTTTAGTTCCTCTTACATCAGCTCTTCTGCTCAGGGTGCCTCCCTCTCGTGCTGGCTAGGGCTGGCCTGTCACAGGGGACCAGGGCAGACCCCAGTCACTGGGCCGGCCAGCCAGCTGAGGGCATGCTGGAAATCCACATCAGGAGGGATTGATATCTGCTGGTGGGACCAGTTCAAACAGCCCTGCAGGCCCAAGAGATGGGGATGGGGCAGGGGGCCTAGTCCCTAAGGAAGGAGCAGGTCTGGATGGAAGAGCAAGGCCAAGACCCAGAACTTGAGTTCCCTAAGGCAGCTCCTGGCTCTGACTCATCCTGTGTCCCTAGAGCCTATAACAGAGCAGAGCATGAGCATGTGAGGTTTGTGTAGTGAGTGGTTTTGGCTGTGAAGGAGAACAAGAAAGCTTGGCTGTAGAGGGAAGGAGCATTAAAGGAGGTGCTCTTAGGATGGGGAAACCTGAGCATGTTGGATGGCTAAGGGAGGAAGTAGGAGAGGGGAAAAGGTTGGAAATTTCACTCTGTCCAGGAGAAGGTTACCTTGTCAGTGTCTTAGCCTGGACGTGCTCATCCTTGTTCACCACCCCACCCTTTCTTGTCTGCTATGGGTCTTATTGTCTTCCTCCCATGTCTCCTAAGTCTGTCTTAGCTCCAGCAACAAGCTATGATCCCTTCTCACCTGGACCAGTGCAGCACCTCTGACTGCCCAGCTAGTGCCCAGTTTGGACTCCTCCCTACAGCCAGAGTACTCTTTCTTTCTTTTTTTTTTTTTTTTAAGATTTTATTTATTTATTTCACAGAGGGAGAGAGATCACAAGGAGGCAGAGAGGCAGGCAGAGAGGGAGGAGGAAGCAGGCTCCCCGCTGAGCAGAGAGCCCGATGTGGGCCTCGATCCCAGGACCCTGAGATCATGACCTGAGCCGAAAGCAGAGGCTTCAACCCACTGAGCCACCCAGGCGCCCCAGAGTACTCTTTCTTGAAAGCTCCCATTTTCCAATAACAGCAAGCGGCTCTCAGTGGACACTGAGCAGGTGTCCTGCAAATTTAACTGATTTTGACTCTGTCTAGAGATAGCATCACTTCCCATAAGACTATCCCCCTGTCAGATGCCAGTCGCAAGTCCAGGTTGTTACTTATGCTTCTGACTGACCATCTATAAATTGGAGGGTCATACGACCCCCTCTTCAGGTTCAATTAATTTGCTACAGTGGCTCACAGAATTCAGAGGAACATTTAATTATGTGTACCAGTTTACTGTAAAGGATACAGATGAACAGCCAGATGGAGAAGTATATAGAATGAGGTCTAGAAGAGTCTCTAGTGTGGGAACTTTGGTTCCTGTAGAACTGGGGCACGCCACCCTCCCAGCACCAACCTGGGAGTACCTCAAATCTCTGCCTTCCCCTCTTCTTCCCAGAGGTTGGTGGGTAGGGCTAAAAAAAGTTCTAACTCTTTAATGCATTGGTCTTTCTGGTGACCAGCCCCATCCTGAAGCTGTGTAGGGGCCCCATCCTAAGTCACCTCATTAGCATAAGCTCAAAAGGGGCTCCTTATGAATGACAAAAGATACTCCTATTAATCAGGAAATTCTAAGGGTTTGAGGAGCTCTGCACCAGGCACTGGGGACAAAAACCAAGTATATTTCTTGTTATCCCACAAAAGCAAATCTCATCTTGTCACTCCCCTGCCCAGAAATTTTCAGTGAATCCTCATTACCCCCAGGATAAAACCCTACTCCTCCTGCTGTTCATGGGAGTGCTCCCTGCAGTCCAGCCACCCTGGGCGAGCAGTGCCCATCCTGGGCATCCCATGCCTTTTACATACTGTTCACTCCTTTCCTCCGCCTTCACTGGTGGTTTGTCTCTTGGCATCCTTATTAAGCTCTTAACTCAGCCCTCTCTCAGGACCTTTCCTGGCCATTCCCCCACACCCCTATCAGCTTCCTACAGTCTCTCTCATTCATGCCTGTGCTGCATGTCACCTCAGGTCTGCAGCTATGCCTCATTCTTCTCTGTACGCCCAGCATGGTGTCAGTGAGTGCTTGTTGAAGGCTAAATGAATGGGGGGGGGGTCTCTTCCCTCAGGATCTCGCTCCCTTTCCTCTGTGCCCACAGTCTCTCCCCTCCTCCCCGATCCGTCCCTTGCTCCTCTGCTCCAGGTTTTCTCCAATGAAGGCCAGTTCAAATTCCGCTTTGGGGTCCGAGGGCGCTCGCCTGGGCAGCTGCAGCGCCCCACAGGTGTGGCAGTGGACACCAATGGAGACATTATTGTGGCAGACTATGACAACCGTTGGGTCAGCATCTTCTCCCCTGAGGGCAAATTCAAGGTAAGAGGCCCTGGTGTTCAGCACATGTGATAGCCAGCTGAGGTGACCATTCTAGTGCCTCCTGGTGGTCAGGGCCTGGGATGGTTCTTCTTTATTGTCAGTCTGGGACTACTCTTCCCACAAGGCAGGATAAAACCCCTAATAATATTCCCTTCCTCCAGACCAAAATTGGAGCTGGCCGCCTCATGGGCCCCAAAGGAGTGGCCGTAGACCGGAACGGACATATCATTGTGGTCGACAACAAGTCTTGCTGCATCTTTACCTTCCAGCCCAATGGCAAGCTGGTTGGCCGTTTTGGGGGCCGCGGGGCCACTGACCGCCACTTTGCAGGTATTGGGGAACAATTCAGAGATCTATTCTGATGCCCCAGCCCCAGAGGACTACCCTGGTTACCCCAGATTTAAACACCCCTCCTCCTATACCTTAGCCTTAGAGGATCCCTCGTCCCTTTACTGTACCCTAGTACCATCATCCCAGAGCCACCTGTCAGCCTCTGAGGCCCCACCCCTTTTCGGGCAGCCCAGCTTTGTCACCCCAGATACTCTTCTTCACCCCACTCAGTATCCCAGCTCACTGCCCTAGAGACCACTTTGTATTTTCAGGGCCCCATTTTGTGGCTGTGAACAACAAGAATGAGATTGTAGTGACGGATTTCCACAACCATTCGGTGAAGGTCAGTGTCCTCCTGCCCTCTATGACCACTGTCCCAACATCCTTTCCTCTTTCACAAGACGCCTCTCTCCCTCACCTCCCCCGCCACCACCTTGAGATCATTTATTTGAACAATAAATATTTATGGCATGGCTACTTTGTCCCAGGCACTGTGCTGAAGCTGGGGATACGGTGATGAACAAGGCAAATAAGCAGCATATTACAGTGTATTATGTTACAGCTGTGTGGTCGGGAAGTGCAGGGAACTATGTGAGGGCATAGCAGAAACGTTTGACTCAGGTGAGACAGAGAACCATCTAAAGCAGCAGGGGAATTGACCAGAAGGGAGAGAAGGAGGAGAGAATTTCAGGCAAAGAGGATAGGAGAAGCCAAGAACTGGAGGCAGGAACCCTTCAGTGTGTTCTAGAAACCACAAGTAGTTCAGACTGAGTTTGAAGAGGGGAGTGGTTCAAGTGCCAGTGAGTCTCATGTGCCCTGTGAAGGGGCTTGCTCTCTTTCCAAGAGCTCTGGGGAGTCACTGAAGGCTTTCAGGCTGCAGGGCAATGCAGTCCTGTGTCTTAGAAAGATCACTCTGGTTGTGGCGAGTCTAGTGTCAGGGAGATCAGTCTTCTGTAGTAATCTAGATGGGAAATGTTGAGGACCACTTCAGTGGCAATATGTACAGTGGGGTGCAGATTTGAGCTAGAATCAGCAGGTCGTGTGAATTCCCTGGTCATCAAGCAGAGAAGGTGGAGTCGAGAATGACTCCTGGCCAAATGGGTGTTGCCATTCACTGAGAAAGAGAGCACCGGGGAAGTTGAGCTGTTGGGTTTGATCTGCGAGAGGGACACTAGCTGGAGATAATCAGTAGGTAGTAGGCAGTGGGAAGCATGGCTGTGAAGACTGGGAAGAAGAACTGGGCTGGAGCTGCAGATGTGGGGGTCCTCAGCCCTGGGGCTTCACCCCACCTCCTCTAAGGCCCTGTCCTCTGCCTGAGGCCAGTTCCCCAGCCCCCAGCCCTTTCCCCTGCCAGGTGTACAGTGCCGATGGTGAGTTCCTCTTCAAGTTTGGCTCCCATGGCGAGGGCAATGGGCAGTTCAACGCCCCCACGGGAGTAGCAGTGGACTCCAACGGGAACATCATCGTGGCTGACTGGGGCAACAGCCGCATCCAGGTGAG
Organism: Ailurus styani; assembly: GCA_002007465.1. NCBI lineage: Eukaryota > Metazoa > Chordata > Mammalia > Carnivora > Ailuridae > Ailurus > Ailurus styani. The sequence continues at coordinate 525,778 of LNAC01000707.1, forward strand.
GTCCGGGGATGGCGTGGGGTGGGGGTGGGGTGAGGCTTCCTGCTGTGCTACGTCCACCCCTCCCCATCCCCCTGTAAATGCTTCCACCTGCCTAATCTCACCTCTCCCTCCATTGTCCACTCACTCTCCAGGTATTCGACAGCTCTGGTTCCTTCCTGTCCTACATCAACACGTCTGCAGAGCCACTGTACGGCCCCCAGGGCCTGGCACTGACCTCAGATGGACACGTGGTGGTGGCCGATGCTGGCAACCACTGCTTTAAAGCTTATCGCTACCTCCAGTAGCTGCACAGGGGCCCTGCCTGGCTCATGGAGGGACAGACATGGGGGGATTGGACAAGAGGGTCTGGCCAGGAGGTGGGCTGGACCTGGCAGCACTGAATGTGGGCTGTGGGCGTGGGTGCGCCCGGTGCCCTCCCTCTCCCCCTCTCCCAACCCCACGGTTGCACTTTATTTATTCGGTTCTTGCTTTGGTGACTGGGTGGGCCTGGACTGTAGTCCCAAGGATGAGTGCAGAGCCTCACCCTACCCTCCACCCTTTACACACCTTCCCTGTCCCCTCAGTCTGCTCCCCACCCCCCCAGCCTGGGGCCAGAACAGCCTCTTACTCCAGGGCAGAAGTCCCTCTGGTTGTCTCCCTACCACCCCATACACACTGACAGAGACAGCAATACCCCACCCCCCATATTAAGTAAATGTGTTCACCAAGATGATTTTGTTGCTTTCTTGTGGGGTGGGGCTGTGAGGGTACAGGAGGTTGGGACTCATTCTGAACTAAAAGATGGGCAAGCAGGTAGGCAGAGGATCCAGATTCCCAAAGAGCCCTGATATTTTAATGTTTTGAGAGTGGAGGGCAAAAGAGGGCGAACCCCTGGGGCTCTTAGCCACCTGCCAAATCCCTGTCCCTAGGCCCACATCTCCTGCAGACATAGTAAGTCCTTTGGCTGTCTGCCCTATAGCTGAGAAGGAGCCTGGGAAAATGACCCTTGCCCAAAACACAGCCAGCAGCTGCAGGGAGAACAGTTTGAGGGTGTGCTAGTAATCCTGGAAACCCAGACCCAGGTAAGGGACCTTAGGGCTAAGCCCAGGTGGAAGCCACATATGAGAGACTCCAGAGCCAGTCTTAGAGCTCAGTGCTGAAGCCCTGGAGCCCTGCTTGTTCTCCGTTCTACGGTTGTTGCCCATTCTCCACAGTGGAATGGGGGGGCTCAGGTCCTAGCATCCCGAGTTCTCATGGGCCAGGGTTTGGCTGCCAATTCCAGAGATAATTACAACGAGGACTCAGTGACTTGGGAGGCAGGGACTATGAGGGACTATGGCTTCTCCCTCTACAAAAGGCTGATGCTCAGAGGAATAGGACTGATGAAGGAATAGGACCAATGAAGAGCAGAGCCTGGACTTGAATCTACAGCTGTCATACTCCTAACCTGAAAGTAGCTCCTTACTCATTATGCCCCTTGCATCTGGCATGGTAACTGGCAGAGAAGGCACTCAACAAGATTTGGGGAATGATGGATCTTGGAAGGTTAGTTATGACAGCTCCTGAGAAAGCTCTAGACATTGTCCTTGTGTGGTGTGATTCCTGGAGCTAAGATGGGAGGACCTGTCCATGGACCTATGGAAGACCATGGGGGCTTTGCAGAGATCAAGGGAACACCACGTGAACCACATGGAAATCTTAGTTATCTTCACCTCCCTGATCTTTGTCTCCACTGGTTGGGACCTGGTAGGCAGGAGTAGGGATAGATGAACTCCCTGCAGTTCTGGGGCAGGTGGTCTTATAGGGTCTGCACTTCCGGCTCCAGTTATGAGTAGGATTGCCTGAACCCATGCCCTGTCCAGCAGAGATGGTGTGCTCAATTACAGGTCACTCAGCACCAGTGGGGTCTTCCCTGGGAGTTCACAGGTGGATAGTCTATTCCTCCCCTGCACTCCCTTCTTTATTTTTTTTTATTGAAGTATGACTAACATAGAATGTTACATTAGTTTCAGGTATATGTACTCCCTTTGTGACAAAGCACCAACGGTGGCACTGAGGATGCAAGCTAGAAGTCCCCAAACTTCTCACAAACTCACAGTCTTGACGTCTAAAAGTAGCAGGGGAATAAAATGGCAATAAAAATGAACTTCTTGGGTGGGAAGCCCCACATGGCTTTCCTACCAGACTGAGAGCAGGCAGTTGGGGCTGATTTCCATAGATACCAGTTTAGGTTGTCTGCCTAAGCCATCAGAAGGTGTCTCCAGGTGGGGTTACTCACTTCCCCTTGACCTGATCAGAATGGGCATTTTCCCCCTCAACTTAGGCCTTGGGCCCAGAAGTAGCTGAAAGGCGTGCCTGGCAGTAGAGGCAATGCCTTGGCTTAGTTGGCACAAGTCTTAAATAATCTTTACAGACGTGGGGATTGCAGCAGAACCCCTACTGGGACAGGTCAGAAAGTTACTTTGTGGTCCCACGAGGGCTCACACCTGGCTTACATAGGGCAATCAGGTGATCGGAACAGCCCCCTTGCCATATATGGCCAGCGGGTTCATTTATTCATTCAGCAAGTGCTTCAGCACACTTACTATTTGGTCAGGGTGTGTGCCCTGGGAATACAGACAGAAATATTCTTTGCCCTTGCGGAGCTTATAGTTTATTGGGGAAGACAGGCGAACAAGTAAACAGAAGAACTTGTGTGTGTAATGGCAGTCTGTTAAAGCTGTGATGGAAATGAATGGAATGCAATACATTGAAGAATATGATGTTAAATCAGGTGGGCAAGGAAGGCCTGCAGTGACCTACAGGCTGGGGTGGGTGGTGGGTAGGGAACCACCTGTTTTATGAAGAGGAGGTAGAGATTTCCAGATGAAGGAAGAGCAGATACAAATGCCCTGAGGCGTCAAGATCTCAGTGTATTGGAGGACCTGAAAGGAGGCCTGGGTGATTGGGGAGGAAGGAAGGCAGAGGAAGAGAGGAAAGGAACAAGCTTGGGAAGTCAGGCATGTGTTGGATTATTTAAGTCAGATAGAGTTGGGATTTGATCTGGAGTATCCTAATAAACCACAGAAAGGTTTAAGTGCCAGAGACGAGTGGATGCCTTATGGGATCAACAGGGAGCTGGACAGCGATTCCGTAGAGTGGAAAGAAAAGTGAGAATAAAAACAGAAGAAAATTCAACCTCTCTAAACTGCTCCCCTTGAAGACCATAGACACCTTAAAATCATCTAGAGTCTTCCAGTTCTAGGGATGTTTTCCAAGAAAAATTGGGCAAAGGCACAAAAAGGTGTGAGCACCAATATTTATCACAGCTTTATAATAAGAAAAAAAGAATCCTAGAAAAACCAAAGTGTCCCTCAGTAGGGGTTAGCTATATAAAGTTTTGCTTAAATATATAATGGAATTATATGCATCCTTTAAAAATGCTGATGTCTGAGATACACTAAGGAAGAAAAGGGTTTTATAAAATTATATGTTTGTTTCAGAAGGGATGTTGGAAGAATAGAGAAAGGCCGGAATAGATAAAATGTTAATAGTGGTGTTCTCTGGTTAATAGAATTAAAGTTGATTTTTGTCTTCAAGGAAAAAAAACTTTTAAGCAGGAGCATTAATGTGTTTTTAGGCATGTTTTTGAAGATTGTGCTTGCTATGAAGAATGTATTGTAGAGGAACAGGAGAAGCAGGGAGGGAGGGGCTATTTCAGTGGTCAAATAAGACATGATGGTGTCTGCATTTTGAGGGAGGCAGAGAGAAGTGGATACATTTTAGGTCTAACTAGAAAGTGGGAACAATAGAATTTAATACTAAACAGCGTTTCAGGCACTGCTCTAAGAACTCAAGATATAGTGGTGAATAAAGCAGATGATATCCTTCTCCTGTTCACTAAGGCAATCTGGTGGGCAGTGCGGTGCTGGAGCTGGTTCATTCTGGCTCACAAGGGCTCATGGTTAAATTTTCAGGAATTTCAACAGGTGGTTGTTGAAACTCAGCCATTATTAAAAATTAACTTATGTAAATCTGAAGTTAAGTACATTTTATTAAAATCAAATATTTTAAATATTCAAAACTCATCACTTCTGATTATTTTACTATTTACCTGTGTTCTTGAGGTTATTTACATCTATTGTATCTGCATGGTGGAAAAAATATATAATATGTAGTACATTACTGTGCATTTCTTCCTAATTCCACTTTGATGATGTCTTGTTCGTAGTGTGACAATGGCCATAATAGATGTACCCACAGAAATTAGCAAATGCTACGGATCAGGGCTTTCTCCCTTCTGGAGAGCTGGCTATTACACATGTACCAGCATGTCCTTTGATAGGTTAATGGGCACAGCCCAAGAAGTCAGGCAACCAGAACTTCATCATAGCCCTACCACTTGCTAACAATGGGATTTGGCTATGATACCTAATATCAGTTTCCTCATTTGTATAATGGGACTGCTAGTATCATATATATAATATTTATGATTTAATGAAATAATCCATATCAAGCACAGTGCCAGGCACATACATGTGCCCAACAGATAAGAGCAAATTATTCATATATTTATTCATACAGAAGCAAGAATGCAATATGTAGGGAGGTCCATTATAGGCAGAACAAGAGCAAATATGCATGGTTGGAGGAGTCAGTTGGGAGCAGCTAGCTCTTTTTGGTACCTGGAGCTTTATCCCAAGGCTTCTAAGTCACGGAAAAGGAATCCAGGCTCTGCTCTGGGAGTACACAACCACAGGCTGCAGGCCCAGCACACGCAACATCAGGGGGCCTCAGGAGAAATGACTGAGATCAGAGAACTCAGACCAGGGGTGGGGCAGACCGGACATAGTCATTCCAAGGGACAGCGGGTCAGTGTCCAGCTTAAATGTAGCCCGTGGCAATGCAAGAGGACGCTCTGCCCAAGAAGACATTTGCAGGCCCACATTCAGACGCTGTTTGGGGGAAGCTGGAAAGTTATTGAATAGGATTGACAAGACCACGAGGAAAAGGGATAGTTGGCTTTTTCTGGGCTTGAATTCCCCAGGATATCAAGCAAGAGACAGAGGTCCCCAAACCTGCTCTGGACAGCAGTGGTTTGCAGAGGTAGGGGTACCATTAAGGCCCCATACCCAGGCTGAGAGGAGTGAGGCAAGCAGGCTCCAGAGAGCCAGTTTCAGGGAGGAAAAACTGCTCTGGCCTCTGATCCAAGGGTGGATCCGCACTGAACGCTGTGGACTCCAGGGGGCGCTCAGGACCAAGCGTGGACAAGCACTTTCTCAACCAAGGCCAGAGGGCTGGGAGGGACTCTGGAGAAGCAGAAGTGGCCACCTCAAGGAAACACAGAAGCAAGGCCAGCCCTATTTGAGGCCAGCCCTGAGAGGATTTGCCTTGGGCCCTGTGACTGACACCAGAATGGCCAACATATCCACAGCCTGGGTTCCCAAATGGATATAGTCCTCCGCCTCTTAGTTCCTGCTCAGAACTTGAGCTTCAGCAGAACTGTCTGCCCTGGAGTACTGAAGATAGCAGATACTAGAGACGGCAGGTAAGATCTCAGGGCTGGAGGAAGAGAGGGATGTGGGGATGGGACACTGGAGAGAAAAGACCATAGGGTGAAGGGCAGGGACAAGGGGACCTGTGACCCCTGGATCACGATATGCTTCCCATTGTTAACACACACCCAGTTCCTGATATTCCCCTCACCGCAGAAGGAAAGAAGGCTGTTAGGAATTCGGTTGCAACATTAGCAACACTAGTTAGTAGGCAAAATCCATTACTTTTTTCGTTCAACAGTTATTGAGCACCTATTATGCGCTGGGTACTATTTTAGGTGGAGAGAATGCAATGGTAAATAAGATGGGCAAAACAAAGGAAAAAAGCAACAAATAGATGAAATTTCACGTTTTAATAAGTCATGCAAAAGAAATATGCGAGTGTCTGAAATGGCTAGATAAAGTGGTCAAGAAAGGCTTCATTCAGAAGATAGCATTTAGGCAAGACTCAGCAGTAAATATTGTGAAACCCCAGTTACAGTTCTGTTTATTCTGTGATGGGTAAATAAAGCCCTTTTCCCTTAAGGTGGAAATTACCAGGAAAGAGTAATTACTAGAAATGCAATCTGTAAGAGAGAGACACCTCTTTCTGCCCCATTCAGCCCTTCCCTCCCAGGTGATTTTTCTAGGCACTTCGCCAATAGGGGTGGGGGGGTGGTGGAACTTGGACATTTGGCGACAGTGAAATATTATTGATCCATCAAGGGCAAAGCTGAAGGGGTTTGGGAATGCCCCAAAAGACCCTTGCTGAAGCCTGTAAGCTGTTCTCTGAGTATTTCTAAATGTGTTTGCTAAATAGATATAAGTATCAGTGTCTTTAGCTGTCTTAGAGCATGGCTTGACACTTAGTACACAAAAATGGTAGTTTCCTCTACTTCTCCCCCCCCCTCCCATGTAGAGGTCCAACCACAGCAAGGTGATCTTCAATCAATCTACATCCTTCCTTGACCTTATGGGCACTTGGACCCATCACCAAAGTGATGAGAGTCATAGCTGGGCATCAATGGCATAGGCTAGTTACTGCTCAAAAGTCATTGAAGGGGGATGGGGCCTCTTGCCGGGAAGAGTTAGTCTTGGACTCAGATTTCTGTCCAGACCCTGACCTTATTTACACTGATGTAATCAGCCGATATTGGCATAGTTCTGAGAGACAGGACTTGGAGGATCAGCAGGCTCGTCGTGGGGGTGGTGCTGTTGCCGTCTCTATATAGGGAGCTGAGCTGGAGCCCAGAGCTGTCCTGTGGCGCCTCAGCATGGCTCGGGCACTGGGAACACCCTTTGCACTGGGGTTGGTGGGCCTGTGCTGGTCTCTGGCTGTTGCCCACCCTCTTCCTCCGTGAGTAAAGCTGGAGCTGGGGAAGGACTGGGGACTGGGCTAGATTGGGTTAGGGCCAGTTTTTAGGCCAGGGCAAGTTTGAAGACAGGAACTAAGGGAGAAAGATTGGGCCTAGCGGATCCAGACAACTATATGTCTTCTTTCTAGGGATGGTACTCCAGGGAACAGGACTGAAGGTGGGAGTGGGACCAGAGTGCACCCAGATGTGACCGGTGAGGCCCTGCCTCCTTGAGTTGGTCTGTCCGGCTGTGTCTCTGTGTTATATTACCTGCCTCCCTGAGTCCGTCTGTCCAGCTGTGTCTCTGCGTTATATTACCTGCCTCCCTGAGTCCGTCTGTCCAGCTGTGTCTCTGTGTTATATTACCTGCCTCCCTGAATCCGTCTGTCCAGCTGTGTCTCTGCATTATATTACCTGCCTCCTTGAGTTGGTCTGTCTGGCTGTGTCTCTGCATTATATTACCTGCCTCCCTGAGTCCGTCTGTCCAGCCGTGTCTCTGTGTTATATTACCTGCCTCCCTGAGTCCGTCTGTCCGGCCGTGTCTCTGTGTTATATTACCTGCATCCCTGAGTCCGTCTGTCCGGCCATGTCTCTGTGTTACATTACCTGACTGGTCTTTTACTTGCATCTCCCCCTACCCCCCACCCCAGAACTCTGCTTAGATGGCTGGAGCTTTGACGCTACCACCCTGGATGAACATGGAACCATGCTGTTTTTTAAAGGTAGGAGGGGCTGGGATTGGGGTGTTTGGGACTTCAGACTTGGTCCCATTCTCTGAGGGTATATCCGTCTGTGGGAGATGTTAGAAATTATCTGAGGGCATCACCCACAGCTTCTTTGTAACTATTGCAGTAGGCCAAAAGTTTGTTCTGGTTCCCTCAGTGAGTGTGTGTTTTTTCAGGGGAGTTCGTATGGAACAGTCACAAATGGGTCCGGGAGTTAATCTCAGAGAGGTGGAAGAACTTCACCAGTCCAGTGGATGCTGCATTCCGCCGTGGTCACAACAGTGTCTTCTTGATCAAGGTACTGCTGGGCCAAGGTCAGGGCTGGGCCAGAAAGTGCTGGAATGGACACTAGAAACCCTCCCTCAGGTGGCCCTAGCATGGACCCCTTACAGTAGGTTCCAGGTTTCCTGTCCTTGTGCCTTCCTTTCCTGAAAAAGCTCAAGCTAAGGGAGCGTGTGTGCACGTGGGCCTAGCAGGCATGGCATCCAGTGGCTCTTCTTCAGGCCCTCCAGACCTCTCTGCTACTCCTCATGCTGTTGGCCATCCTTCCCTTCCTGGTAATTTCATCCCTTGGTCTGCATGACTCTGCCTCACGTACTCTTCGTATGGTAGCCAGGCTGTTCGTAACAATGGCACCTGGCCGAGGGGTGAGGGGAAGATGAAATCCAGCCTGCTGTGCTCACCAAGTCCCATGTCCTGGGTCAGGCTGTGTCTGCTTGGAGGAAGGGCGCTTCTAATTTGTACAAGGCCCTGTGTGCTTGGAGTAGTACTCACTGCCAGCTTTATGTTCCCTCCTGCCTTTTCCCTGCTGTTTTCCAGCTTCCCATCCTCAGCCAGTCCCCGAATGTTCCTTGGAGATCTGTCCCACCCCTTCAAAACACCCTCCTTGGGTGATCTCAACTACTGTCATGGCTCTGAGGACTCTGTGCGTTATGGACAACAGATCTGGATCTCTCCCAGAGCTCCAGATATCTCTTTCTAATTTTCTGGCAGTTATCTTTAGCTTAAATGTTTTGTGGGTGCTTCAAATTCAATATCCCCCAAACCAAGCTTAGTATCTTTCTTACAAACCCACCCTTTCTGCTGTGTCCCCTATTTCATTAAGTGGCACCACCCTGTGCCAATTCCTGCAAGTCAGGTACACAAGGGTCTCGAGATATGGCCTTTGGTTATCTTTCCAGGCTTATCTCCTCCCCCACCACCACATTCACTTCGTGCCAGCTCCATGAGACTACATATAATTCTCTGAGCATGCTCTGTACCTACCGCTCCCTCTGCTGGTGACACCCTTTCCACAATCGTCCCACTGAATTCCTATTCAGTTTTCAACTCTTGGCCCCAGTGCTTCCTCCTCTGTGAAGCCTTCCCAGAATTCTCTGGGTAGGCTTAAGCACTCCCCCTATATTCCCCATGCACTTCACCTGTTTCTGCTTTGGTGGTTGCATGGCTAGGATTGTAGGAACCTTTCTGCTTTTCCACAGTGAACTCCTTGAAGGCAAAGACAGTCCTGTCATCCCTTTATCCCCAGTGCCTTTCACAATATCTGGTATATCATAGTCATTCAGCAACTGTTTCTCAATTGAACAGATGAATAAATAAATAGATAGATGAACAAATGAATATATGAATGGATGGATGTTTGCAGGATGACTATTTGTGGATGTGTTTGCCAAGACTAATGGTATTACAGATAAGTGTGTCATGGGAGTGTCAGGTGCGTGCATGTGCTATAGCAACAGTGGCGGGATTTGCACAGTCAAGCTGATAGTATGTATTTGTGCAAGGGGCAGCACTTTGTTGTCTGCAGGTTGATTTGAAGTGTGTAGGGCTGCAGGGGAGATATTGTATAGATGTAGTAGATCAGAGATGTTATGTGTGAATGCAGATGGCAGTATGTGGGGTCCACAGTTAAAAATAGAGTGATTTGTATGCAGGGAGACAAAGTCTGGGTGTATCCTCCTGAGAAGAAGGAAAAAGGATATCCGAAGTTGCTCCAAGAAGAGTTTCCCGGAATCCCATCACCAGTGGATGCGGCTGTGGAATGTCATCGTGGGGAATGCCAAGAGGAGGGTGTCCTCTTCTTCAAAGGTCAGCACAGGCTGGAATAAGAGAGCCTGAAGTAACGGTGGGTTGGTGGTGATTAGTGGCAGGGATGGTGGTAGTGATGGAGCCCCATGTGGCTTCCCAAGGAAGGGAAGAAATAAAGAAGCTGGTTATGGTCTAGAGGTCAAATAGGGAAAGGACAGGAAGTCACCCTGTGTGAGGTAACTGGGTGTAGTTCTACTAAAATTCTTCACTGTTCCCCATCATCCTTAGGATAAATTTATGTTCCTTAGTCTTACACACAAGATTCTCCACGACCAAGTTCCTACTGACCCTCCAGCCTTGAAATTCATCATGCCTTTACCTTGAATATGAAGTTCCAGAGATTCTATGCTGTTCCCTGTACATTTCATTTGCTTCATGCTTCAGACTTTCCTCTCTCTGGAGTCCCATCTCCTCCTCTTCTCTGTCTTGTAATTTCTGCTTTAGGTATTAAATGTCACCTTCTCTGGAAACCTTTCCCTGTCTCTCCTCACTATACTTGCTGAGCCAATCATATGCATTTTGCTGAATTTTATTATATGATCACTCTCTTCAACTGTTTCCCTGCTGGGCTGTGAGTTCCATGGGGCCAGGACTGTATCTGGCCCATCATGAGTCCCAGTGCTAGCATAAGGGAGGGCATAGCGTGGCCTCACTGAATGTTTGCTGATTGATTGGACAAAGGTAACCAAGTGTGGTTCTGGGACTTGGCTACGGGAACCAAAAAGGAGCGTTCCTGGCCAGCTGTTGGGGAATGCTCCTCTGCCATGCGATGGCTCGGCCGCTACTACTGCTTCCGGGGTAACCAATTCCTGCGGTTCCACCCTGTCATGGGAGAGGTGCTTCCAAAGTACCCTCTGGATGTTCGAGACTACTTCATACCCTGCCCCGGCAGAGGTGAGAAAGCCCCAGCCCCTGAAAGTCACTAGAATTCATCTACCTTCCCTGAGTTTGCAAACCCCACATACCCCAGCTCCTACCTTAATTCTGTGGTATAGGACCTTGGCCCTTGCCCTAGCCCAATCTCCATTCTGGACCTTCCCAGTTGTCCTCCCATGGGAGAAGTCTACATCCCCATTAACCCTAGCCATCTCTTCCACCTCAGACTTCATTCTGACCTCTGGCCTCCCTCTGTGTTTCCCCTCACCTATTTCTCTCCCCAGGCCATGGACACAGGAACGGGACAGGCCATGGGAATGGTACCCATCATGGCTATGGGGATATGCGCTGTAGCCCATATCTAGTCTTGTCTGCCCTGCTGACTGACAACCATGGTGCCACATATGCCTTCAGTGGTGAGATGCCTCCTGACTCTCCCATCTCTGCCCTCCATACCTCCTGTTTCTTTCATGTGTCTCCCCTCTGATATACTTCCTCCATTTTCATCACTGCATGATTTATTTTGTTCCCTTGGACCCCAACCTTAGCCTCCTTGGCATGCAGTTTTTTTTTTAATCTCTAATCTCCTGTGGTGCATATTGTTCAACCTTGTCTTTCATTGCTCAGACCTCTAACTTCATCTACCTGTCTACCTCACAGTACTGTCTACTCTCGGGTCTGTGCCCTCTTTGGATCCTTATGACTCCTCATATTCCCTTTGCTCTTGCATGTCTTGCGAGGTCCTCTAGCTGCCCTTGAGCATATCCTCAGGAACTCCATTTTTTTCCAAGTGTCTCTTGGCTCTTAGCTCAGGCCTCTGGGCACAGTATTACCTGGGGATGAGATGTTCCTATTGCTAAGAACCAGCCTAGAAATTTTGGGTTCCTTAGGCCTTTAGGAGATAGATTCGCTGGCGTGAGGAGGTTTCTTTTTTTAGTGACCAGAGATACCTCTCTCCAGACCTGTAGCATTAATTGGTAAAAGCCATGTAATGATACCTAGGGATGTTCTGGCATTAGGCAGAGAGTGATGAGTCTTGATCCACACTTGAGAATAGCTCCAAGAGAAGGAGTAAACAATACTCAGCCTAAGATATACGTATGATCAGATACCAATGTAGAAGAGTGGTGAGAACACAGAACAGTGAAAATCCTTTTTTGCTCCTAACCCCTGAACAAGTCTGATCAGATACGACTACCAAGCTATAATGAAAAAGATACAGTCACGGGGAGAGTATATCCCCACAACAGGAATGCATGCTGTAATGAGAACATTCAGCCATGATGAAACACACACCTGTAGTGAAAATACAGACTTATACTGAGAATATATGCCATAGTAAGAACATGTAATTATCAGAACATGCAGCTATGGTGAGAGCATGGGACCATCAGGAGGACAGACAGGAAAAGGAAGACAGAGATAGAAGTAGGTAGGTAGGTAGGTAGGTAGGGATATTGAGAAAACAGGGCCACAGGGACTACATAAAGATGTAGAGAGAATACCCAGCCACAGAGAGATGACAGAACCTCCAGTCCATGTAGCTGTGAATAGAACACAGCTGAACTCCTAAATCAAAAGTATTAGATATGTTTCCTAGCTGATGAGAGAACACTGTTGCATTAAAAATCTCACCCCAGTTAAGGTGAGAACTCACCATCTCGGTGACAACCCTGGTGTGACCCAGCTACTCAGCATAGGGCTGGTCCTCTCCCTCTCTGACATATCTTTCTCTTTTCTCTGCCTCCTAGCTCCTTAGCCATTGTTTCTGCTTTTTCACAATGTTGGCTTGCACAAGGCCCACCATGCCCTCTCTCTTCTTGTAGTCATGATCTGTCAGCCTCACGTCCAACTGGGAACTGCCTCTGCTGCTCTCTTTTATCCTACTTGGGTTGCCAGAGAGGAAATTTGACTGACCCAGCCCATATTTTTATTGTAGACCACACTGAAGTGGTTGCTGGTCAGTCTGTGCATTGTCTGGTGATGCATCAGGGGCTCATCTCTTATTTCCTCTGCACAAAGAGCACCACAGCTCATTCTCAAAATAGTGGTCATAAGCAGGGTAGTTTCAACAGGAGGTAAAGGTGGCTAGTAGTCACTATGACATGCCCGGTAAATAGCTATAAAGGAAACTTGTGGCTATAGTGAGAACATCATCTATTTATGCAACAAATATTTATTGAGCACCCGAGAAGCACTGGACGTAGTTCTAAGCACTGGGTTACAGGAGCCAACGTGGCAGATGAGACACATGCCCTCACAGAGCCTGATAGAGGGAGAGATGGCAATAAGAAAGAGAAAGAAGAGAATACTTTCAGGTAGTTGTGAAGTGTCATATGGGAACATCAGGATGTTCCTTATCCTCAAATATCATTTGGAGGTAGTATAAATGGATTTAAAAATTGTTGATGTTTCAAAATATAAAATAAAAAATGTTTTGTGTCAAAAAAAAACTGTGAAGAAATTAAGACAGGATAATGAGATAGAGGTGAGGAAAATGAGGGGCCCCTTCTTTGAAGAGATGCTTTTTGAGTTGAGATTTCCGTAATAAAAAGGCATTAGGTAAATAAAATAAGATGAAATCAGAGAGGGAGGCAAACCATAAGAGACTTTTATTTTTGAGGCAAGCAATTTGAGATTTTATTTTTGTATTACTTTTTAAATTACTATTATTTGCCCCAGGGGTACAGGTCTGTGAATCATCAGGCTTACACCTTTCACAGCACTCACCGTAGCACAAACCCTCCCCAATGTCCATAACCCAGCCGCCCTATCCCTACCCTCCCACCCCCCAGTAACCCTCAGTTTGTTTTATAAGATTAGGAGTCTCTTATGGTTTGTCTCTTTCCCAATCCCATCTTGTTTCATTATTTGCAATTCGAGATTTTATTTATTTATTTGTCAGAGAGAGAGAGAGAGAGAGAGAGCGAGCGAGCACACAAGCAGGGGGAAGCACAAGAAGGAGAAGCAGGCTCCCCACTGAGCAGGGAGCCTGATGTGGGACTTGATCTCAGGACCCTGAGATCGTGACCTGTGTGGAAGGCAGATGCTTAACTGAGCCACCCAGGGGTCTGAAGAGACTCTTAACTATAGGAAGCAAACTGAGGGTTGCTCGAGGGAAAGGGGATGACAGGGATAGGATAACAGGATGATGGGCATTAAGGAGGGCACTTGATGTAATGAGCACTGAGTGTTGTATACAACTGATGAATCACTGAGTTCTACCCCTGAAACTAATAACACACTGTACGTCAACGAAATTGAATTTAAATAAAAACATTTTTTTAAAAAGCATTAGGTACACAAAGCACTGGGGGAAAAGCATTGTAGAGAGGATGGATAGCAAATACTCTGAGGAATCAGGAAAGAAGGCCAGAGTGGTTAGAGAACAATGAAAGAGCAGGTGAGTGGCTTGAAAAGAGGGAGACGGGACAAATTACATATGCCTGGTAAGGATTTTCAACTATGAAAGAAAGCCAGGAGGGGGTCTTGAGCAGGGCCATGATATGTCCTCACTTATTTTTTAAAGATCATCCTGGACCACACAAGTCATTAGAGATATAATGGTGTAAGCAGGGAATCCAGCTAGTAGTTTTTGAAGTTGTCTGGATTAGAGGCAATGACAGCGTGGACCAGGATAAGAGCAGCAGAGGTGGTGAGGAGTCATCTTGATATCTTTTGGAGGTCGAGGCGACAGCATTGACCAATGGATTGAATATTGGTTGGAGTGGGGAATGAAAAAGAGAGGTCTTAAGAATGACTTAGCTTTCTGGGACTAGGCAACTGGGTGACTGGTGGTTCCTTTTTTCTAAAATTGGGAAAGATTAGGTAGGGGTGTGTGTGTGTGTGTGTGTGTGTGTGTGTGTGTGTGTGTGTGTGTGTGTGTGTGTATGTTTGGCAGGGGGCAGACATCAACTTGGACATTGTAGGGTTTTGGTGTCTAAATGGCCCCAAATGGACATATTGGGTAGGCAGTTAAGTTTGAGCCTGACACCCAAAGCAGGTCCATGAGACCTGAAGAGAACAGATCCAAAGTCATCAGCATGTAGCTGGTATTTAAAGTCCTAGACTAGGTGAAATCACCAAGAGAATGAGTGTAGGTAGTAAAGAGGCCCAAACTAGAGGATTCCAATATAAGATATCAGGCTGAAGAGAAGTGTAGTAAAAAAAAAAAAAAAAGGAACACTGGAAGAGGCTGGTATCACAGAAGCCAAGATCCAAAAAAAGATATTTCAAGAAGAGAGTCGTGAGCAGTCAAATGCTGCTGAGAGGTGGAGCAGGATGGAGACAGAATTGACGACTAGATTTGGCAAGTTGGAGGACACTGACGACCTTGAAAATTATGGTTTCAATGGAGGAAGGAAACAAGTATAAGTGAAGTGGTTAAGGAAGAAAAGGTAAATGGGAACTTAGACAATTCCTTTAATAAATTGTTATGAGAAGGGGAGAAGAGAATTAGGGCACTGGTCTGGCTACTCCCTCATTCTCCTGCCACCTCAAGGGATTAGAGAACACAGCCAGAATGAGAACACTTGGTGGGAGCTTGCTGTGGTGCTTTTCTTTTACTTTCTGGTCACTGTCCCTCATTGTCTATAGTTATCTCTGTACATGGATGTCTGAGAAGCATAGGGAGCTCCTGCCAAACCCATGACACTGGATTCACTTGGCACCATAGCCACTGTTCTCCAGGCTTGCCCTTCTGTCAGGCCCCTAGTGACTCCAGCTCCAATCAGGGCACCATGCCCATCTCCTCTCACCTGGCCTCTTCAGTCTTCACCTCTGGATGTATTTTCGCCTCCCTCTCAGGACTTACCTATTCCTGTACCTGTTACTTGCCTATTCACTGCCTGGCCTTTTACCATCAGCACTAGAGAGGTACCTCTGATACTCCACAGGGTCCCACTACTGGCGTCTGGACACTAGCCGGGATGGGTGGCACAGCTGGCCCATTGCCCATCAGTGGCCCCAGGGTCCTTCAACAGTGGATGCTGCCTTTTCCTGGGACAATAAAGTCTACCTAATCCAGGTATGTGTTGGGAGACAGACTTGAAATGGGGTCTGAGAGAATATCCAGGTCTATGCTTATTAATGTCTTTTGTCCTCCAGGGCACTCAGGTGTATATCTTCCTGACAAAGGGAGGCTATACTCCAGTAGATGGTTATCCAAAGAGGCTGGAGAAGGAATTTGGGAGCCCTCATGGGATCAACCTTGAGGCTGTGGATGCAGCCTTTACTTGTCCTGGGAGTTCTCGGCTCCACATTATGGCAGGTGAGGGGCATCTGGAGGCTGGCTTGTTCCGCTATTTCTCCATGGCATAGATCCCCATCAGGGCATGGGGAAGGGTGTGGTGAGAAACCTATGATGTGGAAGCTATGTTTTGTCTGTTGCCTTCTTCCCAGGACGGAAGCTGTGGTGGCTGGACCTGAAGTTAGGACCTCAAGCCACATGGACAGAGCTTCCTTGGCCCCATGAGAAGGTTGATGGGGCCCTGTGTATGGAAAAGTCCCTCGGCCCCAACTCATGTTCTGCCAATGGTCCCGGCTTATACCTCATCCATGGCTCTGATATGTATTGCTACAGTGATGTGGAGAAACTGAGCACAGCCAAGACCCTTCCCCAGCCCCAGAGAGTGGAGAGCCTCCTGGGCTGCAATCATTGACAGGAGGGTTCTTGAGATGAGTCTGGCCCAGCTCATTCTCCCTATTTTCCTCACAATAAAGCCAGAGTGCTTCTTTGCTGGACTCAAGGGGCCCTGGTTGTGGAACAGTCTCATTTCTTTCTTTCTTTCTTTTTTTTTTAAAGATTTTATTTATTTATTTATTTGACACAGAGAAAGAGATCACAAGTAGGCTGAGAGGCAGGCAGAGAGAGAGGAGGAAGCAGGCTCCTTGCCGAACAGGGAGCCTGATGCGGGCCTTGATCCCAGGACCCTGAGATCATGACCTGAGCTAAAGGCAGAGGCTTTAACCCACTGAGCCACCCAGTCGCCCTCATTTCTTTCTTTGAACTGAGGAGCTAGTAATACCTGTTTTTGACAGGTATTACTGACAGGAGGCTGTCAAATTCAAATGAGGCTGTGGGAAGCAAGGGAGGAGAAGGCTGAAGGAAAAATTCCCATAAGTAGACTCACACTCTGGACCAGGGCCTCATATGGTCTAAGGCCAACCCCTCCTGACCTGGTGGCCCCTTGCCTTATGGGAATTTGGTGGATAGAAGAGTAGACTGACAAACTCCAACTGCCACACAGGGCTTTGCACTGGGGGGCCAGGCCATAGGTCCCACTGGATCAGGAGAACTGCCTAAGGTTCCTTCACTAGCCTTAATGACTGGAAGGGAGGACAAAGGATGAATCTGGGCTTCTTGGATCAGGATGCACCCAGGGCTTGAGGCTGGCTACGGCTACCCCAAAAAGAGGTTGGGGTGAGGCACCAGAGCTGCGGGGTCCACTCCAAGAAGTATCTTGAGCTTTCCCCTTCGTCCTTCATGGAGTCTGGATGATTCTCATAGGGCTGGGTGCCCCTCCTTCAGTCTGAGAGGTGGGGGTAAGGCCAGAGTCTCAGGTCTGGGCCTTATTCAGTTGATGTGCTACCTCTGGGCCCATCACTGGGTCATACCAGAGAGCTTGGTGGTGTCTAAACAGTTATCCAGCAACTCTGGTACACAAGGTTAACTTCCTCCTCTCTATCAAAGGAGGAAATTTAAGTGTCTTCTTTCTTCTCTTCTTCTACCTGCTATGTCACAGGGAGCCTCTAGCTTGTCTCCAAGGAATTCCCAGAAAAGGTCCCACTCCTGCTTCTTTCATCCACTCACCACCTTCTAGGTGCAGAACAGTGTGTTAGTAAATGAACCACACAGTCCCTGCCCTCAAGAATCTCCAACTCTACATTAAAATCAAGAGGGGAACCCAAACAAGGCATTAGATAAATGCGATAAAGTGAGATAGATATTAAGGTGGAAGAGCCTATATATAAAGGAGAGTTGAATCAGCAATACCTAGATGGAGGGGTCAGGAGAGGTTTCACACATAACACTTAATCTGAATTTTAAAAGATGAGTAGAATGTATGGACGTCCTTTAACAAATATATATTCACTACCTAGTATGCACTACCATGCCAGGAACATTATAGGCAGATGAGCCAACATGAGCAAAAAAGCCAGAGCAGAAGAAATAGCCAGGATTGGGAACCACAGTTACTTAGGAGGGCTGAAAGAGGGGCTGGTGGGAGGTGAGGTTGGAGAAGGAGTCAGGGACTTGTCAGCTCATATCAGGCTAAGAAGTACGGATTTTGTCTGTCTTTGGGGCAATGAAGACTTACTAAGGGATTTTAAACATGGGTGTGGAATGCTGAGGTTTGCATTTTATAGAGATCATTCTGACTATGGCAGAGTGGATGCTGGGTGAAAGGAGCCCACAGTGGATGTGAGGAGACCACTGAGGAGGATGGCGCTGTGGCCCAGGTGGTAAACCACATAGGCCTGGGCACTGCGTGGCAATGGAGATGAAGAGAAAAAGGCAGATTAAGAATATTTAGAAGATGTAATCAGAGAGGGAGACAAACCATAAAAGACTCTTAACCACAGGAAATGAACTGAAGGTTGCTGTAGGGAGGGGATAGGGGGATGGGGTAACTGGGTGATGGGCCTTAAGGAGGGCATGTGATGTAATAATGAGCACTAGGTGTTATATACAATGGATGAATCACTGAACTCTACCTCTGAAACTAGTAATACAGTATATGTTAATTAACTGAATTTAAATAAAAAATAAAGAAATTGCACCAAAAATATTTAGAAGACAGTCTATAGGACTTGCTGATAGATTGGATAGAGGGGTGAGGGAAAGTGAGAAATCTCACCTCCAAAAGGCTCCATGGCTCCTTTCCCCATTCACAATTACACCTCTCCTACCCAAACTTCCCATGGCACCTCTTGTAATTCACTCCATGGTTAACAAGCTTCTCTATATTCTTCACACACTCCACAGAGTGTTCTCTATCTCTTTACCTCCAGCTTTAACTGAGATCAGGCTCTGCCCCAGGGTCCCTCCTCCTTTCCCTATAGCTGTCCCAATAGATGGGTAACAGTATTAGCTTTAGCATGACCCCCACACACATATGTACCACTTCTCTTCCTCTTTCTATGCAGGTTAAATTTCTCTCTCTTTGGCATCATGCAAGTGAACCATACCATTCTTATGGCCATCATCTACCAACCTCCTGTGTTCTCTTAGTTGGTGAAGCCACCCAATTAATGTGGCCAAACTTTAACCCTAGTGATTATTCACAATTGCTCCATCTGTGAAAAATTTCCTTAAATTCCAACATCCCACTTGTGACCACTTCTTATCTTTATCCCTCTGCCTCCTGCACAACTTCATTCTCCTTCAGCTCCTTGCTTTTAGAGATGTTTGATCCCTTTATCTCCCAGTCCTCCACTGTCTCAAAGCCATTCTTTTCCTACCCAAATTGAACATCAAGGTCAATCTCCTGAACAACTTTCTTAACAATACTTTTATTTATGTCCCCTTTAACTTCTATTTAATCAAACCATAAAAAAGGAAAAGAAAAAATACAAAAGTATCTTTTGACACTTTTCTTTGAAAAGAGTGAGAACTTTAAAATCAGACATGTCTGAATTCCAATCCCAGCTAGGCCACTTACTAATTCTGTATATTTGAGAAACAGCCTCTCTGATCCTTACTGAGTGGTGTATGTGTGCGTACATGCATGCATGTATGCAAAATAAAATGTGTATTGTGTCGATGACTATTCAGTAAGCATATAGAAATCACTCCAGATAGTCCAAGTAGAGAAGGATTTAATGAAAAGAATTTGTTACTAAGTTGTAAGGGAGGGGAGGGTGCCTGGCTGACTCAGTAGGTAGAGCATGCAACTCTTGACCTCAGGGTCTTGAGTTTAAGCCCCACGTTGGGCAAAGAGTTTACTTAATAATAACAACAACAACAAAGTTGTTAGGGAAGTCTGGAGAAACAAAAAGGAAAGCAGAGTTACCCAGAGATCAGGAAACTACCGTTAATCTTGGTTTAGGGGAGCAAAAAGGAGAAAAGAGGAGCCCAAAGATCAAGGAGCTTGAACCTACAAATCTGCACTAGCTGCAGATGCACCTGGAGTTTGTATTGCCAAAGCTACTGGAACCACTTCCACTTTTTCTAGGCAGGAACCACTGCTGCCGATGTGGCCAGAGAACCTGCCAAGAGCAAGAGGACCTCTCCCCTCTTCCTTCCTCGTGAGAGGGTTCCCACTGGTGGAACCTAACTGGAACGAAGTGACAAAAGCATCTGAGAAATGTGGTTTTCAGATTTCCCAACCTTTCCAGGGTAGAGTATGGAAAAGTGGGTGCAGGGATGAGTTCCAGCAGGCAATATCTGCCACATAGATTCAGCGTAACTCTTGGTTGCAAGTGATAAAACCCAACTCAAATTCGTGTTAAGTACAAAGGAAACTTACTGACTTATGTCACTTTAGGCCAAGGTAAATATACATGTTAAACTGATGTTACCAGGCATTTGTCTCTCTCCACCCCTTAGCTCTGCTTTCTTTGAGTTGGCTTTGCTCTCAGGCAGGCTCATCCTTCCTGGTGGCAAGATGTCCACCAGGTTTTCCTTCTGAGCACCTCTTGCCCAACAGTTGCAGGAAAATTCCTGGATCTGATTTCACCATGTGCCCATTTCCGAATTGATCACTTTGACCTGATTATAGGTTAGGAACTCAGCCACTGACGTGGGTGTGAGACTGGGGTGATTCCCATCCGAACCACATAGACTTAGAGTGGGGTGAGATGGATCTTTAAAGAACACTGATGTGCTGTTACCAATAAGAAGGGGGGGGTTGCATGCATTGCAGATAACAACAAAGGCAATGGCATGTCCATGACAGGATAATACTTACCTTGTATGGTTTTTCTTGTACTCTATCCAAACTTCATCCCTTTCTCAGCTAAGACTTTAACAATGTTATCACTAGGCATGAAATCCCTCAACTTCTTGTCTGCTCCACTTTATCAATTACTCTACCTACATCCCTGCCCTCTCCCCTATCCTGTCAGCCTATGAAGTTAAGGTCCAGTTCTTCCCCACGAGCCCTTGTCCTGCCTCCTCCCGTTGCCTCCGGGCTCTCCTTCCACCTCTCCTCACTTTTTTCCTTGATTTGCAAATTCATCTCTCTATTGGTATCTTCTTGTAGTTGACACCTATGTTTAAAAAAGACAAAACCAGAATCTTTAACTTCATATCACTCTTCAGCTACAGTCTATTCCGCCTTCCAAATTTCTCAAAAGGGAGGTCTGCACTTATTCTACTTCCTCATTTTTATTTGTTCAATTCACTGCATTGTGGCTCCTGCCCTCGTTTTCTGCTGACACAGACCTTATCATGGGGATCCAGGCCTTCAATGTTGCCAAATTGAAAGGATACCTTTTTGCTTTTAACATATTGGAAATCTTTGCTGCATTTGATACTGTTGACCACTTCTTCCTCCTTGAAAGTCTTTCCTCCCTTGGATTTCTTCCATGACTTAACTCTCTGCTGATTTTTCTCTTACTGTTTCTTCTAGTTTTCTTCTTAGCCTTCTTCTCTGCTGGCTCCCCGAATGCTGGTACTCCTATAGTTCAGACCTAAGTTCTTTTCTCTTCTCACCTTATACGTTCTTCTAGGAATGTATTAGAATAGTCTTGCTGAAGAAAGGGGTTGAGCGAGCCCATGCCAGGGGTAGCACGTGACTTAGGAATTCCATTCCGTATATTTGGAAACATTTTACTCCTTATAGGTTTTCTTTTTTTTTTTTTAATTTGTTTATTTGTCAAAGAGAGAGAACACAAGCAGGGGGAGTGGCAGGCAGAGCAGGCAGAGGGAGAAGCAGGCTGCCCACTGAGCAAGGACCCCAATGTGGGACTTGATCCCAGCACCCTGGGATCATGACCTGAGCCAAAGGTGATGCTTAACCGACTGAGCCACCCAGGTGTCCCTCCTTGTAGATTTTTAAATGATAATAACACTCAGAAGAAAGAGGGTTTATTGAATCAACTACAAGAAAGACTGCAATATCAAAGCAAAACTTACAGGTAGTGGTAGAAAAGGCTGCCTTTGCTTCATTAAGTGTCTTTGCTGCTAATAGAGATGAAAGATCTATTCTCCCATATATAGTGCCAACTGCCTGGTAATGCTAAATGGTTGGTCTATTAATCCAAATAGCATAAAACCAGTACTCTTGGTAAGTGACTCTGGACAGATATCTGTTTCTAATTCAAGTTTAGGAATAAATAGGTCCAAGGTAATGATTTTAAAAGATTGCTGCCTCAGAGGGACCTACATTGGTCAGAACCACACACTGAGCATCTGAGGCAGTTCATAGACTATTGGTTGCTCCCAGGTCATGGAGAACATCAGAAGTGGGGAAGAAATACAATAGAGAGAGGATAGATGAACGACACAGGTTGACTCCCCATTGATCAGGAAGCTCTGCAGAGAGGAAGAGATCAGGGATTTAAGAAGATTGTGTGTAGGTCAAACTGTACTGCATGTGAACTGTACAATTTCCTTTTTACATCTTAGCTAATTAGACTCCTTTCCCCATCCTCTCTCCCACTATTCGCATGCCTTTGGTTATCTGAAGAGATTTTCCTGAATATTGCAGCCACTCTATTCAATGGGGTTGGGAAGACAAGTATTCTGCTTTGTAAACGGGTGGTATTTCTGCATTTTTTCATTTGCTCCAGCAGAAACCTGGAAGACATCTTTTTATTCATAACTCCGGAGCCAATCAATTGATCACTATTTTTTGTGAATTCTACCTACTGAATGTTTATTAAACCTGTGCAACTTTCTCTATCCCTACTCCTACCACTATAATCATCTGCTACATAGACTACATCAATTGCCTCCTAACTGGTCCCCACACTGCCAGTTTCGCTGTCCTCCTATCTATTTTTCATTTAGCAGCTGAAAGTGATCTTCTAAAATGCAAGGGGGGACATGCCACTTTCCTGCTTCAAATGTTTTTCCATTCCCCTTAAAATAATGTCCAAACCCCTCAGCCTTATATACAAGGTCCTTTTTGATTTGGTAGGTATCCACCCTTTCCAGCTCATCTAATAAGATGAGAATACTTCTAATAAGAATACTTCACCATTATCACATACATACTGTACTTTTTGTACTTCTCCTTGGACTTGGAATAATTTTCTCTTCTTCTGGCTGACCTCCAACTCCTTCCTTCACCCCTTCCCCTCACAAAGTGCCACTTCCCTAAGAAAGCCTTCCCAAACCTCCCAGGCCAAATTTAGTCTACTCATAGCATCCTATATATCTCTTTCAAGATACTCATCACATTTCTAACCACATGTTTAATGTCTCTATTCAAGCTTCATGAAGATGGGGACTGAATCTTTGTTTATATGTTCCTAGTACCAAGGACAGTGCCTCATACCTAATAACTATTAGTTGAAAGAGAATGAATTAATGAATGAGGACACCTTTCCTCTTTTGGGTAATTACTTATCTTTCAAGAACCAAGGTCAGATGTTATATCCCTCAGATTGGGTTACAGTTAAATCTGATTCATTTCTGGATCCTTAGGTTTAGGTTGGGACCTGCTACATGGTTCCTACATCACAAATATTTATCAAATCATAATAAACTCTTGGCCACGAGTTGATAATTACTGAAACTGAATGATGGGTATATAAAGGTTCATTATACTGTTAAGTCTCCTTTTGTATATATATTTGAAATTTTCCATAAAAGTAAACTTAAACTTAAAACATTTATCTTCATCTCAAGTTAGGTGAAAGTGTAGTCAAGGATGAGCTTGAGGCTTCTGGCTTGGGTAATCCAGTAGATGGTGGTGTCACTCACTGGGATGGATAAAGTGTACCTACCACCAGGCTAGTGTGTGTGTGTGTGTGTGTGTGTGTGTGTGTGTGTGTGTGTGTGTGTGTGTGTGTGTGTGTGTGTGTGTTTGTGTTGGGGAGGGTTCTTTCTCACCCCAGTAAAACTTCTCAGAAGGCCAATTAAAGGGATGAGATAATGAATTTAGATTTGGGCACCTTTAGTTTTAGGTACCTCGAGGGCTTCTCCAGTCAGTTGCCCCACAGTTAGCATTTACAATAAATTGAAACCTCTGCCTTACAGGAATGAACCAAAAGAAGGTTTCTGGATGGTAACATTTTCCCTCACATCCTTGATGACCTCTTGGCCACTGACCTGACCACTGGGTACGATCTCACGATCCAGGGAGTAGTCTCCGCAGCAGGGCACCCCTCCATTCCTTCCTCCACACTTTTCATCCGCATTCTCCCTTTTCCTTCCCTCTTATGAATTTCTACCAGGGAAGGATTTATATTAGACATCTGTGGGAGACGTTGGTGTCGCGGCTTCACCTTCAGCAGCTGGGTGAGAGTGTTAAGAAACATCTAGGTTTCAGTCTGATTTCACCACTTACTTGTGACTGCAGGCAAGTCGCTTTACCTTTCTGAATCTCAGCATCTGTCTCTGAAAAAATAAGGATAACAGTGGCGTCTTCCCATGTCTGATGTGAGGATGAATGCCTGAAAAACGTTTAACACGGAGCCTGGCACAGCGTAACTGGTCAATAAGTACGATCTATTATTATTATTACCAACGCTGTGTCCTCGTCGCCTCTCCACCAGGACGTCAGGGACTGCTGCCGCTAGAGTGGAGCCGGCGGCCGCCTCCTCGGAGCCCCTCCCCAGGCGGCCGCGGCCGGGCCAGCGCCACAGCCGCTCCCGCTCCAGCCTCGCCGGTGCGGCGCGCGCGGGGGTGCGGACCCAGG
>LNAC01000707.1:550425-576821 GCA_002007465.1 Ailurus styani
CCCCTGCCCGGGCCCAGCACTGGAGGTCGGACCCCGAGCCCCAACAGTCGGCGGACCCCGCAGCCCCTTCCCTTGGGTCCCCGGGTCTGGGTCTCCCGGTCAGGCCCCATCCCCGCCGGCGGTCCTCCGGCCGCGCGCATTCCGACCGCCGTCCTGTCCCTCCCTTGTAGGCTCCACCTCGGTCCTCACAAGGCCCCCTCCCCAACCTTTACCTTGTGTCCCTCGGGGCTGAAGAGGGGCGAGAATGGGGGACACGAAGCGAGGGGTCGATGGGGGAGGGGGTGGGGGAGGGGAGGTCAAGGACCGGGAATGGGATGTGGGGGTGAGACAGGCAGAGCCTTCACGGATTTCTGCAGGGTCCCAGGCCTGCAATCTGTCAAGCCGCATTCAGTTGCCCTCGGCGACCGAGGGGTGTGCCCTGGGGCCGGCTGTGTCCCCAGCTCAGCCAGGAGGCCTAGCACTCGCAGAAGCACTCATTAAGAGCAGTTTTCCTACCGCCAATTCAGAGGTTATTCTGAACCTGTTTTGCATCTGCCTGTGCATTTCTTGTATTCCCAGCCCCTCCAGCATAGTCCCATCTCTCTTTCTACTCTTTCAAAGCCAAAACCTTGCCTACACTTGCTGTCTTCATTTCCTCACTTCCCATTCATTCTTAAAACCACTTCATTTGGTCTCTGTCGCGGACACCCACCCAAACTGCTGGAGCCAAGGTCACCAGAGACTTGCATGTGGCTGGCTCCAAGGGACTTTCCTGTTATGCCCCTTTACCTTTTAGTAATATGCAGTGGTGTGTGTTAACTCTCCTGGAAGCATTTTTCTGGTTTCTCTTGTCCGGCATTGTCTGCTCCTTCGTGGTCTCATTTGCTACTAACTCCTTCACCTCCCCTTAGATGTTGATAAAGGTCTTGGCTCTGTTCTGAGCTGCGTTCTTTCATTCTGTACTTTCTCCTCTGGTATTTTATTCACTCCCAAGCCTTCAGATTTCATATGTGTGCGTGTGTATGTGTGTGTATATACATACATATATATACATATACATATATATATATACACACATACATACATACATACATACATATACACACACACACGCACTGATGATTATTAGATCTATGTATCTGGCCCAGACC
Organism: Ailurus styani; assembly: GCA_002007465.1. Lineage (NCBI taxonomy): Eukaryota > Metazoa > Chordata > Mammalia > Carnivora > Ailuridae > Ailurus > Ailurus styani. Next base: position 551,556 of record LNAC01000707.1, read on the forward strand.
TTTTTTCTGAACTCCATATCCAGCTGCCCTCATGACATCCCCATTGAATCAACAGAAATTCCGTACCTACAGATCCCAAGCTGAATTATCTTCCATGTGTTCCTCTCTACCCTTCTTCCAAATCTGTTCTTCCTTCAGCTCCCAGAAATGGCTACTTTCCAATCAGTTATCCAAGCTAGATTCCTGGGCAACATTTTAGATTAACCTCTCTCCCTCATCCTCTGCATCTAATGTCACCAAATTCTGTCATATCCGCTACCTAAATATTTTTCCGATCCATTCATTTCACTCCATCCTCACTGCTACCAAATTTAATCTAGGCCCAAACTCTTTTTTCTCCCTCATTGCTCTAATAGCACATATCCTCTTGCCTACCTCCCATTAAATGCTCTCAACACAGTGTGATCCTTTTAAAACAAATTGCATCTATCTGATCATTTATTCATTCAGCAAATAAACTTCGAGCACCTTTTATATATCGTGTAATGTTAGGCCTGAAGATATAATTATGAACAAAATAGATTGCGATCTTGTCCCACAATCCGGGAGGGAATCAGAATAAAATGACAAGTGTAATAAATACCATGAAGTGGATGGTGGATGGTGCTCTGAGAATACATAAGAGCACAAGCTAAATTGGTCTGGGAGATAGAGAGAGAGGGCCAAGTAAGGCTTCTCTGAGAACATGACATTTGAAGTCGGATGTAAAGGATGAGTTCGAGTTAGTTGGGCTAGGGGTTAGCAGAAGGAGGTTCCAGACAGAAAGGAAAAATCACATGCGAACACCTTGTGGAAGGAGAAAACATGATGTCTTCGAGGAATCAAAAGAAGGGCAGTGAGGCTGGAGAGCAGAGTGTTGAAGCTGAAGAGGAAGACAGAGGCCACACCAAGCAGGACAGTTTAGGCCAAATTAATAATTTTGATCTTAAGTTCTTTGTCCTTGGTGTGGATTGTGATGGTAGTGGATGCAGAGTAGATGAAGTCCAGAGATTTTCCTCGGAGAGAAAATTACCAGTATCTGGGGATGGATTGAATGTGGGGAGTGAGGGAGATGATAGTGTTAAGGATGGTACCCCTGCTTCTGATTTGCACAATAGGATGGATGTTTATATCCCTCCATGAACCAGGATCCTGAAAGAGGACCAGTAAGGGTGTGGGAGAGAGAAGCATAAGCAGGCATGTTTGAGACGCCTTTGAGACATCCCGGCGGAGATGTTGAGTAGGAAATTGAATATATGTCTGGAGCTCGGATGAGGGGTCTGAAATGGAGATGTAAATTTGGAAATGAGCAGTGTATAGATGGCACCTGAAGCTATGGGCACAAATAAATACTTAGGTTGAATATTTGGTGAGAAAGAGAAAAGGGCGTAAGAACAAGCCATGAGAAATCCCAGTGTGTAACAGCCAGTAGAGGAATGTGAGCTGGCAGAGGGGTCTAAGAAGCCACCGGACAGGAATTAGAGTGTAGGCAGAAAACTGAGAGATGTAGCATGAGGAAGCCAGGGATGAAAGTTGGATAAGAGGCAGGGTGTTGAGGGATGCTGAGACTACAACCAAGATGATGTGTGGGTTGGATTAGATGACATAGGGTCCTGCTGACCTTGGCAAGAGCTGTTACTGAGACACGCTCGGAGTGCAAGCAGGGTTGGAGAGGGTTGAGCAGTGAGTGCAAGGTGAGGAAATGACAACAGTGAGTAGACAGGTCTTTTCAAGAAGTTTGCTTGAGCTGGGGGGAGAGAGAGAGAGAGAGAGAGAGAGAGAGAGAGAGAGAGAGAGAGAGAGCAGTTAGTGGCACTGGAGGAGCATCAGTAAAGAAACATTCTGCTTGTAAGTTGGTAGATAGTGGATCCCATTGAGAAGGAGAGGTTGATTATATAGAACAGAAAATGGATAAACAGTGGTATAAAATTCCTGGAAAGGCATGAAAGGAAGGAGCGAAGTAACAGATGAAGCAGTTGGTCTCAGGAAGAAGAAGAAAAGGATAGGTGCTGAAGTCAGTAAGTTTGTGTTTGTGGACATCCCTCAGTTGCTGGCTTCCGTTTTCTCTGTGAAGGAGGAGTGGGAAGTCTTCCTCTGGGAGGGAGGGCTGGTGCAGGGGGTGGTTCAAGGACAGTTGTGCTCTTGTCTCACCTTAAAAGTCCTTTCCTCAAGCAGCTCTTTGCTGATGTCTGGGCTGGAGGAAGACCCAGACTCCTACTCCTGTAGTGCCTTGTTCCTCCCCATCACAATACTCCATCATTTATTCAACAAATAGGGAACGCTCATTGGTGCCAGGGACTGGCTGGACACTGGCACTGCTCTGCATGGTAAGGGGTGGTTTCCCTGCTAATCTCTGTGCTCCACTGGGGAGGGACCTTTGCTTTATAACTCATCACTCTTCCCCCATGCCTAGCACAGTGCCTCGCAATAGTAAGCTGTCAGGTTAGAGGAGTCTTGACCTTGAGTAGGATGTGTCTCACCACCCCCCCAGCTCCTTGAGGCTTAGTGGCCACTCTTTTAGCTCCTTGCCTTGAGAGCTCCGCCCAGCTCCCTGCCCTGAGCCAGAATCCATGTAGCTCTTTCTGTCCTTTGAGAGACTTCAGGTACACCTAACCCCAAACTGTGCCCTTTCTTGAGGATACTGGGCTGCTGGTCATCCTTTGACCATAAAAAGTTAGGTGATGGCTCCACACAGTGCCTTGAGCCAGGTGCCTAGGCTTCAGTGCTGTTCACAGCAGAGCTTCCTCATTTCTCCGCCACTACCTCCTGCCCTGGTAACCACGGGGACAGGACTGTTCTGGAGATGACCTGGCACTTCACTGTCCCAGCCTCACAGTGTATGTGCCTTTCGCAGATCACACCTCCAAGTGCTAAGGAGGTCGGTCCTATCCTAACCTCCTAAAAACCTGACTGCATACACTGTTGCTTCAGAGAAGGGCTTGTCATCTCCGTGATCCTCTGAGCTTGCCAGAGTCACAGGTTTTCTGTATCCTGAAACTCATGGAGATACCACTGTGGAACAGCATTTGGGCCAGCATGTCGACTTACACTAATTCCCTCCCTCCCTTTTTCCCAGATCTTGGTCCTCGCTGCTCTGGGACCCCCTGCCTTCCCAGGTACCCTTCTTCATTCTCCAGCACCCTCCCCAACACTCCCGTTGCCCTCTCTCAGCCCACAGGGCCACACAAGCTTATCTCGGTGTCTGTTCCAGCCTCCGAATTCTGAGTTCTGAGCCTCCAAATTCCTTTTACCCAACGTCTGTCCCCTCCATCCTTCCTTCCGTTCAGCCCAAGGGCCTGCTCTGTGACACACACACAGTGCATGCTCTTTGGTAATGGGAATGTGAAGTTGAATAAGACACAGAATGGGGCACTGGGTATCGTGAGACATGGAGGAGGGAATGGTCCTTTGAGCATGAAGAGAGAGGACTAAACAAGAAAGGCTCACTGCTTAGGAGCCGTGCTGCTGAGCCAAGTTTTGAAACACGAGCAAAGGTTCTCACATGGGGAGACAGGATTTCAAGGGGTGGGGGGAGCACCGTAAACAAAGAGCCAGAGCTGTCAGGGTGTGACATGTTCTAGAATCTGCCACCCTTTGTGAGGCTGGAATGTGAGGTGTGAAGGAGGCAGGAAAGGGGGAGGAGGTCTGAGAGGTCAAAGGGATTGGGTCAAGGAGGCTCCTGCTAGTGAGCACATCCCTTATCCTGAAGACAGCAGTGAGCCATCTAAGTTTTCCAACTGGGGAGTGACACGATCTGGTTTCCATTTTTGGAAGATTACTGTGGTTCTAGGTAGTGGCAGAGCTGTTTATTTTTCTTGTTTATGCCAGTGACCATGAGTTTGCTTATTGCCCAGGTGGAGCCACACCAAGCACCCCAGCAGTTCTGTGTGAGGCAGATGCACAGATAGGAACATTTTTTCACGCATGTCACAAATGTGCACACAGCATTGTGCTAGGGTCTGGGGGGAGGCAGGATGGAAAGGCATCGTGCACTGCACCTAAGAGACAGGCAGCCTAAAGCCCCTCACTGCCAACCTGTGCTCAGGGCTGAGAGCTACACCGACGTGCAGAGAGAGCCTGGGCCGGGGGTCAGGGGAGAAAGAACTCGGTAGGGCCAGGGTCAGGTGTTTCGGTAGAAACACGTGAGCAGGTGAGAAATTTTGGGGGAAAGAACCATACAGTGGAAATCAGAGAGAGAGAGAGGTGTGCAGTGAGGGGCAGTCAGTGAGGGAGAGTTGTGTGCTGGGGACAAGGGTCAAGGAGGGTGAGAGGACTCAGGGAGGGCATGGGGGAAGTGGAAATTGACACAGCAGGAGCTAAGAGGGCCAGGATGAGGGAGAATTAGGTAGTGGTTGGTCAGGGAGAATGGCCTCCGACGTGGTGGCAGTGAGGGTCCAGGGAGTAAGCACTTTACAGTAGGGGTCAGGGAAGGAGGGCAGTAGAGCAGTGGAAGGTAGGGGAGATGGGAGGATGGAATGAGACCTTGATGGTGGGATCATTGGGTGATGTGGCTGGAAGGATAGGTAAGCAGGGAAGGTGATCCACAAAGGGCTTGTAGTGAGGGAGTCCAAGGGGACAGGAATTGGGGGGAGTGGCTGTCACCGTGGAATAGGAGATATCCCCTCACCTGAAGGGCAGATGGAATTTGGTGGGGCTGCCATGAACAGTGGTTAAGACACAGTAACATGGCCAAAGTGTGTTTTCTGAAACTGGCAGAGGAATGCTAAAGTTGGGTCTGGAGGAGATAGGAGGGCAGAGTTGTACATTCATTCAACAAATATTTACTGAATTCCTGTTCTGTGTCAGGACTGTGTTAAGCTCTAGGCGTATGGCATTGGAAAAAAAAATCCTCCACCATGGAACTGAAATTGTAGTCATGAGGAGACAATCATTAAACAAATAGTAGTGACAATATTGGTAAATAGCTTGACAGATGGTGCTAGGCACTAGGGAAGGTTTGGTTGTTGCTGAGAGAGGGCATGGAGGCGTACAGTTTTAAAAGGGTGTCAGAGAAAGTCTCACTGAGAAGGTGATGTTTGGATCAAGACCTGAAGGGCTGGAAGGTACAGGTCAAAAGCCCCTGGAGTGAGCTAGGCATGGGGCATTATAGGGGCTGGGAGATGGAGTGGTGCCCAAAGTGAGATACTTTATAAAGAAACACTCATCAAAATGTAGTTTCAGCCAGTCAAAGGAGCCATGGATTGGAGCTGTTGGTCCTTCCTCTGTGACCTTCCTTCCCAGGTCCATGCCCTTGAGAGATGGGTCTGGAGCTCATTCTCTCCTATTCGCACAGTCCCTAGTGGGCTGGGCTTCAGGGCTGGTTGAGTCCAGTGATTGATGATGATAGGAACGCTGCCTGGGGAGCTCACACTGGGACACTGTGGATAGCAGCATGGCAAGAGGAAGGGGGCAGTCAGTGTCCAGTGTCCGGAGCACATGAGCCAGTCCCACAGCAGCTGGGTCCCTGGCACAGTAAGCCCCAGTTGGATCAACTGGGGGTGGGGACGTACAGAGAGCCATTGTGTGGAAGCTCTGCCGTTGGGAGTGAGGGCAGGGCAGGGGCTGGCTCAGAAAGCTCAGGGCTGGGGACCTGGGGCCGGGATGGACTAGGCCTGGCCCTAGCCTTTGGTGGATATGGTGGTTGAGTGGGTGGTGGTGAGTGGGGACAAGAGTTGAGCCTAGTTGTTGTCATGGGAAAATAGCTCTCAGGACACAGAGCAGTGGGTGCTGGTCTGCTGAGCACGAGGGAGTCGAGGAGGTGCAGAGCACAGTCCCGGGCAGATGCAGGGGTGCTGCTGTTCCGACCTGGAGGCTCAACACAGTCTCCTCTCTTCACCCTGCAGGATCTGCCAAGGCCATGTCTGTTCCGTCGTCACTGACCCAGTCGGCCATTAATGCCAACAGCCATGGAGGCCCCGCCCTGAGCCTACCCCTGCCCCTGCATGCTGCCCACAACCAGCTGCTCAACTCTAAGCTGCAGGCCACGGCTGTGGGACCCAAGGACCTGCGCAGTGCCATGGGGGAGGGTGGTGGGCCTGAGCCAGGCCCTGCCAATGCCAAGTGGCTAAAGGAGGGCCAGAACCAGCTCCGGCGGGCTGCCACAGCTCATCGTGATCAGAATCGCAACGTGACCTTGACCCTGGCAGAGGAGGCCAGTCAGGAGCCTGAGATGGCACCTTTGGGTCCCAAAGGCCTGATGCACCTGTACTCTGAGCTGGAGCTCTCTGCCCACAATGCGGCCAACAGAGGGCTCCGAGGATCCGGCCTGATCATCAGCACCCAAGAACAGGGTCCAGATGAAGGAGAAGAGAAGGCGGCAGGGGAGGCCGAGGAGGATGATGAGGAAGAGGACGAAGAAGAGGAGGAGGAGGACTTGTCTTCTCCCCAAGGGCTGCCTGAGCCCCCGGAGAGTGTGGAGGTGCCCCCCAGACCCCAGGCCCTTGCCGACGGTCCCCGAGAGCATAGCAAGAGTGCCAGCCTCCTGTTTGGCATGCGGAATAGTGCGGCCAGTGACGAGGACTCAAGCTGGGCTACCTTATCCCAGGGCAGCCCCTCCTACGGCTCCCCGGAGGACACAGGTACCTTATGGAACTTGACATGGGGAGGATGGGAGGGCAAGAAACAGAGGTCAGGCCTTGCCAAATCAAGGCCAGGGCTAGCTAGAGCATGAGCCACAGAGCCCATGTCCTTGGTCCTCGGCAGGCCATAACCAGGTTCTCCTGAACGAAACCATTCCTGTATTCAGAGTACTTGCATAAACTGATAGGTCCATCCATCGTGGATGCTGATAGACGGTGGATTTGGTGCATTTAGGGAACACTTACGAGGTACTTCCCCCTGCTCAGCGTTATCGTACTGAATCCTCATCATAATGTTGTGAGGCCACTACCATTATGGTGCCTGTGCTACAGGTGGTGAAGAGTCAGCCTGAAGAGGTTAAGTAGCTTTCCCACAGTCACAGACAGTCTGGGTTCACAGTAGAACTGGGTCTAGACCCGAAATCTTGGCCTTGCTTACCCTGCCACTGGTGTGTATGGCACAGCAAGCCACGTGCACATGAGCCAACTTTTACCAGGCCAGGTCTGGAGGCAGCAGTGCCTCCCTACACAGATCTGCCCGGAAAGACTGAGGTCGGGGCTTGTGTGCAGAGCACCACTCAGGGCATTGCAAGGAGACCGTTTTGTATTCTTTGTATCAGGAATAGAATACTGACTAAATGTTAGGAAATAAAGGACAAATAAATAGATCCTTCTTTGTGGGGTGGTCAGGAAGAGAAAGTAGGTATTAGGACTCTAAGGACTGATCATTAAATGTGTCCCATTTAAAGACATTGAGTCTCCAAATTTGCTGATGTCACATAGAGATGCCAACAGAGTTGAGGAACGGAGGACAGAGATGATGGGTTGTAGCTGCAAGCCCGGAGTTCTGTGGATTGGAGTGTAAGTGGAGCTTAGGAAGGACTGTGCTGTGCACCTGGCAGCAGGCACTGTACCAGACCCCAAACTGGGGAGCCTTTGCAGCAGAGCATGCAGTTCATGGAGCCATGGAGCCAAGGGCAGTGCATCATCCCCCTCCCATTTCCAAAAACTTATTATGGACATTTTCAAACATCTACAAAAGTAGAGAGAATAGAATAGTGAGCCCAATTTACCCATAATCCAGCTTCAACAATTATCAACACATGATTAATCTTGCTGCATCTATACCTTGATCTCCTCTGGGCCCTAACCTAGGTTATTTTGAAGCAAACATTCAAATCCATAAGTGTTTACCCATGCATTTCTAGAAAACAAAACTATTAAAACAATCCATAGTACCATTATCATGCATACAAAAATCTGACAATAACTCCTTAATATTATCAAGTATCCGTTAGTGTTTACAGTTTCCCAGTTGTTTAATTAATGGCCCCCCCACTCTGTTATTTAAAAAAGTTTTGATTATTTGAATCAATAATTAAATAGTCCTAGACCTTTTGATGGTGGATGTGTATCTTAACGTTTTTTTTCAGCTATGTGTTATGCTTCCATCCCTCCGTCTCTCTTTATTTTTGCTTGCAGGTTGCTATTGTTGTTGTTGTTGTTTTAAATTGGAGACACAGGGTTATTTGGCCTGGGTTTTCCGCGGTCTGGATTTGCAGACTCTCTCCCTGTGGTGGCGTTGAGCAGGTTTCTCTTCCCCTAGATTTCCTGCAAATTTGGTAGTGTGTTCCAGAGACTTGATCAGATTTGGATTTGAGAGGCTTTTTTTTGGGTGTGTTTTGCTTTTGCAAGGACACCTCATGGGTGGTATTGAGTACTTTTATCAAAGGCAAAGTCTGATTGCCTCCCTTTTCTGTGATGTTAGTGGCTTTCCATGGTCATTGCTTGGACCTCCTTTGAAGGGAGCAGCTGCTACTTCACTCTATTTATAGGGTTGGGTGGGGGAAAAATGTAGTTGCAATGGAGCCAGTTCATGACACTTTTCAAGGTAGACTGAAAACTGGACATTGATGTGAAATATCCCAATTTGTAAATGTTAGCAACCAGTTCTGTTTTTTTAAAAAGCACCATGCAGACCTGTATCCCTGAAACAAATAATACATTATATGTTAATAGGAAAAAAAAACCCACCATGCAGGTCATACAAAATCTGAGTCTTGTATGGGTCTGTAGGTTGCTAGTTTGCAGACTCTGCCCTAGCTTGAGTCAGAGGCCAAATACTGGAGGGGCTGATTGCTCAGGGGCTGCTGGGATGGTCAGTGCAGTAGCTGCACCTGTGGGCCTTCTGGGAGAAGGAGGCTGGAACTGCTGAAGAAGTGGGAAGGGCCTGCTGGGCATGGGCATCAACCTCAGTGAGAGAGGATGGCCAAGGATCAAGCTCTGGTGGAGACCCTGGAAAGTGGAGGGAAGGGTGTGGGGCCAGCCTAGGGAAGGGGCCGAGTCACTGCTTACTCTTTTGTAATTGTGGTTCCATGATCATGAAGGCCACGGAGGAAGTCTGGGCTCCTGTAGGGATGGAGTAGAATTGAGCATGTTATTTTCTCCTTTCCAGCCTAGGATCTCCACAAAGTTGTTGATTGCATAAGTGCCTGAGTGAATGAATGAATGAATGAATGAGTGAATGAGTGAATGAACTTTACTACCTGTGCTGGGTTCATACTCACTGCCAGACCTTATCCTAAATGCTGAGAAGGCATACTACAGGGGACAGAGATTCCTGCCCTCATGGCACTCACAGTCTAGTCTCTGGAGGAGACAGAGATAGACAGGCGGCTCTGATCAGCATGGTGAGCACTGGGTTGGGGGGGGAGGGGCACCCAGCCCTGCCTGTGTGCGTGGTGGGGGAGAAGGAGTGGGTCAGTTTTGAGACATGACCTTTACATGTATGCCTGAAGGAGGAGTGGGTGATAGGTGAAGATTGAGGGAGGGAGGCTGGGCTTGGGGAGGATGAGGGGCATGCCAAGCAGGGAGAGTGAGACAAGGGGGTGGGGGGTGACCAGAGATAAGGCTGAGAGGCAGAAGGTCAGGGGCTCAGAACACCACCACACAAATCCCGGGAGGAGTTTGAGTTCTATCCGGAGGGCAAGAGAAACCAATTAGGAGTATTAAAGTGGAGAATAGTTAAGCATTTTAGAACAGTCATGTGGGCTGTAGTGTGCAGTCCAGATTGGAGACAAGGCTGGGAGCCCACCTGTGAGGCTGTTGCAGTGATCTAGGGAAAAATTGCAGGGAGCAGCTTAGACTCCTGTAGTGACATGGGGCTGGAGAAGAGGAGAGAGCATTATGTGATTCACTGACTCCTGAGCAATGGCTACACCTGGTTTCACCATGAAGACATGCATGGATGGATGAATGAATGATACACAAACCTTTAAATCCGTGAGTGCCTGAATGAGTTGATGCAAGAGTGGAGATGTCCATTCCGGAATAAATGTGTGCATGTGGTGGCAAAGGCGTGAGTGGGGCTCTGCTCAGAGGGAGATATGCCAGGCTCCAGAAGGGCCTCCCAGATGGTCAGGGTGAGGAGGGGGGAGAGCGGCCCCTCCAGGACAGATCAGAAGGATGACGCTCTTTGAAGCAGGAAGGTACAGGCTAACAGGGACGGCAGATGGATTGGTATGTGCAACTCGGTCAGAAGATGGTGAATTGGTCCCCAGATTCAAGAGGTGTAAGACCCTTCATGAAGAAGGGTGTGGCCGTGGAGGGCACGGGTTGCCCTGGGTGCCTGTGTTCACGAAAGATTTGACAGGAGAGCCCTGAAGGTGATGGAGGGTCCCTGGGGAAGAGCAGGCGTTCTAATTCCCTGAGGCGTGAGGGGAGGAGAGGGCGGAGGGAGACAAGGTGGTAATGGCTACCTAGAAAGCTGGACAGGCAAGAAGAGCCCCTCCTCTGTGGGCCCACCTCATTTGCAAGCAGGATGGTGAGACATCTTGCTCAAATAACTCTCCCATCAGGTGTGCAGCCACCTTGGGTAACCACACCTGCTCCCAGCCCCTCTGTGTTTGGTTGCCCAGCAGCCTGGGTCTGGGGACTGCCTGTATCCTCAGTGCTGCCTTTTGGACCAGTCAGGATTCCTTGTTTCCCTGGTAACGGGAAGCACGTCAGCAGTCTGGGCGCTCCCAGCCATCCTGGTACTGCGGTTGCCGAGGAGACGCTGCAGCCTAGCTGGGCCCTGGCAGGTGAGGGTGGCTGTGCTGGGAGGCCCCAAGCCCAACCTCAAGCTTGCTGGGGCCCAGCCCTCAAGGCCCACTTTTGGGCTCGAACTGCGGGGCAGGTTCTGGGCAGGGGAGGGATCCCCGGGAGCCCTGAAGCCACACCCTTTTTGTGCTGAGAGCTCCAGGCTTTGCAGGGCCCCAGGTGGCGGAGGTATTCCCACGGGACTGAGCTTCCTGGTGTCCCTAAGACTAGGTTTGACTGTGGTACTGTGCTGCCTATTGCGGGGTGGGATGGAGATTCAGGATTGGGGGAGGGGAGCCAGGATTAGAAAGAAGAGATGTGAGAGGGAAGGGCTGGGGTCTTATGAGGACCCTCCATCCCCACCCAAAGGAGGTCCCCTCCTGTGGTGGTCCTGGCCCCTCCTTAGTGAGTGCCAGGCGGGGGAGGATCTTGCCTGGCAGGCGCTCTGCCCTGGTGAGAAGGGGGCGGGATGAGCTTTTCTCTGCAGCCCAGCACCAGGCTGTGAGCCCAGCTGGCTGGGCTGGAGGGGCTGTGAGGAGGGAGGGTGGAGGCAGGAGGGGCTGGGAACCAGCGCCATGTTCTCTCAGGACTTTTTCCTGGCCATCATCCTGCAGGACAGCAGCCCAGGTGAGGGGTAGCACAGGGCTGGGCATGATGTGGGATGGGGCTGGGTGGGTAGGAGAGGCAGAGGAGGCAGAAGCTGGGTTACAGGGCTGGAGTAGTGTGGCTGTGCTGGAAGAAGAGGGGTGTATGTCACAGGTATGTGTACATGTGCAGAAAATGTTTGCCTGCATCTGTGTGTGGCAAGGGTTAGGGTGTGAGTGTTTGTGGTGTCTGCACACATGTGGTGGAGGTTGACTGAGTGTGCATTACCTCTCTGGGTGGGACCCACACCTGTGGGGGGGGATTGTTGTGGGTGTGGCTTCTGCACACATGTGATAGGAGCTGATACATACAACCGTGAGTGTGCATACCTCTGCGTGTGGTGTCTGCCTTAGGGTATGACTGGAGTTGGGTGTGTGTGTGTGTTTGCCCCTGCACATGTGTGTGCTTCTGACTGATACCTGCCGTCTCTGCTGGTATTTTCCGTGTGGTGGCTGTGCAGGTGTGTGGTAGGGCTTGTGTATGTTGTGTGTCTGAGTGCACACGTGTGTGCAGGAGCTGCTGATAAGTGTGTGCACCTGAGAGATGGGTACGTATGAAACGAGGTCAGTTAGGGTCACCCAGCCTCCTTCCCTTCTCTCTGCTTCCCTCCTTCCCTCTATGTGGGCACATTAGCCAGGAGCAGGGTCCAGGAAGAGACCTGAGTCATGTCCCCTGCTGGTGGTCCCCCATGTTGTGACTCCAGACTGCAAGCTCTGGGAGGAAGCAGGAACCTTGTGTTGGGGCCTTTCCCCCATCCCTTCCCCTCCACCCTGGGGTATCCGTGAGGGGCCTGGGCATAAGTACCCACTGTCTACTTGTTGGGTGGGCAGACCCTCAGCAGTCCCCTCACCCAGCAGATTCCTTCTGGAACCCCAACGCCTTCGAGACGGATTCCGACCTGCCGGCTGGATGGATGAGGGTCCAGGATACCTCAGGGACCTACTACTGGCACATCCCAACAGGGACCACACAGTGGGAGCCCCCGGGCCGGGCCTCTCCCTCACAGGGGAGCAGCCCCCAAGAGGAGTCTCAGGTGAGTTCACGGGCCTGTTGTCTCTTGTCCAGAGGTGTGAGTGAGACGAGCCACCCACTTATTGCTCCCATCCCTCTTCCTAGCTCACTTGGACAGGCTTTGCCCACAGAGAAGGCTTTGAGGATGGAGAATTTTGGAAGGTGAGGGGACCTGCTTTACAATGGGGGAGCTGGAGAAGGGGCATCATTTTGGTCCTGACTCCTCTCTCCCCTTCCCAAGGATGAACCCAGTGAGGAGGCTCCTATGGATTTGGGACTGAAGGACCCCGAGGAGGGGACATTGCCCTTCCCAGCTCAGAGCCTTAGGTGAGTGGGAAGGCATGATACAGTGGGCTGGCAGGAGAATGGATCTCTCTGGGAGGGGCCATAGGACAACTCCATGTTCGGGCATCTGTATAAGTGTTACCATCTTCTTCCAGCCCAGAGCCCTTACCCCAAGAGGAGGAGAAGCTGCCCCCACGGAATGCCAACCAAGGAATCAAGGTTTGTTCAAGACCAATGGCCATTCCCCAGGGTGGGGCTCTTCTGTGTGCAGGACACCCCCTGTGTTATATTCTGGGGGCCATCTCTGGTCTCAGGAAGCTCTCCAGGTCCTGAGTTAGGAGCTCTTCTAGTCTTAGCACCAATCCCTGTGTCTGAGCCAGAGGCATGTCAGTGTTTAACTCAGCCAATCCAGCGCCTTGGCAGGGGGTCCATCCAGTCTTGGCTCAGATAATTTCTTGTACTGGCAGGGGTCTCCTCTGAGACCATCCCCCTCCCGCCAACCGTATCCTCTTTGGGGAGCTTTTCAGTCTTAGCTCAGAACACCCTCCCAGCTGCTATATTCTGAGTCAGGAACTCCTCTGCTCCTAGCAGAGAGAGCATCCTGTGTTTTGGGGTCCTCCAGTTGTAGCTCAGACCCTGCCCTCCCACCCCCTCTTCTGTGTCTGGCAGTGTTTCGCCGTGCGCTCCCTGGGCTGGGTGGAGATGACCGAGGAGGAGCTGGCCCCTGGACGCAGCAGCGTGGCCGTCAACAACTGCATCCGTCAGCTCTCCTACCACAAAAACAATCTGCACGACCCCATGTCTGGGGGCTGGGGGGAGGTGAGGGCTGAGCTGGCGGGTATGGTTCAGTGGAGAAGGGAAGAGAGCTATGAGAGAGAGCGAGAGAGAGCTGGGCTGCCCGAGCAATGACGGGGGTGGGGGAGGGGTGGGAGGGAGGTGTCAACCCCAGCAAGTGATAGCCCAGTGAGATGGGTGTACGATCCCAGGTGGAGGCCTGGGGAGATGGTTTCCAGCAGTGACCAAATCAGATAAGTGACTGCAGTAGAGTGAGGCCGGCAGGGTGGGTGGTATAACACCACCAGGGCGGGGGCCCCAGAGCTGTGGCTGACGTCCCCTGAGCTGGAGTGGCAGAGATTGGCCTTGTTCCCAGCTGGGGCTCCACTGACTGCCTGCTTCCTGGGCCCGCAGGGAAAGGACCTGCTGCTACAGCTGGAGGACGAGACACTAAAGCTGGTGGAGCCACAGAGTCAGGCCCTACTGCATGCCCAACCCATCGTCAGCATTCGCGTTTGGGGCGTCGGGCGGGACAGTGGAAGGTGGGAGCTGGGCCTGGGATCCTCGGGTGGGGGCCCATCCAGCAGTCAGAGTGGGGGCCCTCCTTCCTAACTCTATTCTTTGCCTCTCTTGTGCTGCCGGACCCAGAGAGAGGTACTTATGTCCAATTTACCTTGACCGTTCCTCCTCCCACACCTGGACCAGATGCCTCAAAGCACCCAACTTCCCCTATTCTGCCCTACCCCTTCCTGCCCGCTGTGCTAGCCCATCTTCCCCCACCTCGGCATGCTTGCCTGTCTATGCCCCAGCCAGAAGGCGTCACCCATGGGACACCAGCCCGAGGTCAGAAGCTCCAAAGGTGCTGCAATGGACAGGGAGGGCCTGGGTGGGGTAGGGATGACACCTCACACCGGATGGTACCGGGAGACACTGAGGTGCCCCTCCCCCAACAGGGACTTTGCCTACGTAGCTCGAGATAAGCTGACCCAGATGCTCAAGTGCCACGTGTTTCGCTGTGAGGCACCTGCCAAGAACATCGCCACCAGCCTGCATGAGATCTGCTCTAAGGCACGGCCCCTCCGCTCCCTGGACTAGCTGCCACCTTTGCTCTACGAGGATGTGGGTGGGGTCATTGAGTGGGGGTGGGGGGCTCCAGGGCAATGAAGCCCTAACAGACTCTCCCTCGCTCCTCCCCTCCTCTCCTCAGATCATGGCCGAAAGACGTAATGCCCGCTGCTTGGTAAATGGACTCTCCCTGGACCACTCTAAACTGGTGGATGTCCCTTTCCAAGGTCAGTGCCATAACCCTGCCAGGTCCAGCTCAGCTTTGTTGGCAAAGGTGAGGTGACTCAAGAAGAGGCACAAGCTACTACGTGGACATGATTAAAAAAATGGGCACATGGAGACTAAATTCTTTGGATCAAATAAGTCAAAGGGAGATGGGGAAGGGGTGGAGGTAGGGCCTTGGCTGGGTGCATATCCAGCTTATGCCCTGGTGGTGGGGACTGAGAGTGAGCAAGGTCTGTCACCACGACTGATCCTCCTTTTCTTTCCCACAGTGGAATTTCCAGCGCCTAAGAATGAGTTGGTACAAAAGTTCCAAGTCTATTACCTGGGGAATGTGCCTGTTGCTAAACCTGTTGGTATGTGTGTTCTTCACCCAGGGACCACCGCCTTGATCCCAGGGCTCTGCCCACCCTCTGCCTCCCAATGCCTTTTTTATCAGACCTTCCTCATGCTTGATGTCACTCTGCCCTTTAAAATGCATCCCAGCTCGTGTACATCTGTCTCATCTTCACTCTGTCTTGCCTATAGCAACAGTTGGCGTGCCTTCACTGAGTTTGAACCAATGAACCAGGCACATCGGGAGATGCACTATTGCATCCCACAGAAAGGCTTTGATTGGGTTGGGAGGCAGGTCTTAGATGACTGGAAATACCAGGTAGCATTTGGGAGCTGGGTTTGGTATTGCAGCACTAACGATGATGGGCTGTGAGCATCCAGAGAGGAAGCAGTGAGCATAACTGTGACATGCTTTATTGCTTGTGAAGTACTTCTTTATAAGTCATTTAAGTCTTGACAATCCTATGAGGTTGGGATTATGGTACTACCCATTTTGTCGATAAGTAAACTGAGTAGGGACTATCTGGTTCTCTCTTATATTTCTAGTGCTTTCACAGTACCCGTTATTTATTTGTTCATTCACTTAACAAATACCTTTGAAGCCCACCATGGGCTGGGTCCTGGTAGAACAATGACCACAGCTTTCGTGGAGGTTACAGAAGGTTACAGCAGAAAAAAAACAAAATAAAACAAGAATTAGTCAAAAAAATCATATAATAAATATGTAATTATGAATTGAGTCATTCATTGAAAGAAAGTAGCAAGGTGCTATAAAACTATGTCAGAAAAGACTTCCTTGAGAAAGTGACATTTGAACTGAGATAAAAAAATGAATGGGAGCTAGTGTGGTAAAGTGGGATGGATATAGGAATAAAGCAGGGGAAGATCATTCTAGGCAGGTGAACAGTGTATAAGAGGACCCATAATGGAAAGCACTTTGGTACTTCAAAAGCATTGAGAGAAGGCCACTGGTGCGGGATGAGACTGGGAGCTGGGTGGCAGTCAGACCTTATGAGACCTTAAAGGCCACATTAACCATTTGTTCTTCATCCTAAGAGCAGTAAGGAGCTATAGTTGAGTTTTCAGGAAAGCACTCGGCATAATCAGATTTGAATTTTGTAAAAGCTGGCTTTGGCTATGCCATGGAAAAAGATGTTTAGCAGGTGGAGGTGGATGTGAGGAATCAGTTAGGAGGATCTTGGAGTAGTCATGTCCGATAAGCAGAGTATCATGGAATATGGTGGAGCTGAGGAATAGTGTTTAGATAATTAAAATCAACAGGTCTTGGTGATTGACTGAATGTGGGATGAGGGACAGAGGCATTCAGGCTGACTCCTGACTTCCTGGCTTTGGGAATTAACGGATGGTGATGCCTTTCTCTAAAGGTAGCAGACATTGGAAGAGGCCCAGTTTTAGTATGGAGATTGGAGTTCAGTTTTGCACGTGCCAAGTTTGATGGGGAAGCTGAGTAACAAACTCAGGTTGGCAGTTGGATTCACAGAGGAGGGGTCTGGGTTACAGATTCAAATGTGGCATTATTGGGTTATAGAGGTAATCAAAGCCGTGAGTGTGGCAGCCCACAGTGAAAAGAGAAATGAGGCTAGGCCTAGCTTTTAGACCCTCCAGCATTTAATAGACAGAAGAGGATGAAATTGATGATTGTGAGAGCAAAAGTTGAGAAGGGGGTCGGCAAAAAGGAGTCTGCTTCAAGAAGTGGTCAGGTGTCATATCAAAAGATACTTAGGAAGAACTCAACTGTTTAGTGACTGGATAAATGAACAAACAAATGAAACAATGAAAATGACTTGCCTCAAATGACATGGTCAGGAGATGGTAGGCCTAGGACTCAAACCTGGTCATCTTCAAGTCTCTGCTCTTCCCCACAAACCATGCTGACTTTAATGACAGCACTTTATATCCTGTAAGGGAACCCTTCTTAGAAAGGTGGAGATTGAGTTGGGGTTAGAAAGAAGGCCTGGATTTGTAGAGGGGAGTTGGTATTACAGTTGGATTCGGTGGCAGTGCCACAGACATGAAGCTGGAGATGAGAAAATCATGCTCAGGGAGCAGGAAGGAAGCTTGGCTGACTTCCACGCCTTTGCTTTCATTTCTTTCTGCCTTTCACCCTCAACTTCCAAACCTTGTTGCCTCCTCCAGTTATTACCCCTACTCCCCTGTCAACCCACCACCTTACATAGGTTCTCACTATGATGCAGCAACTGTCTGCAATCCTTGACTGCCCCACTGCTGCCTGTCACTTTGATGGGTCTGCTCTATTGAGTCTCCAGACTCACTTCCTGCTTTGTCTTATGCTCCCTTTCTAACCTCCAGGAGCTTAACATTGGCGCCTCATGAAGCTGCAGTATTCATAAATCATTCATTTATTCAACAAGTGACTATTGGATGCCTGATCCATGCCAGGCACTATTCTAGGTTCTAGGTACACATTAACGAACAAAACTGACAGATTCTTGCCTTCAGGTAGCTGACGTTCTCGCCAGGAGAGACGGACAACAACGAAATTACGTAGTATGTTGGAAGGCAACAATTGATAAGGAAAAGAAATGCACAGTAGGATAAGGGGGATTGGGAGTGCAGGGTTGGGGATCAGGGTATAGATTTTACTCCTGAGTTGTCACCAGATATGGCAGACTGTTTCTGGGCCACATTGTTCCACTACTTTCCCCACCTCTGTGCTGATCCTCGCCACGCTCCAAGGCCAAGCACCAGGAGCCTAGTAAGTGGTTTGACTTTGACACCTTGTCTGTCCACACGTACAGTCTTTGAGATATTCCATTGACTGGCATAAATGTCAGAACACACCACAGCCCTTGGCAATGGAACTGCCTGCGTTTTCACCCGTCTGTGGGCCCCTAGCTTACTCAGTTATACCAGTTTGGATGCATTGGCCCGTGTTGCCTTGAGGGTGTCTTGCTCATGCAGCTGGAATTTCTTAAGTAGATAAGCCCTGTGCTGGGATTGGAGACACAGAGATGAAATAAACTTGCCTTCTGTCCTTGAGATGTGCTAAGAGTTGTCTCAGCAACATTCCCTCTCTGCCCTACATCAGGGAAGGCTTCCTGGGTGGGGCCTGAGTTAACCCTGAAGGATCAGAATTGGGAGTTTCTTACACAGTCAAGAAGGAAAGGGCACTCCAGACAGAGGCTTTTCCACAGTTACAGCCTGTGTCCCTTGAGGGCATCCTCTTCTCTTACTTTGTATTCCCCATCTGCCTAGCAGGGCATTTGCCAAGATTAGATGTTAATAAATGCTACATAAATCATTCGAAGCTCAGGGAGCAATAAAATATGAGGTTTGACAGCTCAGATGAGGCCAGTTTTTGGAGGACTTGCATGCTTGGGAGGGGAATTGGGCCTTGATCCAGCCAGAGGTAAGATGAGCAAGGCCAAGATGAGGGAGGACTTTCGAGGAAGGTATTTGTCCTCTTCCTTGTCCTCTGCCCACAAAGGGTCCATGTTGTCTGCTTCTGTGGGAGCTCAGAGGCACTGAAAGGGGCGAGAAGGCCCAGGAGTGGACCGCAGAGCTGCATGTTTTCATGTTGGCACTGTTTCCTCTAACCACTTAGCTGTGAAGGTAAAGACACAGTAGATCACACATTCACGTGGGGACCAAAGCGCATGCCTCCGCCATGCCATGTGCTGCTTCTGCCTCAGTTCTCTGCTGAGTGCAGGTGAGAGTGGTGTTTAATAGCAGTTTGAGGTGTAGGAAACCACTCTGTCACAGGGAGATGTTGGTTGATGTAAAAGCTATGAACCTTGGAGTACTTGTCCTTTTAACACATTATAGAAATTACTGAAATTTACTGAATCCAACTAAGATTCAACAGTCCTTCTATTTCTGAAAACTAGAAATAAAGAGAAGGAGCAGAGGAACTGTATAAGCTTCAGCTTCCTTATCTGTAAAATGGTGATTAAAGAGTCAATTGAGAGACTGTTGTAAGGTGTACACGGGATTGTGCACCGTAATGACTGGCATGCCCTGTGGGACACGAAAGTCAACATACCTCAAGTGGATATAAAACAAAACAAAGGTTGGGTCTTGGGAGAGGAGTGGCTTATAGGGGCTGATTTGGGAGTCCTTGCGGTATGAGGCAGTATGATGTCTGAAGGTGGGTGAACACTGAGAGCCGAGATGAGGGGAGGTCAGAGCTTGGGGGGGTCGGTTCATTTTGGAGACTGAAGGAAGAGGCCAAGTCAGGTGAAGAAAACCAAGCCTAGGATTCAATATGGAAGAAACCAGAAAAGTGCTAAATCACTGAAGTCAAGGAGGAGGGCATCAAGGAAAGGATACCTGTGCAGCATTACCTGGGGCTGTTGACTGGTGAAGTGGGGTTGGAGCAAAGGCCCTGGGGTATCCTCTCCCCACCCATAGTGGTGTCATGTTTGTGTCTGTATCTTCCAGGGGTAGATGTGATAAATGGGGCCCTGGAGTCAGTCCTGTCCTCCAGCAGCCGTGAGCAGTGGACCCCAAGTCACGTCAGTGTGGCTCCTGCTACCCTTACCATTTTGCATCAGCAGGTAAAGACTGGGGTGGGAGAAGCATGGCTGTGCTTTGCCATGGAGGGGAGCCTGGGGTGGTTGAGGAACAGCTGCCAGTAAGGTGGATGTGCCCAGTGGAAGACAGGGTTGGGCTGTTCCTTTCTAACTGGTTCCATCCTTCCAGACGGAAGCAGTGCTGGGGGAATGTCGGGTGCGTTTCCTCTCCTTCCTGGCTGTGGGCAGAGATGTCCACACATTTGCATTCATCATGGCTGCCGGCCCAGCCTCTTTCTGCTGCCACATGTTCTGGTGCGAGCCCAATGCTGCCAGCCTCTCAGAAGCCGTGCAGGCTGCGTGCATGGTAAGTGGGTAGGGTGGTGGAGTGATGACGCCCCCCTCACAGGGGGCAGGCTGGAGAGTGACTGCCTCACCTGCCTCTTTGCAGCTCCGCTACCAGAAGTGTCTGGATGCACGCTCCCAGGCCTCCACCTCCTGCCTCCCAGCACCCCCTGCTGAGTCTGTTGCCCGGCGTGTAGGGTGGACTGTCCGCAGGGGCGTTCAGTCGTTGTGGGGTTCCCTTAAGCCCAAACGCCTGGGGGCCCATACCCCCTGAAGCCCTCAGTTCTCCTTCCACCTGCTTGCATTGGGTCCCAGGGAACTCAAGGGTATGGGGCAGGGAGGGGCCCTAGAGGCTATTGTTAGGCCTTAGCCCCCCCAAAGTTGCCCCTCCCCAGTAGTTGGGGTTCCCTGCCTAGGGGCTGGGGAGAGAGATACCTAATCCCTGCAAGGAAGTGACAGTACTGGATTGATAAGAGGAGCAAGAAGCAAGACCAGCCCCGGGCTCTCCACCCCCACATTTCAGGTGGAGCAGGAGGAACTGGTCTAGGCCAGGCCCCATTTGGTAGGGTCCGGCAGGGGCAGGAGGGGACTGGTTTAGGCATGGGTCCCCTCCCCCCTGTTCCATGGGCACCTCTGCTGTACTGATATCACTAATAAAGTCTGTCTGCCCTGCTAAGCCGTGTGCCTTCCTGTGCCTGAGTTAATGACACCATCACCTGCACACACTGACCCTTCAGGTAGGCTCATGTTCCCAAAGCCACTGTGCCCTCCCTGCTTTTTTTTTTATTATTTTTAAAAGATTTTATTAATTTATTTGAAGGAGAGAGAGCGTGTGTGCACAGGGGGAGGGGCAGAGAGAGAACTGCAAGCAGACTCTGAGAGCAGAGCCCCACTCAAGGCTCAATCCCTCGACCCTGAGATCATGACCCCAGCTGAAACCAAGAGTCTGGAGGCTTAACCGACTGAGCCACTCAGGCACCCTGCCCTCCCACCTTTAAAAGAAGAAAGCGGTACAGTCACAGAGGGGTCTGGAGTCCAAGTCTTTTATCTTTATTTTAACAGCCTGGCAACCAGGCAATAGCAGCAGTCCAGGTTTCCTTGGCTGGCCAACACAGCTCCTGTCTGGTCTGCTGAGCAGTGCCAACTCAGACCTTTGCTCCACAGCCATGAACGGCAAGCCGTCCCAGGCCAGCTTTGATGCTGGGCCCAGGCAGAGCAGCTGCCCCTCTGCTGTATCTAGCCAAACCGGCTCCATGAAAGAAGGTCCTGTTTCCCTAGTGTGCTTGGGGCCCGGATGCTCTTCTTACCACAGCTGTCATCTGGGGTTTTTGCCCCTTTCCTAAGATTTCCACTTTCCCAACTCTGGGCCCTGGGAGGGGGGTGTGTGGGGGTTGCTAGCAGAAAGGTGGCCTTGGCTGCAGGCTCTGGACATCCGGGAGGCCTCCATCTGGCACCAGATGGCGACATAGAGCAGGGCTGTCCGAGCGAGCTGAGAGCTGGGCGCACAGAGTCGTCAGGCGGCAGGGCATGCCACAGGGCTCTGAGGGTGGGTGGCCCTTATGGTAGAGAAACCAGAAGGTCTGGAACAGTTGCGTGTCACCCCGCATGCGGTACACTAAGTCATGCCAGGCGGCAGGCAGTGCATTGGGCAGCCCATAGGTTTCTCGGGCCCTATAGAGACGCTGCCAGTGTGGCGTGGCTCCTGGTTCATTAGCCTGTGTCAAGTTCAGGATGTAGGTCTCATGATCCAGGACCACATGAGAGCTCCCCGGGTAGTTGCCATCTATTTGGTAGACCCGGTAACCTGCAAGGAGGGAGGGCTGACTGGAGAGGGAAGGAGCCAAGGCCACTCCGGGGAGGGGTCACATGTCCCACCTGCCCTTTGCCAGCCTTGGCTCCGAGTCTGTTTCTGCTTCCTTTATCCCACCAACTTCCTCTATCCCAACAGCTCTCTTCCACCTCACTCACCAGGATTAAGGCTGATGTAGGTGGTGGCACTGGGTGCCAGGAAGGCTACAGATAGCGGCCGGCTCAGGGTCTCCTCATCATAGAAGACCTCAAACTCATCCACGTGGGTGTGGCCAAAGAACTGACCAGCCAAGGTGTTCTCATACCTGCCAGAAGACACTAATTATTTTCAGAAGGTTCTAGGGATGGGGAGGAGATCTGGGGAGATGGGATGCTTCTTTCTTCACACACTGAAGTAAGTAGCCTCTCTACCCCAATGGAGCAGCAGGAATGATAAGATGTTCAAAGAAATTTCCAACTTTCAGACTCTTCATCCACCCCTCTTCCCACCTCCATGCTACCTGGCTACGATTCGGTAATAATTCCAGCTCCAGCTCTTCAGGCAGTGCCCTGGGGGAATGTGGCCAATTATATGTACCTGCAGGGAGATTTAAGGAAGGTTATCAGGAAGAATGCCCCTCTATTTGCTAGATGGGATGCTGATTCATGAATTGTTAATAAAGCCAATTAGATCTTCTAAACAAACAAACAAACAAATAAATTATCAGAGCAAGGAGGAGTCTAGGCAGCCCTGGCCAGGAAGAACTGGTACTCCTCTCCTACAACAGCCTGCATTGCTGGCCATAGAGGGGGAGTGGATGAAAGGGCTTCTAAGCAGGACCAGGAGCCGAACTCCCAGGGATCACTTGTTGGGAGCTTCAGAAAACCAAGCTGCTCTGCTCACAGGTGCTCTGGCTCTAGACAGGAGTCTGGTCACAAAGGACTGCTTCCTCCCCAACCCCCATTAGCACCTACTTCACCATGTTCTCACGGCTTTCCCTCACCTTGTCTCCTCGATCCTCAGCAGCCTGAAGCTCCCCAACTAGCCACTGGAGCTGTCCAGCAGGATCTGTGGAGTTGATCAAGAGCCAGAAGTTCTCGCGGGAACAAAAATTCATATTGAGAGAGATGAGACGGAGTCCAGGACGTGGGGAAAGGGCATAGAATCCTCCAATTCTGAAACACAGTGAATATGAAGGTCAACACTCATTCATAATCCAAGTCCTGGACACCCAGTCCTGTGCTAAGCATTTGGGTGGAAGGCAGAGGCACACAGGACATCCACCAAGAAGCTCACATTCCAGCTGAAGACCCCAAAACAGTACTGATTATAGGGCATGTGACTGAGGTATAGGGGCTCAGAAGGCTAAGGGCTCTAGGAGTTCAGGGAAGAGACCAGTGAGCTAGAATGGGAAGCAAAGGCCCTTCACAAGGAATATGATCCGGGCCTAGGAAAACTGGATGTTAAAGTGGGGGGTGCGTTTTAGAGAGGGCCAACGTGAGCAAAGACATGGAGGGGGGTATGCTGTCAGCCCTGTGAAGGAGGATGTCTAGATATAAGGGTAAGGGTGGAAGCTGGGGTCAGATGGGGGAGGGCCAGTGTGGAGAGCTGACTCATGATAGAACAGTCACAGGTAATGCCCAGGTCCTCTACTCCCTCTGCTTCATCCACCTTTCTCTTCCTGGGTTTCCGTGGACTTCAACTACCTGAGGGTGTGAAGGGCTTCAGCAGGTAGCCAGGACTCCCACGCCTTGGCCATTGCCTCATAGAGCCAGCTGGAAGAGTAATTGCCCTCTATGAAAGGGGGAGGGAAGCCATTGACAGGTGTGCTCTCGTGGTTGCCCACAGCAGGGTACACAGGCACTGGGCCCAAGAACTTCTTCACAAGGGCTGTGACGGTGGTCAGGGCCCGAAGCTGGTCCTGACGTGATTGATGCCAGACGTTGTGGGCAGGGATGTCTCCTGTCCAGTACACCATATCAAAGGGGCCAGCAGGGCCCAGCCCGCTCAACAGGCTCTCCAGGGTCCTCAGAGGCAGGTCACACTTGCTGTACTCGCCCCAGTATCCAGCACCTGGGCGGGAGGTAGGTGGTAGGCCAGAATCCTGGCGGCAACACAGTGG
Source organism: Ailurus styani (assembly GCA_002007465.1). Classification (NCBI taxonomy): domain Eukaryota; kingdom Metazoa; phylum Chordata; class Mammalia; order Carnivora; family Ailuridae; genus Ailurus; species Ailurus styani. Next base: position 575,280 of record LNAC01000707.1, read on the forward strand.
GTTCTCACAGTCAGGGTCTGTGCCCTCCAGGTAGTCATGATCCCAGTGCAGGTCAGTGAGGAAAAGGATGCGACTGACAGGGGCGCCTGGGGCTGGGGGTTTGGGTGGTTGTGGGGAAGGCTTTGGTACAGCTGGCAAAGAGATGTTCCAAGATGAGAAGATGTCCCAGTGCCCACAGGTGGAGCCCAGGAGCAGACCACAGGCCTCAGATGGGCTCAGCACTGAGCGTGTCCACACTTCCACCATGTCATCTTCAAAGAGCTGGACAGCTGACTGGCACACAGTTGGCGGTGCTATCTTCAGCAGTTTGCAGAGCTTGGTGGCCATGGAGCCCACCCAGGCCACACCGGGCTCCTTCTGTACTGGGAAGAACCAGTGATGAGAGCTCAGAGGCAGCACAGGGACCGGGCCAACCCCTGGCTACCACCCTCTGTGCCTCCATCTCCAAACTGGGGCCGGGCTGGACTCAGTGACACCATGGTGAAGAGACCTCAGTGCTCTCCCTGCCTCCCACAGATACTGCCCTGTGACTCAGGCAGCACCAGGCCAGTACTTCCTCTTCCTCTCAGGAGGCAGTGGCATTTCAGGCCTTTTGCTTGCCCAGCTGGCTTTCTCAGGCACTGTCTGCTGAGTGCCCTGAAATCTGGGCTGGGTAGTATGGCTGTCCATAGTTTAGGGCAGGCCCTGGAGAGCACTGCAAAGCTCACCGACCAACTAGCACTCATCATAATCCCATCAGGGTCAAGGCATCTAGTTCCACACCCTTGGATGTTTCTGAATTCAAGTCCCTGTTGAGTAACTGGTATGAGGCTGGTGCTCTGGATTAGAGATGCCAAGTTTAAGGCACAGGGGATTCAGTGTCAGATATACAGGGGAAGGAGTCCCAGCCCTTCCCCTAGCTGCCAGCTGAGTGCCCTTAGACAAGTGACTTCACCTCTTCCAGACTCTATTCATTTGTAAAATGAAGATAACAACTGTAATGAAACACTTCACAGGTTTGATTTAACCTGTATAAAATGGCTAGCACAGTGCCTGGCATACAATTTGCACTCTTTCCTTACTTCACAAGGTCACAGTGGGGGTGGTGGCGGCGTGTAGTCATGGGTGTCCCTAAAGGAGTGCAAATCCAGTGAAGGCTTGTAGATAGATGCCAGCCTTCCCATCAGGTTTGCTCTTCAGGACCCCAGGCCCAGCACCTCCCCCGCCCTTGCCCCCACCTGCGCTCCCCTTGGCTGCTCCATCTCGGCCCCTTTAAGCGCTCACCTTCAGCCCAAAGTCGATGGCGGTGAATAAGCCTTTGCAGACTGGGCAGGTGAGGTTCCACCACCCAAAGGCGTTGCGGAGCTGGGGCACTAAGCGACCGAACCTGGCGGGATGGCTTTGGGCGGGAAGAGGGTGGGCCCCGGTTGGGGCCCAGAGAACCAGGTTGTCGGACAGGGCCAGCGCCAGAGCCAGGCCTATCCACAGGGGCCTTGGTCTGGGGGACCCCGGGGACCGGTCCGATTCCTTCTCCCGGCCGGATCTGGGGTGGCCCTGGCCGGG
>LNAC01000707.1:576900-627599 GCA_002007465.1 Ailurus styani
CTCAAAGGGCCGAGCAGCGCCGAGGACAGCTGACTAGCCCCCCGCTGCAGTCGGCTGACTGCTCCGCGTCCAGCCGCAAGGAAGCTCCACCCCTTCCTCTTCCTCCGTTCCCCAGCAGCTGATGGCCGCGGCTGCCAGGAGTCCTGTCAGAGCCGGGGAGGTGGAGAGAACGGAGCGTGCCCGGGACCCGCCCCGCCCNCCTCCTGCGAGGGCGGCGATGACCGCCCCCAGGACTACGTGTTCCAGGCCCCGGGGAGTCAATGAGCGCCCTCGCCGGAGCGGGGCCAAGGCTTGTTCCGATCCGCCCTAGAGCGGCCCGCAGGAGGCCCCACTTCAGGTAATGAGCACAGAGCCCCGGCCCACGGGTGGCGCCCATTTGGATAACTAGCCCGGGCCGCCCCGCCCCGCCCCGCCCCTGCCCCGCCTGCGAGTGCACCTGCGCCTGCGCGGGCCGCTGGGCGCGGGGAAGCTCCCCGCGGTCCAAACCGCGGAAGGGCGCTGCAGCCGCCCGCGCACCTGTGAGGAGCCAGCCTGGTGTGCCTGGTGAAAGGCTAGCCTAGGCTTCTGGGCCTCGCTCCAAGCCTGGACTAAATTCCTGGGGTAGCTAACTTCCAGGCCCACTTGTCACTCCACTCGGCCGCCCACTCGGGCAGGGAGGCGCGGGGAGAGCACGACCAAGCAGGTCGCTGAGTGCAGAAAGCGCCTCCCTTCCATCTCCGATGTTCTGCCCCCGGCACCAGCACCCTTGAATCACCCTGACTGAGAATCTTTGAGTCACATTTGATGCAGACTTTTCCTGATGGAAGCGACCCTGAATTCGTGGGGACACCCACACATTCACTTTACAGATGAGAAAACTGGCCCAGAGATGGTGAAGTGACTAAGAAGGGGTACAGAGCATACAGCCAGGAGAGCCAGGAACATAGACTAGAACTCGTGTGTCCCGTCCCCGTGTATCCATGATGGTGAAAGCTAACATTTACTGAGCTCTATACACGTTCCCGCATGGATCCAGACACTTTATAATACTATCTTCAATTGGAACAACCCTAAGAAGTAAGTATAATACTATTATTACTTACATTTTGCAGATGGAGAAAATGAAAAAGTTGCATGGGAAAGTTAAGTGGCAGAACAGCAACTAAAACCTGTGAGCTCTTTAATTCCTAGAGTTCTTCTCCACGAGGCCCAGAACTACCACGTCCTGGCAGTTCTTTCCTTTGAGAATTTCTTTCAAGTGACGCTTCCTCATCATCTCAGAGTAATTGTGGTATAATAAGAAATATATTTGGTTTTTATCTCCAGTTCCTGTTCCTGGCACAGAGTTCCTAAAATCTTTTAAATTTCCTTGTTATTTATACAGGCCCTTTTCAATCACACCTAAACTTATGCTAATGAGGGGTGACTTTTGGTGGGTCCCCTAGATAGCCTCACGATGGGGCCGGTGACTTAAAGACAAAGTGATTAGAGGGTGAGAAATTTCAGCTCCACCCTTAACCTACAGGGAAGGGAGGAGGACTGGAGAATGAGCTCTCAATCTCTTTGAGAGTTTCTTGTTGGTGAACTTACTCAGTTGCCAGTATGGGTCACACCTGGAGAGCACCTGGCAGCTCCATGACATCACTCCCCTTTATGCCTCACCCCGTGCATTTCTTCAATTTGGCTATTCCAGACCTGAACCTTTTGTAATAAACTGGTAAATGTAAGTAAGGTGTTTTCTGAGTTCTATGAGCTATTCCAGCAAAATAGCAGACCTGAGGAGAGTGTCATGGAACCCCAGAATTTGTAACTGGTTGATCAGAGGCGCCAGTGGCAACTTGGAGCTTGCAACTGGCATCTGAAGCTGGGCATCTTGTGGGACTGAGTCCTTTAGTTTGTGGGATCTGACGTTAACTCCAGGTAGTGTCAGAATTTAATTGAGTTGTTGTATAGCCAGTTGGTTTTGGAAAATCGGAGAATTGTGTGGTGTCACCAGAAGTGGTATCAGAAGTAGGATTTGCTTTAAAAACAAGCAAACAAACAAAGAAATAGGATTTGCTAGCCAGGCCCTAGCTCATGAAAACATGTGGTTTGGGTAAAGAGGATGAAAGGGTGGAGGAGAGGATGAGGAACCTTTGATTCCAGGGTGGACATGGCCATATGGTCACCCAAAGTGTAGAATAGCAGTTGTACTGTAATCAATTACTAAAAGTAAAATTTATCAATGGAATTTAGAGGTAGATCCAACTTCTGGGGAATTGATTCATTGGATGCTTAAGGCGATGGAAACTAATATGAAAAAAGCAAACTATATAATCTTTTGGTTATTGTTCTCTGTAATAGCAAAAATCAAAGGAAGGGAGAGTGCTGGGTGAGACTTTGACGCTGGACCAAGCTCAGATTTTAGTTGGTCTGAGTTTTCACCACTAGTCTCAAATCTGCCCCCAAAGGGAAAGTTATGTGGGGAAAACAGAGTACCTCTAAGACTCTGGTCATAAGAAGACAGGCCACATGAGAAGAGGGCAAAACCAAGAAACTACTGAAACCAGGAGGTACAATGTGAGAGAGTTGTTTTCTTTTGTAGATTAGGATCATCAACTTCCTGAAGAACTTTTACTGAAATGGACTGTAAGTGTGACCAATTTAGGGGCAGTATCTTTGTTTTTACCTGCTTCAGAATGGAAGAGCATGTTTGGGTTGTTACAGGACCCATAGCTAACTGTGGAACAATTCAGATGGCTATACACTATCCAGATACACAGAGGAGTTATTCCTGAGGAAATGGCCAGCCTGCTGGGTTGGATAAAAGCCACTGTGAGGTCTGTTTACACTGACAAGAGCAACTATAAACAATCTCTATAAATGCCAAGTGGAATGCCCTACATCAGGCAGCTGATCTGCTTTGTATGCAAGCAGGACTGGCTTTATGATGACTCTGGCTTTATATTCCCCCACTGATTATGCCCATTACCCACGTCATGGTTAGCACTGTGGTTAAGCAGGCCTCTTTTGCATGGACCACCCTCCACTCAAATCTGCTGCAAAATCAAGCAACAATCCAAGAAGTCTTTTTTTGTTTTTTGTTTTTTTTAAAGATTTTATTTATTTATTTGAGCATGAGAGAGGAGAGGGTCAGAGGGAGAAGTGGGCTCTCTCCTAAGCTGGGAGCCCGATATGGGACTGGATCCCAGGACTCTAGGATCATGACCTCAGTTGAAGGCAGATGCTTAACTGACTGAGCCACCCAGGCACCCCCAGTCCAAGAAGTCTTATCAAAGTTGTTGTCTAAGCTTCACTTCATGGGTCTTGTAGATACCAATGAAAACATTAGATTAACAAGAGAAGGGGGAGACACAAAGGGGAGAGTTAAGGTCCATCTTGATATACAGCAGGATGGATATCTTTAGATGGTTATTAAGAAAGGGACTTCACATAGCCCCACTTCTCCTACTGTTACTTTTCTCAGGCTCTGTCCTACCTATGTAAGAGGACATTGATGACCCTTAGGGCCCAAATTCCATCTGTTCTCCAAGACCTTATCCCAGGAGGTCCTTTGCTTTGCTCACAGCCTATCTCCTTCACAACATCTTTCTTGCTCACTCCCTCCTTGCTCATTTGCCCAGTTCTCTTTCTCACAGTGTTTCATATAGTTGCTTTTGGTGGCACCATCGTTGCTGCATATCATACACTCTTACCCTTCTGGGTAGGTGATCAAAAGTCTCTCTTCCCCTGACATGGATACATTGTTCTCCAAGAATTAGATTCTGAGACAGAGATGAACATACAAGAGATTTCTTAGGAAGTGCTCTTGGAATCTATAGCTGTGGAAGGAAGGGAAAGGTAACAGGATTGGGCAGAGGGACAAGTTGAGCTTTGATGCTGTCTCACTAGAGACCTCAGTGGACCAATGGGTGTTCTGAAGCTGGGATGACCCTTCAGAATTGTCCTGAAATGGCGCGAGTGGGCTTGTTTCATTTGGGGAAACCACTGCAAGGGCCTGATAGCTGAGGGCTTTCTGTTGAGAGCACTCCTAACAGCTGGGAGGATAAGTCCTTTGTTCCCGAAGGGAGACCAGGTGACAAGGACAGTGTGCCACTGTCTGTCCACCTTGTGTGCCACTGGAATCCATTTCTTCATATAAGGTCTGGGAGCAGCTCCTTTGGCGTTCTGGTGAGTTTCCTTCATGGTGGCAACTGAGAAGAGGAAAGCTAGTGGGAAGAATTACAGCTACTGTGGCTGATACCAGGATAGCCTACATTTCCTTCCTGTAGCAGCTGCCCTGCCCCTCTGTTCTTGTAATCAGGATCCTCTCTGTGGCCAAGATAGTGATGCCCCTTTTTGCCTGCTGGTCTCTTCACACGAGGAGCCCCAAGCTCCTGGGCGGCAGTCGTGCTCTCTGCCCTGTTGGACACATTTTCCCTTTGGGAATCAAGACCTCTAAACCTTCGGAGCCCAGAGTTGTAGGAGCAGGAAGTATAAATTCCCCAGATGGATCACAGGAGTAATGGTAAGGAGGCCATTCCTGCTTCCTTCCTTGTTTCTGGACTCATGAGTTCGATCGGCTGGGCACACAGCACTGTATGAAGGTTGCTATTTTAAAGTGGACACTGCATGCTGGAAGATGGCACCCTGTCTTCTGTAGGTGTCACTTTCAAGTTTATGCTTTATTTGTGCCTTCACCAGCCCATTCCATCACTGTAACAGGCTGGCGGTTTCTGGGTGATGTGATATGTGATGTGACTAGTGGGTCCACTAGTCATATGCTCACTTTACACCTCCTTTGCTAAACACTGGGTCCTTGGTCTGATGTGATGGGAGCCCATGCCTGTTGTTCAAACACCATAAGCTCTTGGAGCATGGTGATGGCTGATTCTCAGTGGGCAGTAAAGGCAAAACCATGCCTGAAATATGTATTTAATCCTGACAAAACAAATTGCTTCACCTTTTGGAGTGGAAGGAATCCAGTGTCGTCAGCTTGCCATTAGGAGGCTAGTTGGTCTCTTTAAGGTATGGTGCCATATTGGAGACTTGGCTTCTGTTTTTGCTGCTAGCAGCTTAGACATTTGACATGTGTAATAAACCTATATGAGCTTTGGTAACTGGGAGCCCACACATTGGGTATATGGTAATGGGTTTCTAATGATGATATGCTGCCCCCAGCCTCTATTTTGGGAGGAAAGTCCTATCATTTCTATTGCTGTCAGTGAGCCCCGCTCAGCAGTGGTGTTTCCTACCATCAGCCTTGGCCTGTATAGGAGAGCCATTATGGAATTTCGTAGTGATGCTGGTGCCCCTCTAACTAGACATTCCTTATTACTTTGGAAAATTGTATATCCCATGGAACATAGTTATTTCATGAGTTTTCTGACCTCATATAATATATCCATTCTTGATACCCACTTTCTGAGCCTTTTTATCCTTTCTGTCAATGATAGTGTTTTTGCTGCCCTTGGTGCAGGCCATCACCTTTTCCATGCTTTTAATTGCTGATTAGTTATTTTAAACTTTTCATTAGTTTTTTCTAGAACATCAGTTGAGCTTATCTACACTCAATTCCCTTATTCTTATGGTTACAATTTCCCTCATGTTTCTCAAAAGCCCAATGCCCTGACCCGGCCAGTGCGTTTCTTTCCACCAGCATACATCCCAGTTTACTGGGGACTTTCAACTCCACCTAACCGGTGCTGGGGTCCTTGTCAGCTGGGTGGCGAGGGATCCGGCTCCAAAATCCCATCTTACCATCTGCTTTTTTGGAGCATCCTGGCACCAATGTCTGTAGGTTGGGTGACACAATAGCAGACCCTAAGATGGAGGTGAACTTGCTTGAGGTTTATTAGGGAGTACTCTCAGGATCACCACCGGTAAAGGAAAGGAGGCAAGTCGAATTGGGCAGAGGCAGAGAATGAACCTTGGCGTAGTCTCTACGGATGCCTTAAGCCGACCCTACAGTGAGTTCTGAAGCTAAGATAATCTCTCAGAAGTGTTCCAGGCTGAATCCAGGGGAGTGGGCCTTTGTTCCCTCCCAAACTGATTAGTCATAGGATGCCTTAGAAAGAGGGTATGGCCTTGGGTGAGGTGGTTTTCCTAGGTGGAGGCTCCTGGGCGGGTTCATCATTGAGAGCCATATTCCAGCAGCAACCTCGGCAGCTGGAAGACTGTCTTTCATTCCTAAAGGGGAATCTGGGTGACCCCTAGCAGTGTCCACCACACTCCTGTTCCCAGGATCCTTAAGAAAGGGCATAGATACAGTTCTGACATCCTCTGGCCTAAGAGTTATTATGAGTAGAGCTCTGTGGGGCTAGGAGTGAGAGTGGTAAAAGCAACTTTAGTCTTTATTTTCTCTGGATCTTAGAACCTCCAAAACCTATTTTGGAGGATCCCAGGCTACTAGACAATGGGTAAAACTTGGGGCAGGGAAGAGGAGCCTAGTGTTTAAAGATCTAAGGCTCACACGGCTCCTGCTTCCATAGCAAATTGGGCGCCAGGATTGGAGAGTGATTGGCAGAGGGATAATATGGGCTGCCTGGTTGGGAGAGAGAACTTCCTAATTAATATGGGTTAATTGGATCAGGCGCCCTCTCAGGGTATGTGCCATTGTGTCAGGAAACCTGTTCAAATTCTATACAGGTAACCAGCCAACTCTCTGGTTGCCTGTGAAACTGCTAATTAAATCCATAATTCCCTGTAGCAGCCTAGAACTGATGGGAAGAGGTCCCCCTCTTGTGGATTTTTTAGGGAGTACTGGAGAGCTAGGAATCTATGAATTTAAGGGTATGGACCCTGAAGAAATGGAGCCTTCTGACTGGTAATTCCAACAGTGTGTCCAAAACCCTCAGTGGTAGGGACGGTGGCTTCACATTCAGTCTCCTGGGTTAGAATCCTGGGTCTGCTGCTCACTAGTTGTGTGACCTAGACAAAACACATCATTTTCTAAGCTTTGATCTCTTCCTAGATGACACGGAGATAATAATGGTACAGGTTGTTGTGAGGGTTCAGTGAAATCCAGAGTGCTTAGAACAGTATGTAGTGTGGAAGGAAGTGTTTAGCATCTGATGCCATCCCTTTAAACTGCATCTCCCATCTGTATTGACTGTCATTGATTTAATGAGGTCCAGCTCCCAGGGTTCAGGGCTCCCCACGCCCCATTCACAGGGTCCATTGCCTGGGAAGAGGAACTCACTGCAGTGAGATGAAGGCCAAAGGAAAGAATGTGGGAAACTTTGAAAAATCCTTTCCCTGACTCACCTCCCTTAATCACCTATGAAAGATGTGGGGAGCATTGACTTAACAGACAGTGACGTGGCTCCTTTTATTGCCAGACAGTCATACATTTATTTGCTCAATACACACACACACACACACACACACACACACACACACTGATTTGTCTAAACAAAACCCTCACAGAATCCAGCATCTTTAGAAAAACCCTACGGTCATCTACTGTTATTCATGCAGCCTCACTCTCCCCACCCGAAATTCCTTATGAAAGGATTCTTTCAGTTACAACAATTCCCTTCAGAGGGGGAGAGAGAGAAATTTTGCATCTAAGAGAAATATGATTTGGAAATTTCCTTATATTGCTATACTAGTAACTGAGCAATTCTAATCAGTCCAGTGGGAGCTTCCATGGGGGATGTGTGGGGAGTTGTGGGAGCAGAGAGGAGGCGTGTCACCCGGAGCTGAGGGCCTTCATGCAGGCTCCCCAGGAAATGAGTTATGTCTATACCAGGCCTGGAGAATGCTCAGGTGGGGTGAAACTAAGTCCCCACAGAGGGAACTGCATGCACAGTCCTGTGACGAGGAAGGCCTGGCTAGTTTGGGAACTGAGGAAGGAGGCAGTGTGACTGCTCGAACCCTGGGAGGGAGTTGGAGGGTGTGCGAGGTTGACGCTAGAGATTGGCAGTAGCACTGAAGTAGGAGGATTACATCAGAGTTTAGTCTTAATCCCCAAAGGAATGGATGCATTTGTTAATAATTTTGTTCTTTTGTGCATCCAGCCATCCATTCAGGTGACACACACTTAGAAGTCTATTCTGTGCCAAATGTTGTGCTAGGGACCCTGAAACACAGAGATGACTGTGCACCAGCACCTCCCTTAGACAGTTTAGGGACCTGTGGGAAGAAACAGACATGAAGCACAGACCTACAAGAAAGGGCTTTTTGTCACATGTTTACTTGGCACTATATGGGTCCAGGGAAGAAGTAGTTGATTCCTGCTGACCTGAGAGTAAAGGTTGATGGGGATGAGAAAAACTTTTCCAGGAGGCCTGTCTTGAAATACGAGTCAGTATTTGCCTAGAGGACAAGGTTGGGAAGGGGTTTCTCCTTTGTTTTGTTTTGTTTTGTTTCTTTCTTTTTTTTTTTAAGATTTTATTTTTTATTTCAGAGAGAGAGGGGGGGGGAGATAGGAGAGAGAGCACACGAGCATGAGCAGAGGGAGTGGCAGAGGGAGAAGCAGACTTTTCCCTGAGCAGGGAGCCTGAGGTGGGGCTCAATCTCAGGACTCTGGGATCATGACCTGAGCTGAAGGCAGATACCTACTGAGCCACCCAGGCACCCCTCCTTTGTTTTCAATGCTTGAGATGCACTACTGTTCTTTCAGAGCCTACACAACATGCTCAGGGCCTTTGCATCTGCTGTTCCTTCTATCTAAAAAGATCTTCCCTCTCCTTTCATTTAATTAGCTGCTACTCATTCTTTAGCTCAATTGTGATTTCCTTGGGGATGCTTTCCCTGATGTGTTTTTTCTTTTTCTTTCTCTTTCCCCTTCCCCTCTTTCTCCTCCTCCTTCTCCTTTCCCCCTCCTCGTCTTCCTTTCCTCTTTCTGTCCCCCTCTTCCTCCTTTGTCTTCATTCTCCACCATAGTTCTAATTGCAGTTATAATTTTGTGTTTGTTTATGTGTTTATTTAATTAATGCCTGCCTTTCCAGTGGACTATAGACTTCATGAGGGTAGGGACCATGTTTGGCTTTGCTCCCATTGTGTCCCCAGTACTCACCACAATGTCTGCCAGTGCCTCCATAAGATTGATTGCTTGAATAAATTAGAAGTGAGAGTATAAGCAAAAGGCCAAAGGCATGAAACACTATGCAAAAGGGGAAATTTCCAAAAGTTCAAGTGAAGGCTAGTTGTGAGAAGAGATGCTGGGAAGTAGGCAGGGCCTAGGTCTTGAAGAGTTTGTTTGCAAATCTGGGCAACTGAGTCATTAAAGGATTTTATTGGAGTTTGTCCTGATAGGCTGTGGACTTTCATTGAGGAGAGCCAGAGAGATCAGCTGGTAATGGGTAACTTTAGAGATGAATTCTGAAAAGTGGGATTGAAGAAGTTTGTTCAGCAGGGGAAATAGAAGAGATACAAGGAAAAAAAAAAAAAAAAAGAAGAGATACAAGGAAAGCAATATCCACAGAACCACCTCCAAGGGCTCTTCATACCTGCAAGGGGCAGGTATCTCAGATCTCTAAGTAAACAGATGAACAGAGGGCACACTTGAATTAAAGACATCAAGGTTTCTGGCTTAGTTGATAGGAAATGGAGCACACATGTTAAGAGTTGGACTGGCACAAAAAAAAGGGATATAGCTTCCTCTGAGGCTGACGGTAGGGGTAGGAGGAGGACAGAAAACAGGATTTCAAAGTCAGGTGATCTGTCAGGAATCAAGGTCACGCAGGTCCTGGTGACCTGCTTCCTTCCCCATCTGCCTAACTTCTTGTCCATCAAGTTTCAGCTTAGCCACTCTAGTATACACAGGTGGCCTCCCTGTGCCCCACCTACCGTATACTCCTCCGGCCCCCACCACAAACAATTACTCAGTGGTTCTCCACAAGATCACGAGTGATGGGGGTGGGGGCTAGGGGGGCAAGACCTTCAGTGTCTCTATTTTATCCCCACTCCCTGGCATGGTGCCTGGGGCATAGTAAAGGCTCACTGTCACTGTTTATTTGTTCAAGATAAAAGAGTGATTTTCTTGTATCTAACCTAATAATTTTATATACATAACTCCCCTCCCCCCAGTAACATGTCATTCCCCCAAAGAAATCTTTTAAACTGTGTTTCTTGGAAGCTTAGCTTCCTTGAGGGGAATTTTGAAATAAAACTTTAACCCTTGCTTGAAATCAGCTTGTCTAAGTTGCCCTTGCTTTGCTTTATGTGAGTAATAACACCTACACTGTTTTGTTACATCAGTGTAAGGACCACACCCCAATAAAGTGTTTCATTTTAAAAGCTGGTTTTCTTAAAACCAGAAAAGTAGTTTATGCATATGTTAAAATTTTTTTCAAGTACTTAAAAGGTATGTTTTCTTTTTTTTAAGATTTTATTTATCTTGAGATAGAGGTAGGGTATAAGCATGGGGAGGGGCAGAGGGAGAGGGAGATGCAGACTCCCCGCTCAGCCATGAGCCCAGTGCAGGCTCAATCCCAGGACCCAGAAATCACGACCTGAGCCAAAGTCAGCAGAAGTCAGATGCCCATGGACTGAGCCACCCATACACCCCTAAAGGGTATGCTTTAAATAGGGAATGCTTCTCCTTCCCCAAACTCTGGAGCCTTTCTCTGGAGAGAAACATAACTTCTATTTTTGTGTTTTTAGAATGTTTCTATTATATCTATATCTATATCTATAGATTGATATAGATATATAGATATAGATATAGTGTGTGTGTGTATGTGTGTGTGTGTGTGTGTGTGTGTATAATAGAATGTTGAATGGGACTTCCGATGCCTCAATATTTTGAACAAAGCTCTAAGGTTAGACAATATATATATATACCCAAAGGATTACTTAAAAGTTAGCTGAACAGGGGCATCTGGGTGGCTCAGACAGTTAAGTGTCCAACTCTTGGTCACAGCTCAGGTCTTGACCTCAGGTTCAAACCCCACGTTATACTCCGTGGTGGGTGTGGAGTCTACTTAAAAAAAAAAGTTGGCTGAGCAGATCTTTGACCCTCATCCTAACGTCCATCTTTGGTCTATAGAAGAGAAGTCTAAAAATTCTATGACATTTAGAACATAGGGGCAAGTGCTATGATTTTTCCAAGTGTGCGTATGTTTGTGTACGTGTTTGGGGAGGCGTGGGGGGCATGCTGCTAAGAAAACCACTAAGAGTGTTTGGGAAGCTGGTATCTTTCTTGGGGAGAAGGGCTTGGGAAGTTGCAGAAATGTATACCCAACACAATCCCAGTATAGCTACTAGAACAAAGTATGGTGAGAGAGTTCTTGGAAGAGCTTCGTATGTGACATGGACTCTGCTGCCTCCTTTGCACCTGTGTAAGTTTCAGATGGAGGCTGGCTGCAGTAGCCCTCAGTGTTAGAGCAAGGAGAGAAGGCAGCAGTGGGGTAGTCCGTGTGCTCAGGGTATGATATGTCTAAGTCAAATGAATATCAAAGAAGAGAGCTGAATGTGAAGGAACCTTGTCCAAAGAGGTACTTGGTACTAGCAATAAGAGACTACGCAGTATACATCAGTAGAGAGGAACTGAGGAGATGAGCGCTCAAGAGATTAGCTGGAGGGTGTGTACACCTTCCTGTCCACTTCTTCCCCAGCCCCCAGGTCAGCAGACCGTACATCGTCCATATCCCTACAGGGCCTCTGAGATCCACACCTGTCCCCAGGAGAGAGCCAAATGTAGGCATCTCTATACCTCTATAGTATCCAGAGCTCAGTTCCAACAGGCTAGTGCCACTCACATAAACTCACACCCAAACACCCCATGTGGACTCCAAAGGAGCCAGTCGCTGCAGGTGAAGGAGGGTGGACGGAAGATCAAAGAGCTCTTCACACCTCCCTTTATTATTACAAGTTCCCAAGCCACAGAGCTGGCCTGAGCTGGAAGTGCAGGGCTTCCAGGGCTGGTGGGGGACATTTTGAATTGTAAATGTTTCTCTATTTTGATTTAGGCAGGACTGAATCATTTTAATACACAGAAATGACTTTAGTTGTAATGATCAACTCGAAAATGTTTTTCTATCAGAAAGCGACTGTCCATCTGTGGGATCAGCTCGAGACATCATCGGACGGGTGTGTGAGAAGGGGTCTCAGTACAGCATGTGAGCAGGGTGTGTTCGGAAAGAAAGCTGAGGAATGTTTGTGCTTCACTGAATTCAATTCACTAAGTAAATCCATTACATCTGTATTTGTAGGCTGTCATGCAAAATACACAAAGGAGAAAATAGTACATTGTTTCTTTTGCTTAGCAAAGAATCTTTTCATATCAACTGGCAGAGAGCTAACTTCTGGAGAGTTCCAGGGAGCCAGTGAATCACATGGGCTCCTCACTGGATTCTGAATGGAGGATAAACATGCCCAGAGGCAGGTCAGGATTGAGATGCACCGTCTGCTTTAACCTGGTACTGTACTGGAGAAGGATGCTGGGTCCTGAGGCCACAGTGAAACCTTTCAGCTAGATTTAGATTCTGGGATGGGTCCTCATCCAGGATCACAGCCTGACACAAGGACCATCTACCTGGGAGAGGAGAGCAATATAGTTTCATTACTGTCTCTAAAATAATATTATCCAAACTTTTTCTTTACAAATCCCTGTGAATATATGACTTTTTTAAAAAGAGATTTTATTTATTTATTTGACAGAGAGAGATTACAAGTAGGCAGAGAGGCAGGCAGAGAGAGAGGAGGAAGCAGGCTCCCTGCTGAGCAGGAAGCCCGATGCAATTCGGGGCTTGATCCCAGGACCCTGAGATCATGACCTGAGCCGAAGGCAGAGGTTTTTTTTTTTTTTTTTAATACCCATTCTNTTTTTTTTAAGATTTTATTTACTTATTTGACACAGAGAGAGAGATTACAAGTAGGCAGAGAGGCAGGCAGAGAGAGAGGGAGAGGAGGAAGCAGGCTCCCTGCTGAGCAGAGAGCCCGATGTGGGCCTCGATCCCAGGACGCTGAGATCATGACCTGAGCCGAAAGCAGAGGCTTTAACCCACTGAGCCACCCAGGCGCCCTTTTAACCTGCTGAGCCACCCAGGTGCCCTGAATAAATGACTTTTGAGCACTCATCCTCAAATGTTTCTTCATTTACAAATTACATAATAAATTTAGTCATACTGTAAAATAGCTGTTTTTTTTTCCTATTTTTTTAGTTACATATAATGTATTATTTGCCCCAGGGGTACAGGTCTGTGAATCAACAGGCTTACACATTTCACAGCACTCACCATAGCGCATACCCTCCCCAGTGTTCATAACCCATCCACCCTATCCCTACCGCCCCACCCCCCAGTAACCCTCAGTTTGTTTTGTGAAATTAGGAGTCTCTTATGGTATCTCCTTCCCGATCCCATCTTGTTTCATTTTTTCCCTCCCTACCCCCCACAACCCCCTGTCCTTTTCCTCAAATTCCTCCTGTGAGAGAGATCATATGATAATTGTCTTTCTCTGATTGACTTATTTCACTTAGCATAATACCCTCTAGTTCCATCCACATCATTGCAAACGGCAAGATTTCGTTTCTTTTGATGGCTGCCTAGTATTCCTGTGTGTGTGTGTGTGTGTGTGTGTGTGTGTGTGTGTGTGTGTGTGTGTATACCACATCTTCTTTATCCATTCATCTGTTGATAGACATCTAGGTTCTTTCAATAGTTTGGCTCTTGTGGACATTGCTGCTATAAACATTCAGGTACACGTGCTCCTTCGGATCACTACATTTGTATCCTTAGGGTAAATACCCAGTAGTGTGATGGTTGGGTCGTAGGGTAGCTCTATTTTCAACTTTTTGAAGAAGCTCCATACTGTTTTCCAGAGTGGCTGCACCAACATAGCTGTTTTTCTTTAACAACTTATTAAAATATTAATTTGAGGAGCGCCTGGGTGGCTCAGTCGTTAAGCGTCTGCCTTCAGCTCAGGTCATGATCCCAGGGTCCTGGGCTTGAGCCCCACATCAGGCTCCCTGCTTGGTGGGAAGCCTGCTTCTCCCTCTCCCACTCCCCCTGCTTGTGTTCCTTCTCTCAATGTGTCTCTCTCTGTCAAATAAATAAACAAAATCTTTTAAAAATATTAGCGAATGAAATAAAAATAACAGCTCTAATTATCTAATGTCTTATTCTTGTACCTCAATGGATTGGTTTATGCCCTGCCTGCGATGTGTGTGCTCTGCTGCCCTAGAAGGAGAATCTAGGTCTGATCCAAGAACAGAAATGGAGGAAGAGTGCTCCACGTGGGCCTTCAAGTCCTACGAGAGAGCAAGAGCTGGGAAACTGGGCTGTGGTTTGGCAAACACTTTGCCTCATCTCAGCAACTGAGTTATTCGTTCAGTGAGAGGAGAAAGAGACCAGAAGTATTCTTCCAGGAGAGTTTTCTCTTGGAGAATGGAGCAGAATCCTTCCCCTCTGTGAAAACTTAAAGAATTAAGTGATAAGCAGTTCCTCCTACTTTAAAACTTAAAATCAGTATCGTATTCTACTGTCATAAGAGATCTTGGAATATTTTTGTGGACCAGTTTTTTTCCTTTCTTCATGTTCAGCTCTAGACTGGGGTGGGCAAATCTGGCCTGTTGCCTTTTTGGGGGGACAGTCTATGAGCTGAGAATGGTTTTTACATGTTTAAGTTATAACAGAAAACCAAGAGAAGAATGGTATATTATGACATAAGAAAATTACAGGAAATTCAGATTTCAATATCCATAAAATTTTACTGGAACACAGCCATCCTTATTTATCTCTTTTCTGTGGCTGCTGTTATACCTGAATGGTCGAGCTGAGTCATTGCCACAGAAACCCTCTGACCCTCAAACCCTAAGTGTTTGCCATCCAGCCTTTGACAGGAAACGTTTGCTGATCCGTGCTGTAGACAGTGGGAATAGCCGTATTATTTCAAGGAAAATTAGGATTGTTGTAAGAGTAGGAATGTTAAGAGTGGTGTGTTGGTATCTGGTATGTATGTTTATTTTCAAATATGTTTTTGAGAATGAAAAGGAGAAAAGGGGAATCAAGACATAGACTTTATGTCATTACGGTGATGGAAAACAGAGCAAGGCAGATAATTTAATCCCCCCTTCTTCCCCTGGAGAAACTAGAAAAGGACCTTTGGAACTTCTGAGAGGGAGGACTTGGTGGTAAGAGGTGGGCTGGGAGTCTGGAGGAGAAGGTCAGACTGGGAGGAACTGTTATGCCAGGGTCACCAGTGGCTGAGCAGCCTTCGTCCCACCATCAGCAGGCCCTCTACCCAGCTGAAATTTATAGACTTAACTACCATGGAATAAGGGAGAAAGGCTGTTGGAGGACATCAACAGTCTCAGCGTACTCTACCTCTCTAGCATCTTCAACCTCTCCCATTCAACTTGAAAATCCAATTGATACTCCCTCTTTAATAATGAAGCAAACATAAGCAAGAGAAAACAAATGCAGTCCCCTCTCCAGACCTAACCTGATCTCCAGCTGTCCCCATTTCACTGGTCTCTGAAACAGGGAGCAACTTGAAGGAGCTCTCCACAAGTGCTATCTCCACCTCCTCACCTATTTGTCCTTCAGAACACGCCCATCTCGTCTTGACCCCACCAGTCTACCAGAACAGCTAAGGCACTTAAGACCTCCACATGAATAGATCTGGTGGACACTTCTTAGTCCTTCTCTTCTAGATCTGGACATATTGGATTACTCTGTCTTCCAGCACTCCCTTCTCTCTGCTTCTCCAACACCTCACTTTTGACTATTCTTTCCTGCCTCCTCCATCCCTTCTGTTCCTTCTCAGTCCCTCACAACGTTGACTTCCTGTAGATGCTGCAAACACGAGGTGACGTGTGTTCTTTACCCATTATCTGATATTACTGAGGGATGGAAGGACCTTGGTTTTACAAACTACCTGCTAACCCAGCCTAGCATCAGTGGAGGGAGGGTTCAAGGTGCAAGGCAGGTAATCTGGGCTGATAAGCAAAATCATGGTTCTGCTCTTAGCTTCAAATAGCATCAAAAACTCTAGATCCTACTTGTGACACTCAGTTCCCAGTATTGCCCTTTGTTAGGATGGCCTTCCCGGCTTTATGCTCTTTCCCCTTAGAACACTCTGCTCTAACATAAGCAACCTGTAGTATACTTGCATTTTGCCCTTGGTGGGGGCGGGAGAGGGAGCTTCCTCTTAACTAAGGCAACTAATTTCAGCCTCTATCACCTAAAAGTATGTGAAGTCATTGTCTAACATAAGGACATATCTCATAACTGGGCCTCCTGCCTGCCTGGCTCAGAACCTTGTTATTTCCCTTATCTTACTTGTCTTGCTTAAATCTAAGCCAAGAGGCTAGACAAGTATATTATTTTCTGTAACAGTTTTCCTCTTTTTTTAGGGTTTTTCTGTTAAAAATATCTCTTATCTATTCCTCCCTTGTGACACTGTATGCAATGTTACCAGTAGGCAATAATGGACTTTCTTTTGCTTTTTATCTGCTGTGGAGCTCCCGCCAAAGCAAGCCTCCTGCTTTAATGTTCACGTGCGTAAAGTAGACACTTCAACTACTCAAAGATGTATGGAAATCACTGGGGCTGAGGTCTGTAGGTCCCTCCTCACTGGAGAGTTGGCTGCTTTCCAAGTCCTCTGCAGGTGTGAGTATAGGCAGGGCTGGTGACCTTCCAGAACTTGCCAGGCCTGTTGTATCCTTTATGTTGAAATCTTGCTTGTCCCTCTCACCATTTCTTTGGATTGAAAATATTCAAATTCTTATTTTCATTTACTGTGGCCAGAATTTAATGCACACACTCTGGAGGGAGTGGGGAGTAAAATCAGATTCTGGAGCTGGGCTCTAGTATCTTAGCAGCTAAGAAAGGGAGGAGGAGGGCGCCTGGGTGGCTCAGTGGGTTAAAGCCTCTGCTTTCGGCTCAGGTCATGATCTCAGGGTCCTGGGATCGAGGCCCATATCGGGCTCTCTGCTCGGCAGGGAGCCTGCTTCCTCCTCTCTCTCTGCCTCTCTGCCTACTTGTGATCTCTCTCTCTGTGTCAAATAAAGAAATAAAATCTTTAAAAAAAAAAAAAAAGAAAGGGAGGAGGAAGCCAGGAAGTAGAGAATTTAATCAAATTATGGCAACATGACCCTGAGACAGGTACTGTTATCATCCCCAGTTTCCAGGAAACTGAGGCTTAGGGAGAATAAATGACTGATCAGTAGAATCAAGACTTGGGACTTGCTTCCAGGCAAGGCTGTCAGAATTCCAATGTATGCCTCTCTCTGTCCACATCCCACTGTGAAAATCTTGCCAGCTAGAGACACGCCTATAAAATGTCAAGCTTTCTACCAATTTAGGGAATAGTTCTAGGTATCAGGATGCCGCATAAACGTCTGAGACAGTGTGCCCCAGGGACTGGACATCATTGAAAAGGTGGGATATGTGTGTGGCATTGCAGTGTCTACCAAGAACATAATGAGTAACGTTAATACAAGCAAACAAAAACGGTATTTTCTGTAGTCCTTGACTGGGTAAGAAGATAGCTCAAGTTGTCATAAATGACTAAGGAGGTGGTCTGATTCCTTAGCTTACAAATAGAGCATTGGTTTTCTGTCCTTGGACAGATAGATCTGTACCACTATAGTATGAAGGTATACATGAAGAGTGTGGGTGGGAAATTGTTGATTTGAGGAAAATGAGAAAGTTGTGCTATGGGCAGCACAAAAGTCAATTGATTAGGGAAACACAGTTAATATTGTGGGACAATATTGGATTTATAGGACTATTATTCTATTTCCATACTTATATATTAGTCAGGATAAGTAACATTAGCTGCTTTAAGAAACAGTCCTAAAATGTCAGTGACTTAACCCAATATGGATTTACCTTTGGCTCTTGTCACTGTCCAGTGTGGGTCTGTGGTGAAAGAGAAGTGAGGGGGACACACGGAGACAGAGGTTCTATCACCTTCAGCTCATGACTCCTGGAATTGCCTGGATGTTGAAATCCAGGCAGCAGGTGGGGGTGTGGGTGTGGGTGGGAAGAGAGAGAGAGTTGATCCAGGCTTGGAAGCAGTTTTCATGAAATCCTAGGCCTGGAGTAGTGCCTGCTGCTACTGTTCAGATTCCCTTGGCAGGAAGTGGGGCAAGGAGGAGGCTTGGGGAGTCTGTGGGCCAAAGAAGGAGAGGAGAACAGGGATCTTGCAGAGCACTGTAGCCTCTGTTGCAATGTGTAACCCTTTCGTGCCAGGGCTAATTAAAGTTACCTTGACATTCCCTCCCTGCATTCTCTCTCACCTGCTCAGTGTTCTCACCTTCTTCACCCATAGCTCTGAGACTGTGTGGAATTGTTGAATGACTTAGTGCTAGAGCTTAGAGGAGAATTCAAGCTTTCTAATTTTTAGTTCATTGTTCTTTTACCACCTGTATTTACTGGACTCAGATTGTAGAAGATGACTCTTTGGGGGAAGGGAGAGGTCAGTGTGGACTAAGGTGATCAAGAAAGGCTCCAGAGGAATGTAGTACCTGAACTGGGTCCTATAGTTTGTATAGGATTTGCACAGGCCAAACAGAGGGACAGCACATTCCAAGCAAGTTTGAAGACATAGATTTGGGCTCAGGCAATAAGCACATTCACTTATTTCAATTTATATCCTTTTACTGATTAAAAGAACTTTATTAAAAAAATTTAAAAGGTAACACATTTGCATGGTTCAAAATTCAAAAGGTACAAAAGGACATAAAATGAAAACAAATCTGTGTCCCATCCCTGTTTCCTGTCTCCATCAGCTCCCCTTCCCAGAGGCATGGATTATTACTGGTTTCTTTGGTATCTTTCCCGGGATCTTCGGTGCATATAAAAATAAATACTTGGATTGCCTGTCTCCTAAGAATTTCACCATAGCAAAGCATTATATTTGCTAATAAGATCAGATAAAAAATGATATTACAGAATTGTTTTTAGCTTGTGCCTTTTCTTTTTATAAGTAAAGTTGATCATTTCATATTTAGGGCCATCCATATATTCTTTTATTGGAACCCTTTCCTTTGCCCATTTTTCTGTTGGATTATTATTCTGTTGGTATTATTATGATTGATTTCTAGGGTTTTTTTCCATGTTAGAGAAATTAGGCATTTGTCATTAATGTGAGTATCAGGTTTTTTTTCCAATTTGTCTTTTCTTTCATGGTAGGTTTTTCATTGTAGAATCTCAATTTTCCATTGTTAAAATTTTGATCTCTTCTTTTATGGATTATGAGTTTGGGGACATGCTTAGGAAGATCTTCCATCCTCCAAGATCCCTTTTTACCAAAATCCTGTGCTTTCTTCTTCTGAAGGGAGGAAATAGAGACCATGGCCACTGGATCCCGACCAGACCCACCAGCTGCACTGCCAGCCCCAGCCAGTTGCAGCCACCACAGGACACAGAAAACTTTGATCCCCCAAGTCATGGGGTCAGAACAGGGACCTTGCTTATAGGAGTCTAAAGGCCTTACTGGAATGCAGAGATTTACTTATGACCAAGGGTGGGGGGGGGGCGGGAAATAAGATAAGGAGAATCCAGCTGTCTATAAAGTGGTAAGGAAGATCTGCTGGCTGTTCTGGGAATGTTTTTGGGTCAGCTTGCTCCAGAACCAGGCATCCCTGCATCTCCTGAGAGCTCAGTGATCTTGTCCATACCCGCAGCCTCACATACTTCTTATGCGTTGATGAGTTCCAGATTCATATCTCCAGTCCCCACGTCTGGGCACAGGTATCTCTAACTTAACTATCTCTGAAATGGAATTTGAGATCTTCTTTCCTGAATTTGAAACTGCTCCAGTCTTCCCAGTGAGGGATTAGGTGCCTCAGTCTACATAATTATTTGTACTGGAGACTCGAAGTCATCTTTTGCATTTGTCACTCTTATCTCCAAATTTTATTCATCAGCAAGTCACTCTGTTTCTCCTCCAAAATCAATCCTAAATCCTTCTGCTGCTCATCACTTCTGCAGCTACTATCTTAGCCAAAGCTGGGTCATCTGTTGCATAGATGGCTTCAAGTTAATCCTAAGCAGTTTCCCCACACCCACCCTTGCCCCCAATCCCATGATCTATTTTCCATAGCCGACTCTGTCCAAGTCTGCCTTCTCCCTTCCTCCTTGCCTGCTTTTCACGTTGTGCCCTGCCAGATGGGTACGGAGTTCTCTCAATGACCTGGCCCTCTGGGCATTGTATACTTCAGTTCCTTTTCCAAATACCTTCCTATCCTCTGACCCTCTGGCAGACTCCTGCTCATCCTTCGCATCTTAGCCCAAATGCCCCTTCTGTGCTGCTGTCCCCTCCATGCAACCCCCCAAGCCTCCATTTAGGCGATTCCCAACACAAGTAGAGGCTCATTTAATGCTTGTTTGAACGAATAGATGAACTTGAGTGGGATAAAGACAGGGAGGGAAGGGACTGACTTGTGCTGGGGTCTGGAAGAAAGGGAGAATGGAAGAGTCAGCATGAGGGCCTGGTGGGATGCTGGGTCTGAGGAGCGCTTGGCCTCTGTTTGGCAGAACCGTGATATGACAGAGGCCTTGTCTGTGATGGGTCTCTGTGTGTGTGTGTGTATGAAGTGACACATAAGTGTGTGGTCTGGTGTTGGGGGTTCAGCACAACTGAGCTCCAGGTGGTAATGGGTAGGCTGCCCTGCTATGGAATCTAGTCTTCTCAGGCCAGAGTTCCTGGGATGGGATTAATTGCCCCTGCAGAGCCCAGTCTCCTCATGAGACCAGGGCACAGCTGTGGCCACATCTGAAGCAGGGACCAGGAGCAACAGCAAAAAAAAGTTAGAAAGTCCTGGGGACAGAAGCCTTGGTTTTGGAGACGGAGGGAGGGTGGAAGATAGATGGGGGAAACAGATGGGACTTGCCTGGCTTTTGGGGAGACGAGCTCCCCAAAATGCCACTCCATCTGTCCGTGGGGCCCTGAATAAGGGTCTCTAATTACTGTGCAGAGGGTCCTGAATGAGGGGCTCCGGGTCACCAAGGGGCCCTGGGCTCTGGGAGTCATAAACTATAGGTCTGGTCATTGAACGGCTTGCGTGTAAGGCCAGGTCACTCAGGGGGCCTAAGTGAGAGGCCTTGGTCACTGTGGGACCTGAGTGAGGAGTTCTGGTCATTGAAGCCAAAGTGAAGGTTTCTGGTCATTATGGGGCCTGAGTGAAAGGCCCTGGTTACTGGGAACTGGAATTAGGGGCTGAGTGAGGGTCTTGATCCCAGGGACCTGGGGACCATGGCCAGTAAGTGACATGAGCAGGGTCCTCTGGTCACCGCAGTCTTAGTGAGGGCCTTGGTAGCTGGGTTCTTGAGGGGGAGGCCACTCCACTGATCCTGAGCTGAGGTGCTTGGGGAAGGCTTCCCACTGCCCCCAGTTGCCCTCCCTCCCCCCCACCAGTGCAGGTTCTGGATCTGACCAGCATGGCTCACAACAGCCAGCAGATGGCACTGTGGCCCCATGCAGCCTGGACTCAGAGAAGGGCAGCTGGCCGTCCTTGGGGTGAAGCTCAGCTGAGACAGGCTCAGGGGAGCATCCACCAGCTTTGGGAGCTACAAGGCCTGGAGGGTGGGGGGGCATTAGGTGGACTCCAGCCAAACTCCCTGGGGTGATGGCCCCAGGCTGATCCCCTGGAAGCGGAGAATTCTGTGCTGAGTTAGGAGTCCTGTGTCTGTTCCATAGCCCAGGAGCCAGGACAGCCTTGATCAGTAGTTCTGGAGCCCAGAGCAAGAACCCGAAATCTGGCCGAACACACCCAGATGCACTTTCACCTCTGGGTTGGTTTAGCTGTCCCAGTCCACAGGTCCAAGACAAACTAGGATCCACCCTGAACATTAGAGCTATTGTTTCACAGAACATCCGGTGCCTTGTGAAACCCAGAGAGAATTGGAGTCTGTTGTTCCTTGCCATAGCAGGAACTTGTCACTGCCCAGCACTCATCAATATGCACATCCCAGGACCTGGTCACATTCTAGTACCATGTCACATGTCAGGGCTTTGTTGTACCTCAGATACAGTCACAGAGCAGGGCTTGTCATCCTTTGAATAAAGGCACATCCTAGGACCCTGTCAACAACCGAGAGCCTGTCCTGTCAGTACTTCCTAGGGTCCTGTCACAGCCCATGCTTGGCCTTGAGCTATGACAGTACTGGGTATGTGACTGAGCCCTGAAATGTGCCGGAATTTGAGTGATACAGAGCCCTGGGCTGTGACTGTATCCACAGTGTACAGTAACTGGGCCACAAACTTACACCTAAGAGTTTGGCCATTATCAGCAAGTATTCATTCATTTTTTTTAAAAGATTTTATCTATTGGGCGCCTGGGTGGCTCAGTGGGTTAAAGCCTCTGCTTTCGGCTCAGGTCATGATCTCAGGGTCCTGGGATCGAGGCCCGCATCGGGCTCTCTGCTCAGCAGGGAGCCTGCTTCCCCCCTCTCTCTCTGCCTGCCTCTCTGCCTCCTTGTGATCTCTCTCCCTCTGTGAAATAAATAAATAAAATCTTTAAAAGAAAATTAAAAAAAATTAAAAAAATAAAAGATTTTATCTATTTACTTGGCAGAGAGAGAGAGCAAGCAAGAGAGAGAGCACAAACTGGGGGAGAGGGGCAGAGGGAGAGAGAGAAGCAGGCTCCCCGCTGAGCAGGGAGCCCAACGTGGGGCTCAATCCCAGGACCCTGGGATCAATACCTGAGCCAAAGGCAGCTGCTTCGCCGACCATCCAGGTACCCCTAGGAAGTGTTCATGATCAGCATCCGTAACGATCATGGTGACAAGTGCTGTGGGAGATACAGATAAAGCAGTTCTCTTCCGGCTATCTGTGGGGAAAGACCAGTTTTATTTTTAAAATTTCCATTTTGGATCCATTGCAGACTGACACTATTCTAAAATGCAGTTAAATTGCTCAAAAAATGAAATTGAAGAAAAAAACATACAAAACAGAAGCCCATATTTAAAAAAATACAAGTTTCATTTTGGAATAATTTTAGGTTTACAGAAAAATTGCCAAGAGAGCGGAGATGCTGTATAGCCTGTCTCCAGCCTCCTCTAACATCACCACCTTAGATAACCAAGGTACATTTATCAAAATTAACAAATTAACCTCAGTATAGTACAGTTAACTGAACTACGGGCCCTTCAGATTTTAGCAGTTTCCCTGCTAAAGTCCTTTTTCTGTTTCAGGATCCAAGCCAGTGCTCTACTGACTGCATTTAGTGCACTTCTTATTATTGGATTCAAATCACATAATCATTCTGTCAAATTGCTACACAAGTTTCTGAGCTCTTACTCTTAATTTCTGAACTTATCTCATCATGGACTGGTACAAAGAATTTGTGGCCTGACACTGGTCCACAGGCCACATCTTGAGTAGCACTGGTATGAAGAATAGTGACTATATTTACAGAGGCACAGCAGGGGAGTGAGCAGGCTAGGAGGCGACTGGCATGAAGTTACTGCTCAGGGTACGAAGGAAGATGGTAGCCATATGGATGGGCCTTGGGCATGGTCTGCTTGGAATGAGATGACAGGAACGGGAAGCTTTTGGGAAAGAAGTCCCAAACGATACCCGGTAAGGCTGCTATTCTGCATTTCGGTGCATTGCACTGAAGTGTCTGTGTAAATATTTGCAACAAGCAGCAGGTGCTGAGAACTACGTGGGAGCTCACTGAGCTCTAAATGTGTCTGGGTGGAGAACGTAGGACTTGAAAAGACAGTCATGGGTATGGGCCCAGAGATTCCAGGGTCTGACCCAGGCCCCTTCCAGTCCAGGTCCAGTAACTCTGGTGAGTCTGCACAGTGTTAGGAAGACTTAGGTGTAGGATAGTATGACGGAAGAATAGGAAACACAAAGGTCCAGGAATGGTAGCGTTTCCCCAGAGGAAGGAAGACACCAGGACAAGGTGGCTGTGCCTGTGCTTCAGGGCCTCACTTTATTCTGAATATGTTGGGATCTGAGCCCCCAGCAAGTGGGTAATATAAACACTTTGAGCGTTTGTCTCCCCACGTAGGCAGCGGGGTAAGTAATGGAACCTCCTGGGAGGTTCCCATTCTGAGAACGAAATGAGAAGCCCATGGAAACGCTGTCATGACACCCGTAGGGAGCTGGAGCTCCCTCCCCCCGCCACCTCCCACTCAGGACAGCCAGCTAGAGTCATCAATCTCCTGTATTCATCTCTTCCTTTTCCTCTAGGAGCTGGAATCAAGGTTCTGGTGGGGGTGGTCTGGCCCGGGTCCCATCACACCCCAGATTCTGCCAGCCTCCTACTCTTTCCATTGGTGCCTCTGATCTCCCGGGTGTCAGGAGGAAACCTCGGCGGGGGGCCTCCTCTGTGCCTTTCCTCCATCACCTCTAAGATTCACGGGTTGCTGCTAAATGCTTTCCAAGGTTCACCATCATTGCTTATTTGATCGTGAGCACAATGATGGCAGAAACCATGCCTGTCTTATTCTCCACTAGGTTTCTAGCACCCAGCAAGCGCATGGACCATCGTTGACACCTAACCAATACTTGTTGAATGAAAAATTGGAAGGAAAATAAGTGATTTCTTTCCTTAAACAATTTCAAGTGTAGTCAACAGAAATACTGAATGTATCGTTGAGTGTCAAAATAATGGTTGCTTGGAACTGGAAAGTTTGCCTGGAAAAAAGATGGCCCAGGTACACATGAGTTCAATAGATGATGAAGGTGGAATCAGGAATTACTGGTAAAGGAACAGACTTATTCTGTGCGTGGTCTGGGAAAACCAGCTACCATCAAAGAAATAAATAATTGACATCTTTTCCTCACATTATATACCAAGAACTTTCCAGATGAACTGAAGAGCTTTAAAAACCTCAGAAATACTAAACCATTTATCACATCTCTGGAAGCAAGTAGATTTCCATCTTAGAAGCAACAGAAGCAGATAGCAAGGGGAAGGTTAACTGACTTGACTGTAGAAGTAGTTTAAACTTTTGTGTGTTAAAAAAAAAAAAAAGTAAAAGGCAACCCAAATAAAAAGACAAACAAACCAGGGAAATATTCACAGTCAGCTGCCACAAGAACTTCCATAAATTTATTTTAAAAGAATGCACTGAGGCCCAATGAATAAATAGGCAGAGTATATAGCGATAGTTTCCAAAAGAGAAAAGACAGAAGGATGCTTAATCTTGATCATTAAAGGAAGAAGAGGTCAATGGTGGCCAAAGGAGTCAGGGAAAATTCCACAGGGGAAGTGGAGTGTGGGCTTGTTCTTACAGATATGAACTGACCGAGATGGAGGGAAGAGATGCCACACATTTGGGTGGATTTTCCTGCTTGCTAGACTCCCCTGGCTTCCCTCTGAGTTTACAAGGCTTTTGTGGCCTAGAGCTGGGTGGTCTCCCTAGTGTCTCTCCAGCCACCATTATCCATCTGTAATGGAAGCAGCTTTTCTTCATGGAAGAAACCATGTGGAAGCTCGGGGAGGTCTGGCACAGGGGTGTTCTGGAAGAATGCTCTGGCCATAAGGGTAGGGAGCTAGCTAAGGACCCTGACTGCCCTGTCCCACCCCCTCGGCAACCTTGGGGTTTTCAGACCTAAAAACCAGCTGCTTGCCCACCCCATACCCCTAACTCCTACCTGGGGTTGAACTGCTCATGTTTTTAAACAACTCTTCTGGGAAGGTAGGCAAAACTTGCTTTAATTCCTCCGAGTAGAGCTCAACTAGCATTATCATTTTAGAATCTTTTCTTTATATGACTTTTAATAAATATCTTTTAAAAAACTATGCAGGCAATACATATTCATGGGAGAAAGTACGAATATAGCTGGCATTTCTGAGAATTTTTCTGAAGAAGAAAGAGGAGAGAAAATAGAAAACAGAAATAGTTCACCACCAGTCAGATGTCCAAGGACAGCATGCGGGTCCTGTAGTCAGGAGCCGCTGCTCTGCCATGAGGCTTTCCAGGCCCCTGGGCTGCTTCCTCTCCTCCCCATTCCAGAACCCGTGAGGTCTGGACCCCTCCACTCCTTCACATGGGAGAGGTCTCCAGGACACAAAACCCTGATTCGTCCTTGCTGCTCCTTCCCGCTGGCCTCCTGCTCAGTGGTCTCCCCGGTCTAAAGAACTAGACTCATTCTCAGCCATGTGCCTCAGCAATTCTCAATCTTTTCTCCACCCACCACGTGTGATGGATGACATCCATATTCATACACGTTCTCAAAGGTTAAACCCAATTTTATCTAAACCTGGACAGGATTTTTGCAGGAAATGAAAATCGGTGGTAAAAATAACGGTTAAATCTCAATGCAGTACGATGACTTGAAATTGGCACGACTCATGGTGTGTTAGCAATCTGCCCACTCCTGGCTACTGTGTGTGTGTCACAGGCTTTGGAGAAGCAATTCTTGAGTCCTGGCTGTGACACCACCCCTTTTTCTCCCAAATTAGTGCGGGTGACATTATTATAGGGATAAGTCACCACTGGGCCTCATGCCCATATTTTATAGCAATTATTGTGTTATATTGTGTACTTCCCCATTTAAACTTTTCCGTTAGCTGTTGTATCCCTAGCGCCCAGCACAATGCCTGACATTGATTGGTGCAGACCGAGTGAACAGATACGGGAAGCCTGCATGCCTCTTACCCTGACTCTAAGAAACCCTGCCTTCCCTTTATGCCTCCCTCCCTCCCCACCCATCTGGTACTACCAGCAGCTCTCTGGGGCTACCTTTTCTAAACTTAGTTTGTTTTCTTGTTTGGCCTGTTGGCGCTAGTTTAGCATCCCAGCCCTGACTTGTTGGCCCTGTTTCCTGGGTGCTTTTACCCACATTTCATCTTTTCTAGTCAACAGGAGTACTTGAGATATTCTCAAGGACTTTCTTTAGAGCGTAAGACTTCTCCAACCTTCTCTTTCCCCTAGCAGGGGCTCTAGGTTGTCTCTCCATCTAGATTTTAATTTTTTGAGTGTATGCTTAAGTCTAATCCACTTATTTTATAATCACCCAGAGCATGTACCCCAGGCCTAGATGTATGCTAGGCCCACTCCTTTGCAGCATTTATCATACTATTTATTAAATAAGTAACTGTGTAGTTTATCTAACATCTGTGTCTCCCATTTGGAGGTAAATTCCACAAGGACAGGGATTCTGACTATTTTATTCACTGATGTACCCCAACATCTAGCACAGGGCCCAGCACATAGTAGAGTTCAATAAAGATGTGTGATAGGAATGAATGAATGAAAGAATGAATGAACAAATTGAATTGAATAATTGACCCACAGTAACTTTCATAAGCAGGGGATGATTTTGTTTTTTTGAAAAGAAGTCTTAAGAAAGGATCTGCTTGTGAAAGGGGGAAACAGGCCTTGGGGCAGTTGGCAACCAAGAGCAGTGGTTAATGCTTAAACGGACTCCATGGGCAGTCTGATCAAGTGCAGGGGAGCCTGCTTGGGCCAAAACAGAGGGAACAGAAGGTTCTGGGAGGGCTGGGAATGGGAATGGGGATGGTGAGTCACAATTTCCTACATCCATCGCACCAGTTTCTTCCATGATCGTATTTACTTTGGACCCTGTGCTATGTTCCCAGAGGACCTGGGGTAAAAGTAGAAGTTGGTTTGTTTATCTGTTACACTGTTCACGTGGATTACTGTTTGGCAGCAGTGTTTCAAGGAGGGTTATTGCTAATCACTTCTGATGCATGTGGACTGGGGCAGAGGTGGCCAAAGCTGGCCTTTTGGGAGATTATCCCTGGATTTACCAATTAGCCCAGCAGGATGATACTTCCTCATGAGACCTGGACCCAGCTGTGGCCCCTGTCTGGACAAGGGGCCCAGGGACAAAGCAGGAGGCAGAAGTCTTGGAGGCAAGGGGTTTTGGCAGCTTCTTCGGGGACCAGAGGGAAGCAGAAGGGAGATGGGCAGTCTGGAGGGACTGCCTAGCTCTTGTTATGCTCACTAAACCTTGATGAAGTCCCTTTGATCTCTGAGCCCTGTGATGGGTACCAGGTCCCTGAGGGAAAGGGGCTGGATCAAGACTCTGAAAGGTCTAAATGTGTTAAAGATTCTGGTTGGTCTCCATATGTCATTCAAAGTAAAACAATTAAACAATAAAATAAGTTTAGTTCAGTAATACAATTCAGGCTTATCCTGTGATTGTTAGATACACCGATGCTTTTCTGCAAATACCAAATTCTTTTTAAAAAACTTTTTTTCCCCTAGTTTTGTTTGGGTGGTTCTACTTCAGTAATGCCATCCCTGAGGAGGGACCTGAGGTAGAGGCCCTGTCACAGAGACCTGTGTGAGAACTGGTTCACTGAGAGGCTGAGTGAGGAGCTAGAGGAAGGGAGGGGAAAAAAAGCTTGGATAACTGAGTGAGGGTCTATGTGAGGGTCCTGGTCACTGAGGGGGTTGACCTGGGATGTTATCACTGAGGTTTGAGTGAGGGTCCCCAGTCACTGACAGTGCTGAGGGTGGGCTCTGGTCAGTGAGAGGCCTAACAAGGTGCTCTGCTCATTGAGGACCTGGGGAAATGCACCTCATCCCTGAGGCATCTCTCAGTAACCCTGCTTACTGATGGAAGCATCTGGTTACCAAAGCCTAAAGGAGACGGTTCTGTCACAAATTCTCAAGTATGGCCAACAGGCCCTAAGTGAGAGGCTCTACTCCCTGAGAGGACCAAGGAGGATGTTTGGGTCATGGAGTTAGGGTCTCTCCCTTCTGAGGGGACTGTGGCTTGGGGGTCCTGGCTTTGAGAGGTTTGAAGAAATAGCTCTGACCACTGAGATATGGCTGAGGGTCTTTGGTCAAAGGCCATCAAGTGTGGGCTCATATGGGGGGGGAACTGTCCAGTGTGGGGTCCAATAACAGATTCTGTGGCCTGAGTAAGCTAGAGGGGCCCTTAATTCCTCCTCCCTGTCCTTTCAGCCTGATCTGCAGGTCTACCAGTCACCAGTAGATGGCACTGCAGCTCCACACAAGGACAGGGCTGCTGGCTTGCATCCCAAGGTGGGGTCCAGGTGCAAGCAGGTGAGACAAGAGAGAGGGAATTAGTTGCTCCACCAGATCAGATTCCCTGGAGGCAGGCAGGAACCAGGCTACGATGGCCCTTAGATCTCCTAAGCATAGGCCACCTAGAGGCCAAGTCCTCTTAATCACCTGGCCGACTAAATGCAGTGTGACTTTTTACATTTGATTCATTTATACGTTCAGTTGTTCAGCAGGTCTAGTACCTGAGAGAGTTTGTGCTAGGCACTGAGAGAGGATACAAGGGTGATTAAAGGAGGTTGCTGTTGTTGCAAAATCCATAATCTTGGAGGTGAAACATTAACATAAACAAAATAATCATAATACATGTGATAAGGACTATAAGAATGTACCCAACGCTGTAGAAGTCCAGAGAAGGAAGAAATTTAAAATTTGGGGAGTTGGTGAACATAAAGGAAGAAAGAGGTGACACTGACCCAGGGTCTCAAAATATGATCAGGGTTTTGTTTGTGAGGCACCAGTGGAGGAAGGTTCCTGGAGTAGAAGTAAAAGTGTGACTAAAGATGTGGGGTGTGAAAGAGCATGGGTGTTGAGGGATCATTGTGTACTCCAAATGTCTGCAGTAGAGGGAACAGGGTGGAGGGCGGATGGGCTGGGAGGTTGGTAAGGAGTAGGGATGACAGATATACAGGTGGAGTGGGGGATCATTAAGAACCTTATAATCCATACTTAGGGATTTGGTTATGGCTGTTTAATGCACGAAGAATCCGGAGGGTTTTCAAGGAGGCAGATGAAATTCAGGATTCTGTTTAATTTGCTAGTAGCCAAGGTGTGGGGTGGCTTAGGGGAGGAACAGATTGCATGCAGGAACCCAGGTAGGCAACCAAATTAGAATTTATGAGAGTTGGGGCACCTGGGTGGCTCAGTCATTGAGTGTCTGCCTTCAACTCAGGTCATGGTCCCTGAGTCCTGGGATTGAGCCCTACATCGGACTCCCTGCTCAGTGGGAAGCCTACTTCTCCCTCTCCCACTCCCCCTGCTTGTGGTCCCTCTCTCGCTGTCTCTCTCTTGCTCTCTGTCAAATAAATAAATAAAATCTTAAAAAAAAAAGAATTTTTGAGAGTTTAGTAAAGAAGGGAGTTAGGGTGGAGAAAACAGATTTAGGGGTATTTAGGCGGGAGGATGAATAGGATTTTGTGGCAAAGTGGATGTGAAAAGTTAGGAAGAATGAAGAATTTAGGCAAATAATAAATGTGAATATTTACTGAGCATTTAACATCTATAACACTTTATCTCAGCCATCATGACAATGCTCTATAAAGTAGGAATTATCATCTGCATTTTCAGATGCAGAAACTGGAGCTCAGCCAGGCTATGTGACTTGCCAAAGGCCACACAGCTGGTTCTGTCCCGAACCTGATTTCCCTGTCTTCAGCCTTATTCCTTTCCAGACCACCCTCCACACTGCCACAAACTAGAGCTTCCCAAAATCCTTCCTGAAAACCCTCCAGTAGCCCTCTACCACGTAGGGGATAGAATAAAGCAAAATCGCTTCCCAGCTGCACATAAAGTCCGTGGCTCTCCAGTCCCTATCACCCTCAACCTTTCCCTGCCCCATTCTAAGGATCAGACAGACAGGGCTTCTGGCAACTTAACTCCCTAAAGGGCCCACCTGTTTTGCCTGGGTGCACTTGTATATGTGGTGAGCTGGTGATGCACACCCCGCCCTGAAACCCTCACCTATTCTGACCCTTCTGCCTCATCTGTACCTGTCTCTACCCTGTTGCCTGACCAGCATCCTTCAAGTCTCAGCTTAAATGTCATTTCCTTTGTGATTTCCATAAATGTGACTTCCTTAGCCTTTTGTGACTCACCCTCAACTCCATGTGGTTAGATCTTTGCATAATGCCTTGTCCCGGCATTTCCTAACATTTACTATGATGAAAATTAAGTAATTATTTTCATAACTATTGACTTAATATTAGCCTCTTCCACTAGACTGTCGGGCTCTTTGACAGAAGGGCCCTAACTGAGGATGTCCATTGCAGCTTTTTGTAACAACACAAATGCATGATTTACAGGAAACTCTGCAAAAGACATAGATGTCCTTTGGAAGATGGAAGTGTCCTTACTCATAATTATACTTTAATAATAATTCTCAAAATGTTGGCTTCCTGACACCAAGATTCTTTTACTACCCAAGTCAGGAGCATTTCCGCTAGGGGGTTGTAGTAATGATTCCACTAAACTGGAAACTGGAAACTGGTCATTTTACATTTCTCATAACACACAACTGAAAGGGAATAAAAGGTGTCCTAGTGTTGTCTAGGATGATTAATCTTGATAACTATTAAAGAACAGAAGTTCTACTGAGTGAATCTGAAGATCTAATTGGCTCTATTAAGTGATTTATGAATCCCACAGTACTCCACCTAGCAAGTGTAGAGAGATGCTCTGAGAAGTGGTACAAAAATACAAGATTTTTATAGAAGGAGGGCCTGGCAAGACATTCTTAGCAGGAAGAAAAGAAAGGATTGTTTTAGGCAGAGTCACCATCCCTTGGGGGCAATGGCAGGGGTCTTATCCAGGAGATTAGCTCCTTTGGAGGGGGGCATGGACAGGGCCCGGTGACAGATGGCCTTACTGGTGCTGACCAGAACATTTCTGACTGACCTGTTAAGATTACATTTCTGTAGGAGATGGAAATTGCAACTGTAGCTGAACTCCAGGGGTTTGTTGCCACTTGGGAGGCATCAAATTGAACACAACCCAAGGAAATTTGTAAGCAACGAACTTTTTATTACTTGGTGCAAGTAAGGAGACAGAGAGGTAGCTCTCAAAGTGCTGTCTCTGTCTAGGGTTAGTACAGAGAGCTTTGGTTTAGTGTATTAGTGGGCGGGGCAGGGAGCTCAGGCACTTTTGGTTCAGCTGGGCAGGGCTAACCTCTCAACATGCTAGTGCATACATCATGTTTTAAAAATGGCAGGAAACTGCCGTCGAAGGAGATCTTAGTATTATAGTGAACTAAAGGTAACTTCAGGACGATTCAGGGGGGTTTCTGAGCAGGTCCTCAGCTCCAGTCCTGGCTCAGTAAGGAGATACTAGGCGAGACACACTAGCAAGGGGCTATCAGGTGAAACACCCAGTTGGGTTCCTCCTTGCTGCAAGTGTAGGTTCTGTAAAACAAAATAGTTCCTTCCTTCTCTGCTTTTTTCCATTCCCCTCCTCCCTTCTGCTGATAGCGTCCAGCCCTCTCATTTGAGTAACTTCCCGTTGCGTCCTGGTGAACACAATTAGGTTACTATTAAGCCCTGGTTTGGTGACTTGACTTAAGTGACTCCATTTTGGTTCTGTGGTTTGGTTTTGTCTTTTCTTTTCTTTTCTCTTCTCTTCTTTTTCTTTTCGTTTCATTTCTTTTCTTTTTTTTCTTTTCCAGTCTAACACCACAGAGTTTATTCCACCCTCCTCTTTTCCCTTGTTTGTAACTTATTTCTTTGACAGGAGAAACTCT
This sequence comes from Ailurus styani, assembly GCA_002007465.1. NCBI lineage: Eukaryota > Metazoa > Chordata > Mammalia > Carnivora > Ailuridae > Ailurus > Ailurus styani. The sequence goes on from LNAC01000707.1 coordinate 609,232, forward strand.
CATTATTGACATTATATATACATAGCTGATCAATCATAGTATACACATCATTTCAGAACTGGCAATCGCTATCATTATGAGGAACACATCCTTGAAATACAGAATAGGGCTTCTCGGTGGCTTTGTTGTTTGAACATCTGCCTTCTGCTCAAGGCATGATCCGGGGTCCTGGGATTGAGCCCTGCATCATCGTCCTGTTGTGGTAGGTCTCCCTCCTCCGTGGGGGGTCTGCTTCTCCCCCTCCCTCTATCTCCCCTCTCCTCCACCCCTTCCCCTGTGCTGGTGCTCTCTCTTTCTCTTAAACAAACAAACAAATAAATAAAATCTTACCCCCCCAAAAAGAAATACAGAATAATTTATGAACAGTACTTTTGTATTCTGTCTTACATTATGTGTTCAAAATATAGTTTTCCAAAGTCAATTTGGTTTCCTTCTCACCTCTTTCATTGTAGTTATGTTATTCATTTGTTAAACAGATATAATATAATATAAAACTATTTGCTATAGTTTGTATTTTGTTTTACATCCCCCCCACTACTTTGGGTATTAAATTTTCCCCTTCTAACTTACAGTAATATCTACTCTTTGTGGTATACAGTTATATAGGTTTCGGGAAATCCATAGGATTGTGTGAACATCAACACAGTGGTGACTGAACGTGATCCAGACATGAACAATGATCTTTTGTGTATGGTTCAATGCCTTTTGACAAATGCACACACTTCTGTAATGTGGGCTTCTGTCAAGATAGAGAACATCCTCAGTGGGTCAGCCAGCAGGAAAGGTGAGCTAGAGGCTGAGCAGAGGGTGCTCCCCAATGTACAAGCACTGATGGTAGTGTGCAGGTGGACTGGACTGGAGGTCTGCAGGCACGTGTTGTGTGCCAGTAGTTTTCTTTTCAATACTATTATTGGAGAAAAGTGGTTTGTCCTCCCTCTCAGGGTTTTGTTTCATATGGAGGGAGCTCCTTTGGAGTAACACTCGGCCTCTCTCCCCAGAAGAGAAGTCAGTAACTTACCAGAAAATTTGAGAAGAACAAAGTGAGCACACTGGTCCAGCTCCTCCGTGTCTTTCTTTGGCAGTCAGACTGGCCACGGAAGCACGTGTTTTGTAGGACGTTTTCAAGCGACTTGCCCCAGCAGGGAAACCTTAGTTTTCTTTTTTTTTTAACATTTTTTTTTAAAGATTTTATTTATTTATTTCACAGAGGGAGAGAGATCACAAGTAGGCTGAGAGGCAGGCAGAGAGAGAGGAGGAAGCAGACTCCCCACTGAGCAGGGAGCCCGACGTGGGCCCCGATCCCAGGACCCTGAGATCATGACCTGAGCCGAAGGCAGAGAGGCTTTAACCCACTGAGCCACCCAGGTGCCCGAAACCTTAGTTTTCTAGGATGATCTGTAACTGGGTAGGTAAGCCTCTCTTTATTTCTGGGGCTCACTATTAGAAAGTTTATCCAATTATATAAATCACCTTCTCCAACATTAGCTTTATCAACAGAAAAAGTAATATGTTAACGTCTACCTTTTAATTGGTTTTGAATTGAGGAGAGGGAAAGAGGGGTCTATTTACTAAGGATCCACAGAGCTTCAAGATCCAATTTCACTGGATCAGAATCCTTAAGAAAAAACCAGGAAATAGAAATTGGGGATCCAACTAACACTTGAAGAGGCTTCTGGTGAAGCCAGGATCCACAGCTTGAGGTCCAGACTTTAGTAAGCATGTATTTGTGACCGTGTGGCTTGTGACTGTGTGGCTTGTGACTGTGTGACTTGTGACTGTGTGGCTTGCATGGAGCTATGTGGCTGGCTCGTTTATGGAGGGAGTTGGTTTTTATCACTTGTAACTAGATGGGCAACTTCAGGTTTTTGGTGCCAGATGTGTGAGGTTTTCTCCTTGGTGGGTCCCCACAACTCTCAGGACTTTATCCACAGGTGAGGATCTGTTTTGATAGAGGCAGGGTGGTGGGCTGCTTTAGGATACAGGGGCAGGCCTTTCCTGCCTTCAACCAAAATGCGTCTGTCTCAGCACATGTAGGTGGCCTCAACATTTATAAGGGCAGGATTGAGACAGACACTGCCCTGGTCCAGGGTCCGAGGGTTGAGGCAGGCGGGGATGGCTCAGTTAACGCTGGCCTCAGCAGATGCCTGCTACACAGAATCTAGCAAAAACGTGCTGGCCACAGTGCTCTCAGAAAAGGTTTAGCCACAGTGAAAGTGAGAGTCTTGGGTATAACGGCTGTAGTCAACCCTCGAACTACACAGGTGTTAGACTTAGCGTTTGTGTGTGGGCCACGTAGGGGCCACACAGATGCTGGTGGGCTGCAGTACCTTGAGAAACAGGGGTAGCTGAAGCCTTCCTGCTTCAGCCCTGGAGGAAAGAGTCCTTCCGTGGATGAGCCTTTAGACATGGGGCATGCAGAACAATTGTTTACCAGTTGTAGTATTCGTCAGACTGCTCCAAATCTGATCCAAAATAATGCTGTTTTGGGCACCTGGGTGGCCCAGTGGGTTAAAGCCTCTGCCTTCAGCTCAGGTCATGATCTCAGGGTCCTGGGATCGAGGCCCGCATCGGGCTCTCTGCTCAGCAGGGAGCCTGCTTCCTCCTCTCTCTCTGCCTGCCTCTCTGCCTACTTGTGATCTCTCTCCCTCTGTGTCAAATAAATAAATAAATAAACAAAAAAACAATATAATGCTGTTTTGAAATTACCCTGTCTAACAAAGGGAACCATAGAGAGACTAACCTCCTCTCACCACATGTTGAGAAGACCAGAATGGGTGAATAAAAGTGGGAAAAGGAAACGCATCTAGGTCTCATTGCTCTTAAAGAAGGTATAAGAACAGAGTAAGATATCTGAATTTTTATTAGCTCAGAAACAGTGATTAGATCCTAAGTAAATCTAGAAAGAGATAAAAAAAAAGGTCCAAATTTCAGAGCTGACGGGAATGACTCCCTCAAAGGATACTAAATTTAGGAAACCATTAAGAGGCAGCTTCTCAAACGAGAGAGATCATCGTGTGAGCAAATTATAAAGTTGTAGTTTACTTTTTTTGTATGCCAGAGATATTCTATTGACTTTATCAGTTTATCTACTAAGATCAGTAGCCAAGAACATGCCAATTCATCTCTAGCAGGTTTTGACTCCAGTACCCTCAAGTGTGTGGGAATTCAAAACACTTAAAAAAAACCAAACCAACATAAGCACAAAGCCAGTATGACACTCAAACTTCTTTCCTTAATATTATTTAATGTTCAATTAGCATTAAAAAATTCAATTAGCCTTCACATTTCCCAGATTATATCATAATTTATTTATTTTTAAATTTTTTAAAAGATTTTATTTATTTATTTGACACAGAGAGAGAGACTACAAGTAGGCAGAGAGGCAGGCAGAGAGAGAGGAGAGAGGAGGAAGCAGGCTCCCTGCCAAGCAGAGAACCAGATGCGGGCCTTGATCCCAGGACCCTGGGATCATGACCTGAGGCCGAAGGCAGAGGCTTTAACCCACTGAGCCACCCAGGCGCCCTTTATTTTTAATTTTTATTAAAAAATTTTTTTTAAAGATTTTATTTATTTGACACAGAGTGAGATTACAAGTAGGCAGAGAGGCAGGCAGAGAGAGAGGAGGAAGCAGCGGAGCAAAGAGTCCCATGTGGCCTCGATCCCAGGACCCTGAGATCATGACCTGAGCCGAAGGCAGAGGCTTTAACCCACTGAGCCACCCAGGCGCCCCTGTCATAATTTTTTTAGCTTGTTTTTGGAATCAGAGTCCAAATAAGATCCAATCATTAATATTAATTTATAAGTTTCATAGATCTCTTTTAACCTATACATTTACCTTCCATCTTTTTTTTTCTTAAAATTTATTAGCTGAGGAACCTGAGTCATTTATCTTGCAGAAGGTCCCACAATAGGCATAAATTGCTTAGATATTACTGAAAATGTTTCTTTGTCTCATACATTGCTGGTGAATTAGTAGTTAGATATAGAGATTTGATCAAATTCAGATTTGATTTTTGATTTGACCCCTTGGGGCAAAGTGGTCATTTCTCTGGTAAATTTGGAAAGAATGCACTGGGTAAGCTCAACACAACTCCTCTGGCTCTTTTTAGCTGGACTAAAGTACATTTACACATTTTACTCTCCTCCTCCATGAAGTAAAATTTAAAGGGGTCTTCCCTGGAAGGGGTGGAGGATGAGTAGGGAGTAGGGAGAGCTACAGTTTTCTTGCACAGTCTATGAATGAGTGGGCTAGTTTACCTAATCCTGGGGTTCAGGATCAGGAAGCCCAATTACTAAATGATAAAGCCACATCTATCAACATCAACTTTATCAGTAGTGTTGTTATTCTGATTTCTCATTTACCTTATTCCTTTGCATTATTTCTCAATTGATTCAGAACTCAGGCAGAGAATGGGGTGGGTATTATTTATTGGAGCCTTTAAACTCTATAACAACCACCAGGGATAAATAGACTAGCTAGTTGTGTTAGACAAGCTTCTGTGCCTCCCTTGCCCACAGGTCCTATTAAGAGTTGGCCCTATTGAGCACGTGCACCCAAATGTTTATAGCAGCAATGTCCACAATAGCCGAACTATGGAAAGAACCTAGATGTCCATCAACAGATGAATGGATAAAGAAGAGGTGGTATACATATACAATGGAATACTATGCAGCTATCAAAAGAAACGAAATGTTGCCGTTTGCAGTGACGTGGATGGAACTAAAGGGTATTATGCTAAGCAAAACAAGTCAATCAGAGAAAGACAATTATCATATGATTTCTCTGATATGAGGAACTTGAGAGTCAGGGTGCGGGGTTGTAGGGGGTAGGGAGGGAAAAATAATGAAACAAGATGGGATGGGGAAGGAGACAAACCATAAGAGACTCCTAATCTCACAAAACAAACTGAGGGTTCCGGGGGGGTGGGAGGGTAGGGATAGGGTGGGTGGGTTATGGACATTGGGGAGGGTTTGTGCTTTGGTGAATGCTGTGAAAGATGTAAGCCTGATGATTCACAGACCTGTACCCCTGGGGCAAAGAATAAAAAAAAAAATGATAAAGTGAAAGAGGTTTCTAATTAAAAAAAAAAAAAAGAGTTGGCCCTATTGGGTGCCTGGGTGGCTCAGTTGGTTAAGCACCTGCCTTTGGCTCAGGTCATGATCCTGGGGTCCTGGGATCGAGCCCCACACCGGGCTCCCTGCTCACTGGGGAGGCTACTTCTCCCTCTCCCTCTGCCCCTGTCCCTACCCCCACTCATGCTCGCTTGTTCTCTCTCAAATAAATAAATAAATAAATAAATAAATAAATAAATAAATAAATAAAATCTTAAAAAAAAAAAAGGAGTTGGCCATATTTACTGTATTCATCTCATTCCCTCACCCCTGGGGAATAGCTGACTGGGCCTGACCCACACCTACCACTTAGAGGCTCACTCTATCTTTCAGGAAATTCTCTTAAGACATGGTGACTTTAATATTTGATAGTAGGTGCTTGAGCTGGATTGGGAGAGCCATTTGCTGGCCCTGTGCCTTGCTGGTAAGTAGACACAGAGACTCAGCTTCAGGGAAGGAGTATGGACCAAGCACACAGACAGGAGTGGAGATAAACAATCAGGAGACCTTTGAGAATCAGAGGCAGAAATGGGCTCTCTGCCCTCCTTATTCTAGTTCCACGGGCTTTTTTAAGGTCTTAGAGTCAGTGAGATGGTTATTTCACCCTAGGTTGATGATATGGAAGGACTTGTACTCACTGGACTTGCTGATGAGATAGCACTCTTAGTTTTCTGGAAGAGCTTTCATGATAGGCTCACTCGAGGTAGAAGCTGAGAAGCCAAGGACTGAGTGTGGACAAAACATTGGCTGGAGCAAGGAAAAGCATTTGCTTAGTCTGGAGAGAGAAGGAAGGAAGAGAGTAAGAGTGTGGGGGGTAGTCTGTGATATTGGTGTGATGCTTCCCATGACCAACCCTCTGAAACTTTAGAGTTCTGATCTCTTGAAATAGGAAACTTTCAGTGTTCCTAGTGAAAACTGATGAAGGGACTGTGCTTGATACCCAGATTCATTTGGATGAATGAAGGCAGCCCAAGGGAGTATAGGAGCCGTGTGTGTGTGTGTGTGTGTGTGTGTGTGTGTGTGTGTGTGTGTGTGTGTGTAGAAGTGGATCAGAGTGCGTAGAACTTTGGGCTTGAAACCCAGGTTTAGAACTAACTGTAACCTGATGATATTGGTCACTTGGAATGTGAGCCTCCTTCACTTCCTCTTTTAGAAGGCAGGGTTCTGTAATCTACACATAGACCCCAAAGCTTTGGTCATATCACCCCTCAAATCTGTCATCTCTGCCAGCCTATCCTATCATCATGGTTACTTCCCCCTGCCCTCAGCGTAGCCTGTCACCACCAGGAGCTCCTCATTGCAGCCCACTTAGGTCTCTCTCCACTACCTCAAACGAAGAAGTGTTTGGGGCAGATCTTCCTTCCCCTTGCAGGTCTCCTCCTCTAGTTACTCCCAAATTACCAACAGCCTGACTGATTATATGCAGGTTTCTTCACTGAAGAGTTGAAGCAATTTCAGAAGGAAGAGTCAGTGTCAAAGAGGGGAAGGATAAAGGGCTCCTAATTTTTTTTGAGACGTTTTCTTTAGTTCTCAAAGGGATGCTATGTACAGATCCAGATCCTTCAGCCTCCCTGGATTTTAGCGGACAACTTTTTCTTCTTGGGCCTCCTTTTTAAATTTGTCCCATTTGAAACCCCACCAGTTTCCAGACCAGTCATGGGAAGGGATTTCACTTCTTTGGTCTTCTCTCCCTCCAAATTCATGATCCTTACCCCAGCCCAATGTCCGAAGTCTCACTGTGCCAACTTGAGGTGAGCCCCCAGGACATGAAGCGAGTTCAAAATGATGCCTGTTGTCACCCAAGTCTTGCAGAACTGTGTGTATAGGGGAGAAGGTGGGCAGAGGAGAGAAGAAGAACTTCTGGGTCTGTAGTTCAGTTGTGGATTTAGATCTTCCTGGCCAGATTTCCTTTCCCATATTCCTATATGTGTGAGCAGCAATCATGTCAGTTCATTTGATTAATAGAATTGTTATGTTAGCTCATCTACTGCTCCCAGGAACAGACATTAATTTTTAGAGAGTACATTCTAGACTCATATTGAAAAAGGATATATTTCCTCAATTAGAAGGACATCTCGCCTTTTTCCCAGAGTTAGTGGGCCCCATTATTGTTCAGAAAAGAGGTCTGGTTTCTTTCCTGCTCTGCCTGGGAAGCTATTGAAAGAATAAATAAGCTATATTATCCTTTAATGGCTCCTCCCTTTTGGTAATTCAGGAAGGGCTCCAGACTCAATAAATTGTTTCAGTAGTCTGCTTTGGGAGCTGCGGTAGCTGCCAATTCTTTTATAATAAACCCACCTTCATTTAAATTAACCAAGATAATTTCTGTTCTTTGCAACCAACTGACCCTTGTCTAGAAGAGAAAGGGGTTTTGACAAGTAGGTTTGCAAGCAATAGAGCCTCAAAGAATGTAGGTACTGTCTCTAGCTTTGCTGCATGGTGTCAAGTGGTAAAGATTCTTTCATTATGGGAAGAGCAGTTTGGTGAAGCCTGACCAGCTTGAGTGGGCTTCTGCTTGTTGCAAAAAAGTGATACCTGAATAGCACCGAATATAATAGAGACCTGGAGAATTTTGGGTAGAATGTGAGGAGCCCCTGGCATGACTTCTTATTCTGCCATTTCTGGTAGTAAAGGTTACTTCAAATATTAGCACAATTCTAGACTAATTCACCAAGGGTTCAAACTCTTCTGGTATGAAGATTTGGGTCAGTTCACCTAGTAAAGAAACCGTAACCAGTGTAGGTACTGGTTAAGAGCCTAGGCAACATGAGATGCACTATAGAGGATAGACAAAATAAAGATCAGTTTTACTTCTAAAATTCAACCATCAATTTAAAAAAAAGTAAAAAAAATTCAACGATCAATTTCTCATCCAATTGGGATGGGATTTTATTTGAATTTAAATTTAGCTTATTTTTATTTTATTTTGTATATCGTTTTTTAAAGATTTTATTTATTTTAGAGAGAGAGCATGCCAGGGGGAGTGGAAGAGAGAGGGAGAAGGGGAGCAGACACCCTGCTTAACATGGAGACCTAGGCATGGCTCATTTCCTGATGCTGAGCTTGATGATCTTATGATGCTGGGCTCGATCCCAGGACTCTGAGATTATGACATGAGCCAAAACCAAGAGTCCAACACTTAACTGACTGAGCAACCCAAGTGCCCCTTGTAATGTTTAACTCAATCTGTTTTCTGGGTTTTTGATTCTAGTCATAACCAACTTCTCTCTCTTTCTTTCCCTCTTCCTCATAATATTTGACATTTCAAATCTTCCCAATTTATTTTGCCCTCTCATTCTAATGGTCCTTGATTGACTGGAAGGATGTGAGAGGGAGTCCCTCACCTGATGAACACAAGTCAAAGAGTCGGTAGCACAGGCTACTTTCTGAGAGTTGGGTCAGGAGGTCTTTCTGCACACCCCTTCCCCAAGATCCAGGTCCCATAAGGTTTGTGCACTACATGGGGAAGCCAAGGGTATCCCGATGGTTATTGCTTTTGATTTCAACCAAGACACTATGTGTTGGCCTCTTGAGGCATCTTATAGAGGGTCAGGTCCTAGATAGAGCCTGGGATTGGGGGGTGAGGGACTTAAATTATTCAGTCATAGAAAAAGCTTATTTCTGCCTCCCCTTCACTCACTTGTGTAGATAAAACAAAGCAAGTCCTGTGAGGAGCCTAAACAGAAGCTTATTTAAAGGGAGGGCATGGACACAAAGCAAAGCAGTGCATTCCTTTTTTTTTCCTTTCTCAACTTTTGTTGCCAAGATATCCCGTAGTCTACAGGCTCTCCGTCAGGGTGGGCACATCTGGCAGTGCATATGATGGTGACTCCTCTTGGACAGGTGAGCTGGTTTCAGGGAAGGCCAGGAAGCATCAATGACACCAGCAGGGTTCACTACTGCAAACACTGTAGTCCTGGCCTGTGACCAAACTCTGCCTGTGTGTGGGGTTTCCCCCACTTCCGTCGTTGCTTCTCACTGGTTTCTCTCTCCCCAGGTTGCCAATCAGAAGCAGGGGCTTAATTCTCTTTTTTTTTTCTTTTTTTGACATAGAGAGATTACAAGTAGACAGAGAGGCAGGCAGAGAGAGAGAGAGAGAGAGAGAGAGAGAGAGAGGAGGAAGCAGGCTCCCTGCTGAGCAGAGAGCCCGATGCAGACCTCGATCCCAGGACCCTGAGATCATGACCTGAGCCGAAGGCAGAGGCTTTAACCCACTGAGCCACCCAGGCGCCCTAGGGGGCTTAATTCTCATGAACACATTTACTCCTAAGGCTGTCATTGCAAGCACGATCTACCTTGCTTAGCAAAGCAAATTTTGTGTTTTCTTTAATTAACAAATTTGTACTGGGTGCCTTCTTGTTCTAGGCCCTTGGGTGGTTAGCATTTGTTACTAAAACTAAGAACTCAAATATCTGTGGTAACCAGTTGTGGGTAGGTGCAAGGTTACATTTACTTTTTTACTTAAAACTGCATGCTCCAATCTAAACGTGTTCATCCTTCTCATAACCCTCACATCCCTTTTCCAGGGTGAGACAGACTTGCAGTGAACATCTCGAGCATTTTTGCAAGAAGGGATCTTGTTAGCTTCAACAGTTCTTACAATACTTCCCCCAAAAGGATAAAATGAACAATAATAGGGGCGCCTGAGGGGCACAGTCAGTTAAGTGTCTGAGTCTTGGTTTCAACTCAGGTCGTGATCTCAGGGTTGTGAGATTGAGCCCGGAGCTGGGTTCCTCACTCAGCGTGGAGTCTGCTTGAGGGTCTCTCTCCCTCTCCTGTGCCCCTCCCACTCATGCTCTCTCTAAAATAAATAAATAAATCTTGGAAATAATATATTCCCACTATCAAGGTAAACCATGTTGAAAAGTATATGTTTTTGAGAGTGCTGATCCAGGTCCTGAAACATTTCAGAAAGTACTTTCCTGTATCCTTCTCTACCAATTTTAAATAGTCGCAAATGCTGATGGAAGAAATCACTTCTCCATTAATGCTTTGTGATTTCATTCACACTGATCATCTCCTGTCAAGATTTGGCTTTCAGGTGAAATGGAAGATTTCTTTGTCTCATCTCTCAGAGAAAACTGTGTTATTGGGTGACTCACTCACCCTGTAGTTAATTAACTAGGGGCAGTATTAACTAGGGGTGTGTGGGTCAGTAGGGTAGCCACTTGCCACATGCGGCTGTTAAGCTTTTGAAATAAATGTGGATTGTGTGACTGAGGACTTAATTTTAATTTATTTAATTTTTAATTTTTTTTTATGTAGGCTCCACACTGAGAGTGGGACTTGAACTCACCACCCTGAGATTAAGACCTGAGCTGAGATCAAGAGTCGGAAGCTTAGCTGACTGAGGAACCCAGGTGCCCCTTTAATCGTAATTAAATTTAAACAGCCACATGTGACTAGTAGCTATCATATTGGGCAGTACCAGGCTAAAGCAATCCCGAGACAAATTTAGGAAAATGGGTTTTGGATCACATTGCTGGTATTAGACTTTACCAGCTGGCACTCTAATCTGACTTCCCAAGGATCCTTCAACCCCTAACTTCATGGCAAGGAGCAATTTCCGTTCCTTGTTGGAGGATTTACATTATAACTCTACAACCTTTATAAGTACAGCAGCATCCAGACATTACAGTTTTCTATCTTTATAAACTTTCATATTCTAGTTGGAACTGTGTAAGTATATGGTTTCCTCAATATATTGCACAAATTCTCCAGTCGTGGAAGTATCAGTCAGTACATATCTATCTTTTCTTTTTTCTTTCTCTTTTCCCGTCCTCTCTTTCCCCTCACCCTCCCTCCTTCCTTCCTCTCTGTCTCCCTTCCATGGCTGTCCTTCCTTCTCTTCTTTCTCTCTCTCTTTTTTAACAGAAATCTCTAGCCCACATCAGTTGGACCGCTTCAGCCTCCTCCTGCATTCCCCCACCTACATTAGCTTCCAAGCAAAATGAACTTTGGCTGAATCCCATGCTTCCAAGACCAGCCCCACCTCTCCCCTGGTCTCTGTCCTTGCTCCAGGCCCTGAAGCAGCCCTGTGTAGTCCTGTGGGGCGAGAGTGCCTTGCTCATTGCTCTCTGGTCCACTCATTGTGTGGCTTAGATGTAACTTGGTGACAGCAAGGATGTGTTAAACCTTATGTCCTGACTGTTCGATTAATACTTCCTTCATCCAACTCCCCACAATAAGGAGGAATCATGATTAATCTGCAGTTCCCACAAACAGGCAAATTAACTAGCTGGCAGTGGACTCATTTTGTATAGTACATTACCTCCATGAGATTAAGTGCATTACTGTGATACTCTCCCATTTGACAGAATGGGGTCTGATCCCAAAAAGATGGGGTTCCAGCCTCAAGGACAATTTCATCAGTCATAGGGATCATTCTCAGTCTTGGATTAAATGGGTAAGCTTGCAGACCTATCAAATCATGGGTACCCTTTACAGAGCCTCTCCACTGCCATACCTGGCTGGCTTGGTGAATGATCATTCATATGGTCTGTTTCTGAGACCTTTCTCTTCTGCTTCTAAAATCCACTGAATCCAAATAGGATGAGAAGTATTTAATAGGGTACTTTGTGTTGTGAAGTATTGCTAAACCATGCCAGTTGCCTTCGAGTGGGATGGGATGACAGAGCCAAGGCTGTTCTCTGCCAGGGTAAAGCTTACTTCTCTCACTTCCCTAGTTGAATTGATTAGCAACTCTCTCTTTTTTTAGACACCAAACAAATGAGTTATTTTTCAAACAAAATCTTACAACTAAACACCATCCAACTAATGCAGTGCTAAATCTTATAAGCCACATTGTTTCCCAGTTGTGATAGATTCTGAGTGGCTTGTAATAACTTCTCCTTCCTTGGACCCAGCCTGAGATATACAACGAGATCTTCGTACTAAGATGAATGTGGCTGCAGGACGCTAGCTATACACAGTTTCCTGTTAGTCGCCACTGATCTGGAATCACTGTCCATGGCATCATAGTCAAGCCTGTCTTCCAGGCCCCATTGTAGCTCTCTGTCTAGAGGGCTGTCCTGTAAGAGGTAGGGCATACTATTCCCTAATGACCTGTCCTGTCCTTTATTATGTAGGTAGCAAAATATGGTTCTGGATCAGAGGCTGTAATTGAGAAAGGCCATAGAGCTAAGGTAGAGGGCTGCAGTGGCTTTGATGGTGGCTCTGTAGTTATTTGCCAAAGAATGCAAGCTCGAATCCAGGCGAGGCTAAGGCCCTCCCTGTCAGAGCCCACTGAGTTCCTCAGATTACAGAAGGAGGTTCAATAGAGTCTATTCAGTAAGTGTTCCAGGCTTTTTGCCTTTTGTAATGTCCCAGGACATTTTTGCAGGAAAAGCTCAACTCCCACATCCTGACCATTGGCACACACTCCAGAACTATGGGCTTCTGCCAACCTCGGTCTCATCCTAGGTGCGTGATACTCTGATGTGCCTCAGCTGAAATGTCCATCCATGGCATACTGATTGACTTCATTGTAAAATTTTTCTGCCCCTAATCCTTTTGGTAGGTGTCTCTCTGCGTCATGGTTTCCTAGGGCTGCCATAACAAATCACCACAAATTTAGTGGCTTAAAACAATAGAAATTTATTCCCTTCCAGTTCTGGAGGGCAGAGGTACAAATCAGTGCTGGTAGGGCTACACACCATTGGAGGTTCTGAAGGAGAATCCATTCCATGCCTCTCTCCTAGCTTCTGGCAGCTGCTGGTGATCCTCAGTGTTCCTTGTCTTGTGACTGCTCTCCGATCTCTGTCTCAATCTGCATAACATATTTTTCTTTTTTCTGTGTCTCTGCTTTCTCCTTTTCTTACATGGGCACCATTCATTGGATTTAGGACCCATTTTAAAATTAGGATGGTCTCATCTCAATATCCTTAACCTAATTACATCTGATAAGACTCTACTACCAGATAAGGTCACATTCACAGGTATCAGGGGTTAGAACTTGGACATATCTTTTTTGAGGATGCTATTCAACTCACTAAAAATATAAGAAAAAAATAGTGGTTTGATTTAATAGTATGCCTGATTTTTATAAAAAGGCATCCCCAGACCTCTTGGTTATAGTATACCATTACAGGATCTTCCATCCATTTGGTGGTTTTGATTTCTGGATTCAATTCAGATTCTTACTTCCTGTTGCCCCAAACTTATAGCTCTCTTAATTGCCAGTGACACAGAGCTCTGTCATTGTGTGGAATGGCCTTACCCCTTCCGTAGACAGGATGTCTGTGACAAAGGGTGGAAGGTAGTGCCTGTCCACTGAGGTTCATTCCCTGTTAAATGCATGGTTCCGCCTGTGTTGCACATTGTTACTTTTAATTCAAGGGTTAAGTCCCTGGAGGATGCCCCAGTTTGTCTGGGCAGCTGAAGGTGAGGTTCAGGGTCAGGAATGATTCTTGTACGATTAACTAACATAGCCATCCCTCAACCTTTCTTAGATTTTCCCCCCATTTAATAATTAAAGACTGTTATCCTGTATTGCAATGTGAGACAGAGCATTCCCATTTACAAAACAACCCTGCAACCTCCTGTGAATCTTTCCACTAGCTTTTGTGGTAGAATCACCATCAATTGTTTTTCAAAAACAACATAATTCTCAGAGGCTGGAAGCATTGCCTTAATCGAAAACTCCAAGTATTTCTGCTATGTTTTTCCCGCTCGGATCTGCCTCCTTCCCTCCCTGCCCCAAATCATCTGTGACAGAGGGAGAAATTACAGAGACCTCAAGTCTTATCTTTCTTTCTGACTTATAGGGCACCAGGGATAGAACTGCCCAGACTGTGAATTGTAACTTGGCCAGGGCCAGTCACTGAAGCTCCTCTGGACCCTATTCAAAGTAGGTGGCCTTTTTGGATAATCCAAGAGATGGAATGTGTAAGAATTCCCAGGTGGAGCATATGCCAACTCTAAAACCCAAACACCCCCATTAGCAGCTGTTCTTTGTTGTCATGGGAGGTAATTATTACATGCCACAGGCCTAAGTACCACTGCTTCTTAACCCCTGTCTGCCGGATTCCTTGTAGCTGGTCCCCAGATCTGATGGTGCTTACTCTTCCCGCCTCAGTTCCTCTGCCACTTCTGTTTCAGGGGATCTTTGCAACATCATATAGTGGGGTACCCGACCACTGAGAAAAGAAGAAAGAAAACAAGGATGCAGAATGATACAACCTGAGGCACTGTAACCTGGTCTGTCACTCTCAGAGGCTTCCTTTACCCTCGTCTCATTGAAAGTAAAGAACATCCAACTGTGCTTGATACTGGCAGAGACAGAGAGCCATCTGTGAGCAGACCTTTGTTCAGCAGTATATTCTAGGCAGCTTTAACCCTGTTGAAAGGTGTAGTGGGCTGTTTTTTGTTTTTGTTTTGTTTTGTTTTTTTTGTTTTTTTAATAAAGCCAGTGTTTCCTAATAGTATGCCAAATTCTAGGAAGGGGATGGGCCAGTGTATAAAAGGAACCCTTGGGAAATAGAGTGGGCTTTGTTTTAGTTTTTTAAAGGGTGTGTTGGCTCCACCACCATAGCATTCCACAAATTTTTGTAAGGTCCATTATATTTGGGTAACTATTAATTTAATTGTCTACATCTACAAGGCATCTTCAGGCTCTATTAACTTTTGCTGCAGAGGATTTTGTACTTCCACAGAATTAACTGGGGAGGCCATTGAGGGGGGCAACTATGTAAAAGGTTACTGGGATAGTGATGGTGATTAATTAATGGATATATTAGTTTCCCAGGGGTTATCAAAGTAAATTACCACAAACTGTGGCTTAAAACAACAGAAATTTATTCTCTCAGAGTTCTGGGAGGCTGAAAGTCTGAAATCAAGGTATTGCTGGGCCATGCTCCCTCCAAAGTTTCTAGGGAAGAACTTTCCATGTGTCTTTCAGCTTCTGGTTGCTCCGGGCTTTCCTTGGCTTCTGGCAGCATAACTCCAATCTCTGCCTCCATCATTACATGGTATTCTCTCTGTGTGCCTCATGTTTTCTTCTTATAAGGACACCAGTCCTATTGGATGAAGGGCCCATGCTTCTCTAGTATGAGCTCATCTTAACTTGATTCCATCTGCAAAGACCCTGTTTCCAAATAAGAACATATTCATGGGCATCAAAGGTTTGGACTTGAACTTACCTTTCTCAGGAGGCACAAAAAACCTATACTAGTGGGTTTTCACTTTTCAAGCCCACACCAAGGAGTTTGAGGGAGTGGTTGCAGCCATACCCCAGAAACCTTTAGGATCAGGTTACACTGCCTTAGAGGGTTTCATTCTGCATCCTTGTTTTCTTTTATCCTTATCCTAATTGGAAACTGCAATATGGTTTCTTCTTAGATAGTCTGTGATGAAGGTTATACTACCATAATTTCTGTCAATCTGGGCTTTGTTGACTCAGGGCATTCTTCTGGGTTGCCCTCAGTTATTTACTTATTTGTTTATTTTAAGATTTTATTTATTGGTCAGAGAGAGCACAAGCAGGGAGAGCAGCAGGCAGAGGGAGAAATAGGCCTCCTGCTAAGCAGGAAGCCCGATGCAGGACTCGATCCCAAGACCCTTGGATCATGACCCCAGCCGAAGGCAGATGTTTTAACTGATTGAGCCACCCAGGCATCCCACCCTAAGTTATTTTTATCCACCCTAAGGGCTTCTTTTCCCACATCAGTCAGTTCCTATGACTTTTATACCTAAGGTTTTAGAGAGACCCGTAGAATCATCAATAGCTTTATTGCTAAGTTTTAAGCTCCTCCTTGCTCTACATATCCAGAAAGGGATTTAGCAGGTCTTTGAAAAATACCTACCCATGTAGTCTTGCTTCCAAATGCATAGGACTCCCTTAGCATTGCTCCTTGAGGCTGGTGATTCTTTCATAGCCTTCCTCTAGAAGATATTTTGATTGACTAATCCTAGCAGTGCCGAGATACCCACTTTTCCTCCCATACCATCCATGTTTCTAGGGAAGGTCAAGAAGTAGGCCTAACTTGTCCAAATGTAATTTTCAGCTCTATTGTCATTGCTGGGTGAAGAAACCCAGGCTAAAGCTTACCAATGCAGGACACTTTCTTAGCATTTGGTTCTGGAATGGCCATGTAACCCAGTGGAAGGCAAGTGGATTCCAAGAGGCTTCTGGGAAATAGGTATCCTAAATTTTAAGATGGTCTGTTCTTTTCTCTTGACCTTGTGTATTGATATAAGGCCTGAAACTGCTGTAGCCACCTTGTGCCTAGTTTGGGAACGAAGCCGCACAGTTGAGAGAAGTGTAAAGAACTAGATTCGAAGCTATGACTGACCTACAATTAATCATCCCTCTATACTGGTCTTTTCCAATCATGTGCAGATTAGACTTCTTGTTTCTAAGAACTGAACTGGGTTTTCTAGCCCCCTGCTTTGAAAGCATTTTATCTGGCGCATCCTGATGGGTCTGTTTGAGCAGATAGACGATCCAATGGAAGAGACAGTGATTCCCAGCAGGCTCCCAAGGGAGTCTTTCCTCAGTGTTAAGCAGAGGGCTTGGGCTCCATAACCTCCTATTTGTAGAAGTCAGTCATCAACTTAGCATCCCCAGAAATCTGCCCATAGCTGCCATCCTTTGGAGTACTTTTGTGTCAGACTGCAGGTCCTTTCCATTAACTATGCCCAGTGATAGTTACGGTTTCTTCCACAGTTGTTATCAAGTGGCCCTCACAGATTGGATGAGGAGTGGGGTCAGGATCAATGGATTGCTGGGACTCCTGAGCCTACAGTCAGTTTACCAAGTTTTGCTAAAGACAGGGCAGAGGATTTTCCAAACTGATGGCATTACAAATTCATGACCCACAGTAACTGGAGCCTCCAGGGATGCACCCCCCGCCCCCCATCTACAGCAGCAATTTCGAATCTTCTTCACCCGCTGCAGATATTCTCAATTATTTCTAGAGGAAAAAAAAAAAAAATCAGGCAGGA
The DNA here is from genome assembly GCA_002007465.1 of Ailurus styani. Lineage (NCBI taxonomy): Eukaryota > Metazoa > Chordata > Mammalia > Carnivora > Ailuridae > Ailurus > Ailurus styani. The sequence goes on from LNAC01000707.1 coordinate 626,287, forward strand.
TCCACAGCCAACCTCCATAACAAAGACATACCAGCACCAACAATAACCCTTTTAAGGGTTCAAAGGAAGAGGTGTCTTGCCTGCCCTCCAGGTTTAGGATGTAAGAGCTAGGTGTGGCTGGGGTTTTACCACTGAAGCACAAAGAAAGGGATGTAAGAGAAATCGAAGAAAGAAAACAGGGCAATCGCTACCCAACAGTAAGAACTAGGGAGACCGTAAAGGAGGCCTGTGGCTAAACCCTGGCGATGACTATTAGGAAAATACCAGAGGCTGCCCCGCCGGCCGGTGCGCATTGAGCAGGCTGTGTGGTCAAGAAGCGAGGCCTCCGCCCTAAACAGTCTCGGATCTTTACGTAGCATCCCACAGCCTCCCTGCCCACCGCGCCCAACCCCGGGGGCACAAATACAGTCCTCAGGGGCGTAGGAGGCCGAAGGCCGTGGCCGTGGCCCTCAGGTTATCCTTGTGCCGCACTTACATAGTTTCTCTACCCACTCGATGTGCACAACAAAATTTTCCCTGGCTCACTCTCAGCGGTGGTGGGAGTACTTTCCAGAAAGAAGCACACCAGGGAACTGGGGCGGAGGAGGGGAATTCAAACTTGCAGGGAGAGAGTTTGGGGAAGAGGGGGCGGATACGAGGCGGACCAGCAGAGGCCCCCGGGGCGGAGCAGAAGGGGGAGCGCTTCCGAAGGACCCCGCCGCCGCCATCCCGCCCCCCGCTCCCCTTCCCGCCTCCCGGGAGGGCCCGCTCCGCCTGCCTGAGTCACGGCTGGAGCTGGGGAGGAGCCGGGGAAAGGAGGCCCCAGCCCAGAGTGCAGCCAGCGGCCGAAGCGAGAGCAGGCAGGGCGGTCGGGGATCATGGGGGAGAGCGCGCTGGAGCCGGGGCCTGTGTCCGGAGCGCCGGCGGGGGGCCCGGTGCACGCCGTGACGGTGGTGACGCTGCTGGAGAAGCTGGCCACCATGCTGGAGGCGCTGCGGGAGCGGCAGGGGGGCCTGGCTCGGAGGCAGGGCGGCCTAGCGGGCTCGGTGCGCCGCATCCAGAGCGGCCTCGGCGCGCTTAGCCGCAGCCACGACACCACGAGCAACACGCTCGCGCAGCTGCTGGCCAAGGCGGAGCGCGTGGGCTCGCACGCGGATGCCGCGCAGGAGCGCGCCGTGCGCCGCGCAGCCCAGGTGCAGCGGCTGGAGGCCAACCACGGGCTGCTGGTGGCGCGCGGGAAGCTCCACGTCCTGCTCTTCAAGGTCAGTGACCTCAGGCGTCCCCCGCCTCCCGACCACCATCTGGGGCCTCCTTCCCCCCGACCCCCCCCCCCG
>LNAC01000707.1:627677-691147 GCA_002007465.1 Ailurus styani
CCCCCCCCCCCGCCGGCTACCACACCCGCATTCCTGACCCCACCCGGCGGAGCGGACTTTCAGAGCCGCACCCACTTCCCACCACGCTGCCCCATCCTTAAGCTCCTGAACCCAGCCCGGCCAACCAGAGTTCGCCCAGCTCAAGCTCAGGCCACGTCCACCGAATATGCTCCAAGTCCCAGCCCAGCCCCGAACGGTGGCGGAAGTGCTTCCCGCGACAGTTCGCTGCCTCCCATTCTTGCCCCTGCGACCACCATCCTGCCTAAGCAGGTCCTACCTACTTTCCAAACTTCAGCAGTTCGCCCAGTAGCTCTCCCTCCCTCTCCACCCCTGGCTCCTACTTTCCCACGTCCCCTTTTTCTTTGCCCCTCGGGCTGCGGAGGCCAGGGGTGGGGCGGGTTCCCAGGTGTAATTATGGGGTGAGGCTCAGGCTGCTGCGGGGTAGGGGACTGCCAGGGTCAGAGCTGTGTTCATCACATGCAGGAGGAGGCTGAGATCCCAGCCAGCGCCTTCCAGAAGGTGCCAGAGCCCTTAGGCCCAGCCGATCAGTCCGAGCCCGGCCCAGAGCAGCCCGAGGCCGAAGTTGAGGAGAGCTCGGACGAGGAACCCGTGGAGTCCAGGGCCCGGCGGCTGCGGCGCACCGGCTTGCAGAAGGTGCAGAGCCTGCGAAGAGCCCTTTCCGGCCGGAAAGGCCCTGCAGCACCAACAACCACACCGGTCAAGCCACCTCGCCTCGGGCCTGGCCGGAGCACTGATGGCCAGCCGGACGCCCGACCGGCGCTGGAGCCCGAGCCCAAGCTGGAGTCAGAACCTCCGCAGGACACCGAAGAAGATCCCGGGAGACCTGGGGCTGCCGAAGCCGCGGTGCTTCAAATAGAGAGTGCTGCCTAATGCTCTCCGGTGCTCTCCGGTGCCTATGCCCAGTCCCAAAATAAATCTCCCTTTCAGAATGCAGCCTTCACGCCCAAATAAGGAGTGAATCCTACATCCACAGGCCAGCTCTGGCCTGCCCTTCCCTGTTCCTTCAGGCTAACCTCTGTCCTCTGAAAGAGGAGCAGCCACTCCAACCTGCTTGCCCTCACTGTCAATAAAAGTAACATCACCTAATCCGGACTCCATGTGAAGGGGTGGGAGGAAAAGCCTGCAAGGCAAGGCCTAAGTCAGATTTTAGAATGTGGCTTCAATTTCAGAAAGATCGTGGAGTCATTTCTCAGGTTCCTAATGTATCTTGGGCTCTGATTAGCGGCACATAGAAATACCCTGTTGCCTCCTGCTTCTAGAGCACGTCACTCACAGAGAAGCAGCCAGTATAGTCTCTTGCTGTCGGTGCTCAATAAATGTCAACAAGTGGTTTTCCCCTTAGTTTCTTCTTCCTCTTCCACCTCTTAAAGGTTGGGTTTTCCTCTGTTCCTAGCCCTCTTCTCACTCGAGGTACTCCTCCGTGAATATTTACTCCCTGGTCTTTCCCACCAGCCACACACACTGTCCTGAGCTGCCGTTGAAATGTACCTCAACTCAGTCTGTCCAAAGCAAGCAATCTACCTTTTAGTTAAGTCCAATTTCAGTTTTAGAGATATTCACTGGGCACTTACTATGTGTCATTCAAAATTGCTCCTCCTCTTGTGTTTTCTTTGCCAAGGAATGGCACCATCATCCACACAGAAACCTGGGAGTCTTCCCTGGTTCCTCCCTTTCTCTCTCACTCCCCTCCCACTGGGAAACAGCCTATTTTGACCTCTGCAGTCTGACCACTTTTTAAAGACCTATCGCCTTATCTTTCACCTGACTATTATTTTAACTGCCAATCTGACCCCAACATCCTCGTGATTCACACCCTTCAGTGGCTCCCTGTCACCTTCAGAATAAAGTGAGTTCTTGAATATTCCTTCAGCATCTTTAACATAACCTTTCACGATCTGGCTTCTGCCCATTTTTGTAGCCTCACTGCTTGCCACTCCCCCTCATTCTGCTTTTGAATTACACTAAGCTATGTGCTGTCATTCTCATCTCTACTCTTCTGGAAAATCCAGCAAGGGAACCCAGTTTTAGGCCCAGGTGCGTCTTTTCCTTGCCGCCAAAGCACTACCCCACACAGCTCAGTACTAACTGTGCTGACTGTGATTGTTGGGTTACTCTCCCCAACCAGTTCCACTAGACTGCCACTCCTCTGCTGCAGGGATTGTTTTATTAATTTCTATATTCCCCACACCACATATCATGCCTGGCCCACAGCAGGCCCTCATGAAGCAAGAGCATCACAGAAGTGAGAAGTGGGAGGAAGTTAGCTTGGGGTGGGAGCCTGGTCATCAGCCCATTCATTCAGTTATTGTCATATAAAAACATTTTTGAGTTCCAGGCCCATCCTAGGTATTGTGAACAGCAAGATGACAATCCTGAGGCCTTGAAGGACTTCATAGTTTAGGGAGATACAAATATGAATGATGTAAGTGTAGTGATTGTTCTACCTATGTTGTTTTGAGAGGAAAGACAGAAGGGACACAACCTGAAGGAGGAGAAGTGGGGAATATTTAAGGGAGTGTTCTTGCAAAAGGTAAATAGATGGAAAACAGGAATGGTGCGTGGCAGGAGAGTTCAGTTCCTTCACTTTTAAGTGGGATAATGATAGCCCCTATTGGGCTGCTGGGGGGGTTCAATTACATAAGTGTCTAGTACAGTGCCTGGAGCAGAGTTTGGTTCATTCATCCAGTTATTCAACAGATATTTACTGAACTTGGAGCTTCTGCCAGGCACTGTTTTAAGAGCTGGAGATACAGTAGGACATAAGAAAGACAAAATCCCTGCTTTTGTGGATTATGTAGGGGGAGACTGGGCATAAACATATTTATGAGACAGATAAAAACATGCAAACATATGAACTAGAAGGGCTTTCTGGTTATGGGCTCTGAAGGAAAAAAAGGAGTAAGGATACAGATGATATGGGGCAGGGGAGTACTTTAGATGAGGAACTTGGAGATTTAAAATGGGAGCAGATGGGTCATAATCTTGGGGTCCTGGGAGCCGCCCAGGGGTAGGGAACCATGATGAGCAGGGAGCCTGCTTTTCCCTCCGCCTACCCCTCCCTTGTGTGTGCATGCATGCTCTCTCAAATAAATGAATAAAAATGTTTTAAAAAGAGAAAAAAAAAATAAAATGAGAGCAGAATTCATTATGACTTAAAATTGTTTTTTCTTATGGATTCAATTAGAAGAGCCTAAGCCCCTACTGGCCATGATTGGTGGAATTTCTATTATCAATCACTTTAGGGCTCCGTCTCCTTCCTTAGATTGTACAGGTATGCAAGGAGGTTCACAGCATCTCCTTGTCTCTCAGACCTTGGATGTCTCTGCTGCTATTGCTTTTTATGACCACACGATGCCACTGTTGGGGTACCAGTGTCCTGGTTGATGTCTCAACACTCCGGAGTTCTCCTGGTCCAGCTCTGTGCCTCTGTCGTAGGCTACTCCTCAGTGAATATTTACTCCCTGGCCTTTCCCATCAGCCACACACGCTGTCCCGAGCTGCCGTTGAAATGTACCTCAACTCAGTCTGTCCAAAGCAAGCAATCTACCTTTTAGTTAAGTCCAATTTCAATTTTAGAGATATTCACTGGGCACTTACTATGTGTCATTCGAAATTGCTCCTCCTCTTGTGTTTTGGATGTGATGGAATGGCACCATCATCCACGGAGGCTGGCTCTGTCGTAGCTCTGTTTCCTCTGGAGAAAGGGCTCATCCCTGCAGGCTTCCAAGCCTCAGTACGCAGACTATATCAGCAACCTGGCAGCCACTCCTTTCAAGACTGTGCCATCGTGGAGGGGCTGGTCTGAGCAGGCTCGGTTCTCTATCCCCAAAGAAAAACAAATTCTTGTTCTTTTTCCAAACCCTTGGAAATATACTCAATTCCAATTTCCTCCTTTCAACTCAGACAAAATTAAGAGGCCAACTGCACATTTCTTACATAAGATGTCTTGATAGCTCATTGGGAAGCACATGAAGGCTCAGAGCCTGGACTCTGACCTCTAGGAACCTGAAGTCTTGGCTCGCTTGGGGGCAGTGTTATTTTTAATTCCTTCTTGATGCTTCTACAGGAGAAATAATAAAAATCAAGTTAATACAAAACTAGCTTAATTTCTTAAGAGTTCTCTTTGTTTCATTACATGCTCTGTCATTAATTCTATTGGTATGATTGTTAATATTATAAACTAAAGAAAAGACTAAAGTGGAGACTTACCCGTAGTACCTTCTTGTCTTCCAGCATATGTGGCACTTAGGTGGCTGCTCTAAGCAGTGGGGAGGCACACTGGTGGATTACCAAAATTCAGAGTTTGGTTCTCAGTTCTTCAGACCACAAGCACAAATTTATTAGGCATTCCAGTGATTAGGCTGAGAGAGACTGATCGTAATAACTGACCTCAGAAGTGCTGGATTCCTGAATTTTCTGGAGAAATCCAAATGCTAAGTGAACTAGCATAATCTAGCTAGCTAGTCAGAACATTTTCCATTCTGCAACATGGGAAGACAAAGTAAGATCTTAGAGTGTTACAGAATAGAATGATGGAAATAGGATGGAGATAATTGATAGGATTATCCAACCTGGTATGACCATTTTCTGCTGTGGTATTCCTCCTCCATGGGTAAAAGTAGATACATTCCTGGTAGGAAACTTTTTCTCTTGTTAAGTACCGGATATCCTTTTGACTTTCCTTTACTGAGAATTGAATCTCATAACCTCAGCTTTGAAGGGAAACCAAAAGCCATCCAACCCACCTGCATTTCCAACACAACATCCACTACCATCTTGCTGCCTATTCTTAGTTGGCCTGTGCTTGAAAAAGCCAGGTGACAACAAACTCACTACCTCTCAAGCAACTCTATTTTTGGGCAACTTTGACTGATAGGAAACTTCTTTGTACTGAGATCAAAATCTGTCTTTATGGTTTCTCCAATTGGTGGTTGGCTTCCCTTCAGCAAAATCCGTTAAACAAAATTTCTTTATTTCTATGATGTGTAGGTCTTTGGAGTCCAATTCCAGCAGGCCACACAGAACTGACTCGTCTAAACGTCTTCCACACTATTTTCTCAGGCCAAACATTGCTGATTTATTCAGCCATTCCTTGTGATCTGTTATCAAATCTTGGCCATTCTTCTGTGGATTGTTTTAGTTTACCCATATCCATTTTGAATAGGGACGTGTCAAGGTACTTGGAAAGAAGCATGGCTTTCATAGTCAAAGACATCTGAGCTTCATTGCTGGTGAACGATAATTTCCTTTTTCCAGCTTTCTTAGAAGGATTAAATAAGATTTTTTATTTACTCATTCATTTTATCTTTGTTGTAGGACGTGATGGAGCTGGATGGTATATTACATGGGGCGGATTGTAATAGAACTATAATAGAACCCTTATAGAACTTATATTAAAACTGGCAGTTGTAATAAAGTTTTAAATAAATGCTATGATGAGAAAAATATAAGGTGCTATGGGAGCATACAAATGGGGCTTCTAACCCAGCAGGGGTAGTAGTAATTACAGAGGAGGTTTCCTGAGGAGAAATGATCTTCCCTCCAATCTGATTTCTATTTACTTATTTTTAAAAACTTATTTATTTATTGAGGGAGGGGAGGGGCAGGGAAGAGGGAGAGAGAATATCAAACAGACTCACAGCTGAGCCAGAGCCCAGTGCAGGGCTCAATCTCAAGACCCCAGGATCATGACATGAGCTGAAACCAAGAGTGGAACCTTAACTGACTGGGCCTCCCAGGAGCCCTGTATTATTTCTTTTTGTTTAAGTTTCTCAAGTGACTTTTTAGAAGGACCTGTGATATAGTAAAAAAAAAAAAAAAGTACACTTGAGTATCTTATCAAAACACTAAATCCAACATATACCAGACTGTGTGCTGCTTTTCTCAAAAGTCAAGATTCTCTTCTGTATTTACCTTAGAAAGTGTTACATACAACCAAAGACCTGGCCCTTTTTCCCCACCCCACCCCAATCCCTACATCCAATGAGTTTCCAAATCCTGTAGATTCTTTATTAAGATTTCTTGTGAATTTTTCTCTCATAAATAACTAATAAATTTGGGTCACTGTGAAGACCTGAGAAGAAACCCTGCCCACTGGAAGGCAGAGCTGAGAGATGGAAAGACATTGAATATTACATTGAATATTTGCTTGTGGAAAAATGGAGTTAATAAAACTACCCACTTTGTTACGAATCAAGGAACCCATTTTATAGCAAAAGAGGTGCTTCTGTAGGCACGTAAACACAGGACCCACTGGTCCTATCACTCTCCTCACCATCCAGAAGCCACCAGCCTGACAGCATGTTGGAATGACATTTTTCTTTCTTACTAACAGTCTTATTGAGATATAATGCATGTACCATAAAATTCACCTTTTTCAAATATACAATTCAGTGATTTTTGTCTATTCACGAAATTGTGCAAGCATCAGCATTCCTATTTTTAGAACATTTTCGTAAACTCCAAAAGAAACCCTATGCGCCATTCCTGCCTCCCTCAAGTCTCTGGCAGTCACTAATCTACTTTGTGTTTCTACAGATTTGTCTGTTCTGGACATTTCGTATAAAGCAAATGATACAATATATGCCCTTTTGTGTTAGGTGTTTTTCACTTAGCCACTGTTCTCAAAGTTCACCCACACTGTAGAGTATATCAGAACTTTATTCCTTTTTACTGCTGAATGATATTCCATTATGCAGCTATATATCAAACCAAACCAAACCAAACCAAACCAAACCAAACCGAACAAAAATCCCCACTGACTACTTTGTAGGTTTGTTGTGAGTTAAATGAGAGGATATGTGTAAAATGCTCAGGATGGTGCCAGGCCCGTGACAACTTAATGTTCATGTTTTTTTGTTTGTTTGTTTGTTTTTAAGGATTTTATTTATTTATTTGACAGAGAGAGCAGGAGAGCAAGCAGGAGGAGCGGCAGAGGGAGTGGGAGAAGCAGGCTCCCAGCAGGGAGCCAGATTCGGAGCTTGATCCCAGGACCCTGGGATCATGACCTGAGCTGAAGGCAGATGCTGAACTGACTGAGCCACACAGGTGCCCTGTTCATGGTTGTTTTGTTATGATCACTTGATCCCTATATTCAGTCAGGCAGGAGCCTAGCATTTGCCACAGACATTTTCATTTATGTGAACTAATAAACATACTTTTTGTTTAACCCTGGTTTTAGTTTTTTTAGTGTATTTGGTTTACTGTGCAAATGAAAGATTCCTAATAGACACGGCCCCATGGACACTGGAACAAACACAGAAGGCAAGGGCAACATCTTATTTCTTTTTGTTTCCCCAGCATCTAGCACAGTGTCTGGCACAGAGCAGGCATTTACTGCATATTTGGAGAATATGCAGATTTATTCCATTGAGGTGCTGGGAACACAAGGATAAACAAGAACCTGCCTGAAGGAGTTGGCTCTTGGATGAGCCCTGTTTATTGTTCTTTGGAGCTCTGTTGTTTCCTCTCAGGGCCAAAAAAGGCATAGTAGAGATAGTGGCTAGGGCCCACAATCCTTTCTGGGCCATAAGAGTATTTTACTTTTTTATAGTCAAAAGAAAAAATGAACTTCTGCGTAAAAAAATGTTTTAATATTATATTGGCCTTTATACAAACAAGATTGTAATTTTTTTTTTTAAATGGATGAAGTAGTCCATGAGGGCAAAAGTACCTAGAGCCCCTGAAAGCCACAATGTAGTCTCGTTTCCTTTGTCTGTCCTTTGTCTTCCTTCTCCTTGGAGTTTTCATGATTTTTTTTTTCTCTCACACTCATTCTCACATACTCAGTCCCTTAGTTTGAGTCTAATTTTCTCTTTGATCTGACAGATTATTTCTATGTTTTTGGGCTATTGTTTAGAATTAACCTCCAATATTTTTTGTTAAAAATGTTCTAGACCCACTTTATGTCCTTATTTATTTTAAAAACGATTTTATTAGTTTGTAAAAGATTGTTTATTTATTCGAGAAAGAGAGAGAGAGCATATGAGTGGGGAGGGGTTTGGGGTTGCTGAGGAAGAGGGAGAAAATCTCAAGCGGATTCCATGCTGAGCATAGAGCCTGACTTGGGGCTCAATCTCACAACCCCGAGATCACTACCTCAGCCAAAACCAAGAGTTGGAGGCTTAAATGAATGAGTCACCCAGGCACCCCTATTATTTTTTTTTACTTATACATTTTTATTTAAATTCTAGTTAGTTAACATACAATGCAGTATTGGTTTCAGGAGTAGAAAACAAAGATTCATCACTAACACTTAACACCCAGTGCCTGTCACAAGTGCCCTCCTTAATACCCATCACCCACCATCTAGCCCATCCCCTGCCCACCGCCCTCTATCAACCGTCATTTTGTTCTCTATCATTAGGGCTCTCTTATCATTTGTTTCCTTCTCTCTAAAAGATTTTATTTTTAAGTGTTCTCTATTCCCAGTGTGGGGCTCAGAATAAGAACCCTAAGATCAAGAGGGGCATGCTATACTGACTGAGCCAGCCAGGCACCCCATTTCCTTTTTTTTTCTAAAGGGAGAGATTGATGCATTGATTGATCTATCTATATATTAAAATTTAATTCCAGTATAATTAATATACAGTGTTATATTAGTTTCAGGTGTATGCTATAGTGATTCAACAATTCATTTATTACTCAGGGCTCATCATAATAAGTATACTCTTAATCCCCTTCACCTATTTCACCCATCCCCCTACCCACTCCCCTTCTGATTGATAACCATCAGTTTGTTTTGGGGGGCACCTGGGTGGCTCAGTGGGTTAAAGCCTATGCCTTTGGCTCAGGTCATGATCTCAGGGTCCTGGGATCGAGCCCCACATCGGGCTCCCTGCTCAGCAGGGAGCCTGCTTCCTCCTCTCTCTGCCTGCCTCTCTGCCTACTTGTGATCTCTCTCTCTCTCTGTGTCAAATAAATAAATAAATAAATAATCTAAAAAAAAGAGTTTTTTAATTTGGCTCTTTTTATTTTCCTTTGTTTGTTTTGTTTCCTAAATTCCACAGATGAGTGAAATCATGTGACATTTGTTTTTCTCTAACTTATTTCACTTAGCATTGTATTCTGTAGTTCTCTCCAGGTCATTGCAAATGACACGATTTCATCCTTTTTTATTGGCTGATGAATATTCCATTGTATGTAGATATATCTTCTCTATCCATTTATCAACTGATGGACACTTGGACTGCTTCCATAGTTTGCCTCTCGTAAATAATGTCACTATAAATTTAGGGGTGCATGTATCCCTTTGAATTAGTATTTTTGTGTTTTTTTGGTAAATATCAAGTAATGTGATTACTAGATCAGAGGATAGTTCTATTTTTAACTTTTTGAGGACCTTCCATACTGGTTTCCACAGTGGCTGCACCATTTTGCATTCCCACCAAGAGTGCACCAGTGTTCCTTTTTCTCCGCATCCTGGCCAACACTTGTTGTTTGCTTTATGTCCTTTCTTGATCCATGTAGCCATACCTATGCTGGCCTCAGGCCCTCAGCCACTAGCCCTGCTTCCTGGATCCTGAAAGTTGCCACATTTGTCTCATCTTCTAAGACTGACTGTTATCCTGGTCATCTGGGGGCAAGGGCCAGGCTTTGGCTTAAGCTCCATTGCATCAGGCATTATGGGAGCAAACTGCAGCACTTCTAGCACTCAGGTCCAACCAATCAGCTGCCCAAAGGGACACTTCCCAGGTTGAAGTGGTTCCAAATGGCCCATCAATCAACGTTTTTTGAGAAGCTATAGCCAGCTCACCTGTTGCACCATCTTGTGTTTGTTTTCCTTCCTCCTTTGCCTCACTTCCTTCCTTTTTTGGGAGGTTCCAGTTCTTTCTTTCCCCTCACTCTTGCTTTCCTGAGACTGCACTCAGGAAATAAGAATTTGTCACAAATAGGTTACATTTATTAAGACCTTCTCTGTCCAAGTTCTGTCCTAAGCTTTTGCATTGGATTCTTATGTCAGCCTATAAAGTAGGGATCATTATCATGTTACTTTTACAAAAAAAGAAAATCAGGCCTAATGTCACAAATTAAGTATTGCATTTGATTGTTGGTTTAGATAATTCCCAATTCAAGAAACTTCTGGATCTTTAGATGTTTATAATTGATAACCTATAAACTAATGGAGGACCTGATAAACCACAGTACATGGGCCCACCCATGTTTTGCATTTCTATGCTGTAGTTTGAACTGCCACATCTTTAAAATTCATGAAGAAATATTAGAATACAATTTTCATCCTCTCTATAACAACATTTAAAAAATATTTTTCATCTGCCATATATTTTGCTAGTTCCTTTCCTCCCCACCCCCCAGAGTAACTTTAAGTTTTGTACAATTTTTTAAAACTACCGCTTATCATTGGAAGAGGTGATTTCTTGTGGACTATATTTGGAGGATGTTCACTATATGGTGAATGAGTCAGGGCAATTGTCCAGGCTAGCAGGAATTCTTATGATACAGAGTTGGTAGTGTTAGTTTTTCCTTGTCTCTAGCAATTAATGCAAAATTTCTCTTCTGCGTCCTGAAATTACTTGCTGTAAGATGATTGTCTGTCGGATTCCATGTTCAGCTCTGCAAGCTCTACCCCTACAAGAAGGTAACTCCTCGTTTTAAGGAAGCTCCTCAGGCCAGCAGCCTACAGACTCTGTTCTCATTGCTATACACTAAATTTTGTGTCTTCGGCACAAGGATGTGCCCATTCACCTTGGAGAAGTACGTTCTGCCAGCTCTGCACAAGTGCATCTTCTGTGACTTATGGTTGGGATCATCCTTGCTTTGATTTTCACTGCCTTTGGCAGCACTTCCTATTTGTGGTTTGGGCTGTCCGGTGTTTCTTGTTTTATCAAAGATGGACAGAGTTTGCGCTTATGTTCCTCTTTCCTACTTTTTTTTTTTTTCCAAGATGATAAGATGATGAGAAAAATATACAGGTAGGGCAAATATGGGGAATGGTGTAATAAGTATGTCCTTCCCCCTGACAGTTTTAGAAACTTAACATTGATTTTATAAAATATAGGTCCAAAGAGGGTGTTAGCATCATCTGAACATAACACAAATATTTCTGAAAATTAAAGGAAACCATAGCCTCATCCAGGGGAACACTGGGGAACACGAAGGCAGAGTGACTACTTACTCCAGAAACTAGAGTACTTAGTTCCTCGTACAGCATTCCCATACAATTAGTACAGACTAGGAATTAATAGATAATACATACAAACACTTCCTGATGGAGTTTTAGCTAAAATTTTCTGGTCCTTACAATTTGGGGGGATTAAATTACAGACTTAGTTTTCCCTGAGAGTCATAACTTGAACCCGCTTACTTTTTCTATACATACATACAGACACACCTACACAGAGATTTTAAAACATTTCAATGTTTACCTTAGTTGAATTCAGTTTATTGGAAGACGTTTGAAAACCTATCTATGGGGCGCCTGGGTGGCTCAGCGGTTTAAAGCCTCTGCCTTCAGCTCAGGTCATGATCTCAGGGTCCTGGGATCGAGGCCCACATCGGCTCTCTGCTCAGCAGGGAGCCTGCTTCCTCCTCTCTCTCTGCCTGCCTCTCTGCCTACTTGTGATCTCTCTCTCTCTGTCAAATAAATAAATAAAATCTTAAAAAAAAAATAAAAAAAATAAAATTAAATTAAAAAAAAAAAAAGAAGAAAAGAAAACCTATCTATAGGGCGCCTGGGTGGCTCAGTGGGTTAAAGCCTCTGCCTTCAGCTCAGGTCATGATCTCAGGGTCCTGGGATCGAGGCCTGCATCGGGCTCTCTGCTCAGAAGGGAGCCCGCTTCCTCCTTTCTCTCTGCCTGCCTCTCTGCCTACTTGTGATCTCTCTCTCTGTCAAATAAATAAATAAATAAATAAATAAATAAATAAATAAAACCTATCTATATACCCATGTACATATATACTCATATATGTATGTATGAATAAACTCACATACACACTTACATATCATATATATGTATATACATCTACAAACATGCATATATTTTCTATCTCAGAAAATACAAATATTTCTTTAATTTCATTATATTTCATAAATTTCCTGAACCACTTAAAAATGGCAAATTACAACTAAATTAATATAACATTAAAATGAAACCAAATCAATACTGAAAATTAATAAAGAAATAAAATTACATTCCTGAAAACTTAACTGAGCAAGTTTGTGTAAAACAGTGTCTGTAACTAAGTTGTGAAGGTGGAGTAAGAGGCATAGGCGTGGTGGTGTTAAGAGCTAAATCCTCATTTCCACAGTAGAAAAGTAAAATAAAGTTAAAACCAAGAAATAACAATAGGAGCATTTTACCTGGAGGGAAATAAAAGAATCTGATAAATGGGCTGAGAGTGGCCTTTTGAGGGAGGGCAGAGGACAACCCTTCATTATTGTAGGACTCAGTGCCACTGACTTTTTGGTGTAGGGACACATAGGACATTGACAGAAAAAAAACATGGATGTAAAGAAGAACCCAAATCCCTGTCAGACAGATGGGTGGATAAACAAATTGTGGTCCACCCACATAATGGGATAAGATTCAGCCTTAAAAAGAAATGAAGTGTGGATGTGTGCTACAACATGGGTAAACCTGGACATTATGCCAGGTGAAAGATGCCAGTCACGAAAGGCCACATATTGTGTGATTCCATTGTATGAAGGTCTAGAAAAGGCAAATCCACAGAAGCAAATGCGTGGTTGCCAGGATCAAGGAGAAGGGGAGAAGGAGGGTTGTTTACTTAATGCCTTCTGGGCTTCTTTGGGGCAATGGAGATGTTCTGGAATTACTTGTGATGGTGGCACAATGTCATGAATGTTCAAAAAGCCACTGAATTGTACACTTTAAAATGGTTAAAATGTCCTCCGTGCTATTCCTTATGTTCCACATATAGGTGAAACCATATGATAATTATCTTTCTCTGCTTGACTTATTTCACTTATTATAATCCCCTCCAGTTCCATCTGTGCCGATGCAAATGATGGGTATTCATCCTTTCTGATAGCTCAGTAGTATTCCATTGTGTATTTGGACCACATCTTCTTTATCCATTCATCTGTTGAAAGGCATCTTGTCTCCTTCCACAGTTTGGCTATTGCGGGCATTGCTGCTATGAATATTGGGGTGCATGTGCTCCTTCTTTTCACTACATTTGTATCTTTGGGGTAAATACACAGTATAGCATGGAGGGCATTAGGAGAAGGAAGGGAAAAATGAAGGCTGGAAAATCAGAGGGGGAGATGAACCATGAGAGACTATGGACTATGGGAAACGAACTGAGGGGTTCAGAGGGAAGGGGGTTGGGGAATGGGTGAGTCTGGTGATGGGTATTAAGGAGGGCATGTATTGCATGGAGCACTGGATGTTATACGCAAACAATGAATCAGGGAACACTACATCAAAAACTAATGTACTGATGTACTAGTAGTATGGTGACTAACATAACATAATGATAGAAAAGAAAAAAAATTAAATGGTTAAAATGATGAATTTTATGTTATGTGAATTTTACCTCAATAATAAAAAAAAATAAGGAACACAGTAAAAAAACAAAACCAAAAACAAAACAGTGTCTGTAAGTCCAGCTAATTTTCACAAAATCAATTCACAAAGGACATTTCAGTTTTAACTCATGATATCATTTACATTTATTTCTCTCAAGTATTAAGCTAGATGTTATATATTTTTATGTAAAAGAAAACAGAACATTTAAAAAACTTGAGTCATAAAAAATTTCAGTTCCTTCAGTTTTGCCATAAATAATAACTTATTCTTCTTATGGATTAAAATATGCCCTTTCCATATTCCCCAAATGCATTATCTATAATTTTCATAATTTTGACAAAGATAAAGCATATGTGGCCATCTTTAAGTTTTAAGGTTCATATATAGCTTATCTCACCAGTAAATATTTTTCTGTTTTAATTAGCAACATCAAATAAGTACCCAAATTGAATGATAATATACCTTTCCGTTCTTTATATTATACTTTTGCCACAGTATTTTTGAGTTAAGATAAAACATTTAGAATAAAAGTTACTAAAATTGGAATTGTGCAGGTTAATTTAAGAGACTTTGTAAAGGATTTTACTAAAACAGGAGTTATGATAGATTCCCTTCCTTTCTTGATTCTGAAATAGCTCTTAAGGTAGAATTGTTAACTGGCTCAAAAGACCCCCCTCCCCCAAACTCATGTTTCTCTCTCTAGAATCTCTATATGAGAGAAACATTTTGATAATTGTCTAGATATATTTTGTTTTAAGTACCTGTATTTTTCTCCCTGATATGGTGGTTGATTCAGTCTATTAAAATTATACTTATTTCTGAAAGAAAAAATTCATGAAAAATTCATTCTGGAAAAAAAAAGTTGTGACTTTAGGAATGATTTAACTCATGATGGCATTTTACTCTCCTTAAATGGACTCCATCTTACTTCAGTATACTTGAGAACCATAGATCATTCTGGAATACATAAAACTAACACTTTTAAAAATTGTTTTCACAGGCAAATCACACATTTAACCAGAACTGATAAGACTTATAATTTCTCAACTTCTCACACATATAAATCACACATTCATTCTGGTCAAAACACACTCTTCAGAAAATAAGTTTCAGAAAGGAGTTTCTCATATTTATGAATGGAAATTTAACTTTGTCAACTATTTTTAAACATTTGTTTAGAAAGCATTTATTCAAGCAAATGTATTTTGGAAATGTTGTCACATAATTTCAAGATCAGAATACCCTCTCTTGCTCCCTACTCCTGTTACTTTCCCCCATGGGCATAAAGGTTACATATACACATTCCAAACAGAATAATTCAGAGTTAAAAGCATCAATTTATAAACAGCATAGGCATAAGTACTTTTCATAAGTACAATTTCAATGCTTTAGCTTGTTTCCAGTCTTTTTCTTTGCCATTCCTTTAGAGAGGGTCAGTGAATTTGGAGACTATATGTATCTACACTGTTTTCCCCCCTCGTATTTAAAGCCTTGACTTCTGTCAAATTTCTCTTGCTGAGTTAAAATTTTTCATTATTTCAGTTCCTTTCTCTTTTAAAGTTGACATGTAGGGGGCATTTTACATAAAGTAGGGATTATTACTTCCTTGATTTGGTAGAATTTGCTTTTAAAACTTGCAGAACGTTATGTGGATTTCAAGTAGTTGATGTGCCCAGGGACAGGCAAGAGGATCAGAAGATAGAGGCATTGGCAAAAGGGAAAAAACCCAAATAGTATCCATTAAGGGAAGCCCGTAAAAGACCTGGCAATCTCATGCAAGAACAAGCTTTGGTAATAGGAAATTGCTGATCCCTAAATGATGATATAGACTCAACAAAGACCATAGTGAAAACTGTGGCAGGCATGAGATATATTTGTAGTGGGGAGTGGAAACTTCTTCCCACCACCAAAGAAGCCAACTGTTAGTTCAGTGAATAGATGAACTGCTGGTAGTGCATACTAATGGAAAGGACCCTCTGCATATCTATACAAAGATGTCCACTATGATTCAGTATTATTCTAGGAGTTCTACCCTATGTAATAAGAAAAAAGTACAAAATGTGAAAAGGTGTTATTAATGTTAACTTAGCAAATGTAGAATATGAATTGTGTAAGTCCATTAAAAATATATGTGTATAATATATATGTCATGGAAAATGATTTACTTTTTGGGTCACCTGGGTGGCTCAGTTGGTTAAGCGTCTGACTCTTGGTTTTGGCTCAGGTCATGATATCAGGGTTGTGGGATCCAGCCCTGCATTGGACTCTGCCCTCAGGGCAGAGGCTGCTTCTCCCTCTCCCTCTCCCTATGCCCCTCCTCTAGCTTACACAGGTGCATGCTCTCTCTTTCTCTCTCTCTCTTAAATAAATATTAACAAAAACAATTTACTTTTTGGCAGTGGGATGGGGAAATATATGCTTATATTTTTTATTTTCTATTCTTCCCCAATTTACATTTGTGAATATGTGTGAATTTTGGTAATAAAAAATGGAAAACTCTACCTAATTCAGAAGTCCTTAGGCTAAGGGTGCCTGGGTAGCTTAGTAGGTTAACTGTCCAATCCCTGATTTGGGGTCAGGTCATGACCTCAGTGTTGTGAGGTCCAGCCCCACGTTGAGCCCTGCATTGGGCTCCATGCTGGGTGTGGAGCCTGCTTAAGATTTTTTCTCTCTCCTGTCCACCCCCTCTATAAAAAAAGAAAAAAAAAAGGGCACCTGGGTGGCTCAGTGGGTTAAAGCCTCTGCCTTCAGCTCAGGTCATGATCTCAAGGTCCTGGGATCGAGGCCACATCGGGCTCTCTGCTCAGCAGGGAGCTTGCTTCCTCCTCTCTCTCTGCCTGCCTCTCTGCCTACTTGTAATCTCTCTCTGTCAAATAAATAAATAAAATCTTAAAAAAAGAAAAGAAAGAAAAAGTCCTTAGGCTATAAGTAAAATAACTCTATTTTTCTAACTTTTAAATATATATAAATACTTCATACAATCACTGTCAAAAAAATTGTGTATTTCTTAAGCAAGCTACATGTATCTTTCACAGCAGAAGTATGAACAGAAATCTTGAATTAAGAATTCTGTAACTTTTTTCTTTATATAAATTTTGGCTTTTATTCTTTCCTTTTTCTCTTGTAACTATAAGAATATGCATAGCCCAGGAAAATTCCATTGCGAAGAGTTAAGCAATCAGCATAGAAAATAATACCGCAAAGGAAAATACAACATTCACAATAATGAAATTTCATGCAGCTATCAAGAGGATGGCTTAAAATAATTTTAATCATACCAGAAAAATTCCAAAATGCAATGATTTAAAATACGAGAAAACCAAATCATTTATATTATATGAGCCAGCTACATCTTAAAATTAAAATTTGCCTGGGGGAGGAAGACAGGACCAAAATGTTTAACAGTGATGAGAGGACAGGTCACATATTTTCTTCTTTATCCTTTTTCCTTAGTTTCCAAGTCAAGTTATTTTTGAATAATACCTCTCAGTGTTGTCAATAGGAACAAGTAAATATTTTTAAAATGTTAAACAACAATAAAATGTAGGTTCAAGTAAGTAAAAGTTGTCAGAAATGAGAATGGAATTTACGAGTGTGAAGCAGAGGTGGGAAGAGAGGCAATTCTGTGCTGAGATATGGAGAATACAAAGAGCTGAAGAGACTCTATTTAGCAAGACAGCCTCATTTGATTTATAGAGAAGAGTGTCTTGATCCTGTAAATTTCTTTTTCCAACATCCAAATCAGGGACTTTCAGATTGTGTTGAGAAGCCAAAAACATGCAGAGGGCAGATCATCTTTGGTTAGAGCCAGAATCTCTGCAGGCAGCCATTCCTCTCTTGACAGAGCTTCAGTCGTGGAACACTCCTGTAGTCTGGCTAAGCAGGCTCATCTCCATCTTGTCAGCACATAGAAGAAAATAAAACTGCAGGCGTCTGAGTTACTCACAGGGAGCGAAAGCTAAATAAAGCGGTGACAGGGTGGACGTGGGTGGTGATGGCATGTATCCTAAGCATGGCTTTCAAGGCATAAATACTTATGGTGAACAGAGTGTCTGCAGACTGGGGATGTAACTCAACAGACAGTATGGGAAGACAGGAGCCTTCCCTGGGGAACACCAAGAAAAGATGGCCACACCCTATGTGATCAGCAACCTCTTATGTACCCTGCATTTAAAGCAGCATCTCAAAAAGTATGCTTATCATCATCCATTCCATTTCCTTTTTTTCCCCTTACTTCTGTTAAAAAGGGAGGCTCTTAGGGACCCCTGAGGGACTCAGTCAGTTAGGCATCTGCCTTCAGCTCAGGGCATGATTTCGGGGTCCTGGGATCGAGCCCATCAGTCTCCCTTCTTGGCAGGGAGCCTGCTTCTCCCTCTGCCTCAGGTGCTTCTCCTGCTTGTGCTCGCTCCCTCTCTCCCTCTCTCTCTCAAATAAATAACTTATTAAAATTTTAAAAACATAAATAAGGAGGCACTAGACTGAGGTAGCTCTAATAGTGGGGCAGCCCACCTAAGCAAAGCGAACTCCAAGCCTATAAAAGCCTCAAGGTTATAAAATTGAAACCTAAGGACACCCAGTCACAAACAGCCAGCTAGGCTTTAAGCAACAGCCAATCAATAATTTCCTTATCTTTCTTCTAGACTCTCTCTGTATAAGTCGTTGCCCTGGCTCCTATCATGGAGTGCTCCTAGCCACTTCGGATTTGGTGCTATCTGGTTGGAATGGATAAATGTTTAAAGTAAACTTAAAAACTTTAATAGGCTTGGGGCACCTGGGTGGTATAGTTGGTTGAGCCTTGGAACTCGGTTTCACCTCAGGTCATGATCTCAGGGTCTGAGATCAAGCTCAGCCTCCAGCCCCGAGTGAAGCCCTGTATGGAGCACCGTGTACAGCCCTGCCTAGGGCTCCAAGATCAGTGCAGATTCTGCTTGAGATTCTCTTCCTCTCCCTCCGTCCCCACCCCCCAACTCTTTCTCCCTCTCTCTCTCAAATAAATAAATCTTTTAAAAAAAACTTTAACATGCTCCACTGTCCCAATTCCCAGTGCTCAAACATTTTGTCTCCTCTGCAGTCATCTCCTATATACAGTTAGTCAAAAATCTTGAAGGAGCTAGGTATGCAACATTTCACAAATCAAGTCCCTTATTTCTGTTACATTGCCATTATCCTCATTTATAATCTCATTGTTTCTCACACAGGCTCTTGAAATCATCTCTTAAATGCCCCCACTCAAGCCTATGTGATATAATCAGTTGGTCAAAACACTATTCTTGATTTTCTCAAAAACTTGTGATCTCTTCCTCTTAGCCAAAGTTGCATTCTTATGTGATACTTGTTATAATCTGTTTGTATAATTGTTTCATTCCCCACTATACCGTAAACTTTCTGAAGGCAAGGATATATTGAATTTATCTTTTAGTCCTTCACAATGAGAGGTGTATTTTAAAGTCATAACAATGCTTGTTTCATATAATAGTGGGCCCCTTGGTATATAATTATGAACTTAGCTTCCATATTCCCTCACCTCAGTTCCAAGAAGCTCCTTCTAAAGGCATGCCTTAGATAAAAGAAATGGGGCTAATGCTTCCTCTCTAAACCAAAAAAACCCCCTACTTCCTGAACACGTTTCCTCCCATATCTTCAATCAGTGGTGGCAATACATTAATGTGCAATCCATCCAAAATACTGGGGTTAGCATCCCTTTTCCATAACTGCCTGTTTGCTGGTACGTGTTAGTACTTCCATCTCTGTTGGGGATTGGTGCCTACGAAGTGTTTACTACTCAACACAAGTAGATGCAGCTCCTCCACTTTGATAGACCCAAGTTCTTAACTGCGTATAGTTCTGGACTGACTGCTGTTATAAACTCACCACCATGAAGGAAGCTCTGCTTACTTTCCTGGAAGCTCTTTGCTCTGTTGCTAGGAATCTCTTTTCCTTACTCTCTTTTCTACTCTGCTATTGCCAGTGCACCGGTATCTTGCCATAGAGTTGAAACTCTCTGCTCTTGCTCCAGCCATAGTTGGGGGTAGTCTCACCATGCTTCTGGAAACTCACTCTGTCACTTTATAAAGACTTTATTTGAGAGAGAGATAGAGAGTGCATGCATGTACTCACACACACAAGTCGGGGGAGGGGCATGGGGAGAGAGACAACCAGACTCCCCACTGAGTGGGGAGCCCAACGCAGGGCTTGATCCCAGGACCCCAAGATCATGACCTGAGTTGAAGTCAGACACCACAGACGCCCCTCAAATATTCTTATTTCAGAAGGAATGTCCTGTGTTATAGGATTTTTCTGTCCTATGAAAAATTCAGTACAAACTTTCTCTCAAGGGAAGGGCTGGGATCTTGATCTTTTCTCCAGGTCAGTGAGGTGGAGAGGACTTAATAGAGTACCTCAGATAGACTCATGGCTCTTTTACTTGCAAGCATATTACTCAGACAGACTATTAAAAATACTAAACATTAACATAGTATGTGTGGGGGGTTGTTCCTCTAAGCCTTTGCTTTTAGCCACTAATATAGTCCTAGACTTCTAAGCAAGTAAGTATAGGATATTTAGTGATGACCATCCCCTCTCTCCCCTTTTTATTCTTCTTGGAGGATAGACACAGTAAAAGCCATACGTTTGCCGAGTACTTTTCAAGTTACACTAATGAGAGGGAGTTGAATAGGAAAAATGGAGCTCTGATCTAGATTAAACAAAAGTCAACTTAAAGCTTATTTGAAGATGGCAGAATACTGAAACTCTAATAGAAATATCTGAAAACAGGAGAAAAGATCCCAAAACAAGACAAGAAATTTAATACCTATAGATAAAAGTGAAACATAAGTATAATTATAAATTAAAGAGCTTAACACCATCTGCAAGGAGCAAAGCTCCAAAAGCCAAACCCTAGAGGGACTCTCTGCAGTTTGGTAGATGCTGAGTGGGGTTGCATTTTCCAGAACCCCTTAAAGGGGCAGCCACATAGATCCAGCTAGAGTTATGTTCTAATTTACTGATCCCTGTTTCCCCTGGTCATAGCTGAATGGCCCAGGACTAAGCATTACATCCAAGCTAGGTCAATCACAGTCCTTTCTCTAGACCTGTGTTTCTCAACTAGACATGATTTTGCCCCCAGGGGACATTTGGCAAAGTCTAGAGACACTTTTGAGTGTCACAACTGGCATCTAGTTGGTAGAGAGGTCAGGGATGCTGCTAAACATTTTGCATTGCACATGACAACCCCCTACAATAAGGAATTAGCCTGTCCGAAGTGTCAGTTGTG
The DNA here is from genome assembly GCA_002007465.1 of Ailurus styani. Classification (NCBI taxonomy): domain Eukaryota; kingdom Metazoa; phylum Chordata; class Mammalia; order Carnivora; family Ailuridae; genus Ailurus; species Ailurus styani. The sequence continues at coordinate 648,480 of LNAC01000707.1, forward strand.
CTGAGATCAGTAAACCTCACAACAGATCAATCCCTTGTGTGAATGAGACTTACCCAGACTGTTCCTCACATGGATATGTACAATTAAAAGTTGGATGAGGGGCACCTGGATGGCTCAGTTGGTTAAGTGTCTGACTCTTGGTTTTGGCTCCAGTTGCAATCTCTGGATCCTGAGACTAAGCCCCATGGTGGGCTCTCTGATCAGCAGGAAGTCTGCTTGAGATTCTCTCTCCTTTTCCCTCTGCCACTCCCCCCCTCTATTATATAAATAAAATCTTCAAAAAAAGTTGGATGAAAAATATTTCCCCGGTAAGTGATGGTGAGATGGGGGAGCTTTAAGTTTTACTTATTCTTGAGTCAGTGAGAAGACATGGCCTAGAATTCACAAAAGCATTATAATGAGATAAGTCATAATTCAGGTAGATTGTTTGGTAGAGAAAGAGTTTGCTTTATTTATTTTCGTATGGCTTTTTCTCCACAACATTCAATATAAGAGACTATGTTGAAGCATTAGCTGAACAGTTTTTACTATCAGTCATAATGAATCCCTTACTCAATCTGGCATCCACTGATAGAGAACCAGCCATTTCAGTGGCGAGGAATCTATTGCCTATTCCTCTGCCTATGGTGCATGATGGGAAAAGATGCAAAGTTAATATAGGGTAAACTTTTGCCCCATTAATTACAGTACATTAACAAAAACAACACAATTCAGGTGTGTGTGTACATATTTTCATAGGAATTTGGGGAATTTTGTTCTTTCACTTTTCAGAAGTGCTAGTATCCCTTATTAAGACATCTATTTGAATCTTTGTTATAATGCTACAGGGTTCTGAGATGTGTCAACCAAAAGGCACCAATGAGTAAACAATATCAGAACCATCAACAAAGTGAAATAAAAGTAAGCAAAAGTATGTAAGATCATTTGCAAGAAGTGATTTTTTTAGGAAAGGAAACTGAAGGACAAGAGTTTGTATATATGTATGCACTTTCAGAGGTATTTAAGAATTATTTTTAAATGTTTTATTGTGATTTAAGTCGTTATTACATAAGAAGAAGAAAGAGACATAATGTAAATCTAGTGCAGATAAATGTCACCATCACAGCAGGAAGTTAAAGGGGGCTTAATGATGTGGAAAAGTGCATTAAGGCCAGTGTATGTGACCAGGCTTGTCAGCAGTGTGTCTGAGTGTAACAAGGGTCTTTTTTAAAAAAGATTTATTTATTGGGAGGGAGGGGCAGAAGGAGAGGGAGAGAGAGAGAATCTCAAGCAAACTCCCTGCTGAGTGTGGAGCCTGAGGTGGGGCTCCATTTCATGACCTCCCAAGATCTGGACTTGAGCTGAAATCAAAAGTCAGATGCTTAACCAACTGAGCCACCCAGGTGCCCCGGAACAAGGTGGATTTTAAGACAGCCTCATGCTCACTTGAGAGTTGTGCCTCTCAGAACCATAGTTGTGTCAAAGCAGCCACTTTACCGTCATAGTGCATGATTTGCTGGATTGTCCAGCTCAACCAAGACCCAGAGGATGGAACAGAGAGGGTTTCTGAGATGGGAGAGTACTAAAGTGCTTTGGGGAAGCTCACTGGTACCTGGGCCTCCAAAGAGTCATTTCTGGAGATAGATATATTTCTGGAAAGCGTTAAACACTGGAAGTTTTTTTTTTCCATTTTTTCATTATTTTTTAAATTAACGTATAATGTATTTTTTGCCCCAAGGATACAGGTCTGTGAATCATCAGGCTTACACATTTCACAGCACTCACTATAACACATACCCTCCCCAATGTCCATAAGGCACTGGAAAAGTATTATGGATCATATTGGAACTACTGAATATTTCTATTTTTTGTTTGTTTGTTTCTGTTTAACTTCCCAGGAGTTGGCCAAGAGGGGTAGAGATTAAACAAAACCCACAAGTCAGTAGGTCCTGAACATTACATTCAGCTCCAGTGGATTGGAGAGGGTCAGACAAATCATTGTTCTTACGGTGGGGATGGCAGTTAAGCCACATGTAGGAACTTATCCAACACACATTTCAAACATGTTAGAGTAACTCAGGGCTTGCTGCAGATGTGTTCTTAGACTTAGCAAGAATTGTTAGGAAGAATGGGGGTGAGCAGAGGACAAATATAAACATTTTTCTGGTCAGGTAGTGAACACCAAATGCCTCCTGTGTTCAGAGTGGGGGGTTAGGGGTGGCTACCATGTGACCTAGGGTGGGAAGCTGTTGGGTCTTGGTTAAGGTGCCAAAGTTCAAGGTCTTTCAGGTGAATAAGGGGGTGTGGCTCATAGCTGGGGTCAATATTATATGCATCCTGAGCCAGAGGGCCTGACTTAATGAGAATAAATATAAGATACTGACCCCTTTTTTGGTGTTATGCTGCTCCATCCTTATGGATCTATATAAACTTTTAAACCAGAAAAATAGCTTTTCTATCATCCCCCTTGTTGCCACTCTTCTTCCACCAAAGACTATGCTTTTTTGGCCCATAGTTGAAGGGTTATTGAACATGCCATGCCTGCCAATGGTCTTGTTAGACACTACTTCCTGGATGGTTTTGCCATGATCGCAGGAACAAGTTTGCTTTTGGAATCAATGGTTGTTCTCTCCGAGCCCCTTATGGCTGTAGGAAACCACAACCTCATGAAACAAATCACCTTTGAGCAACATCACAATGGACCTTTGGTTAGTTCTGTCATGTGGACAGGCTCAGGTTTCTAGTATACTGTTCATTTGGGTGTCACCCATTACAAAAAATAACCAAGAAGGGACAATTCCTGCATCAGTTCTTTTTTTGGGTATGCCGTTTGCCCATTGCCTCAGGAAAGTCTGGGATGCTCTTTTGTTGGAGGGTTTTCGTAAACATGTCCTTAATCCATGCATTATTTCACAGTCTGGGGAGAGGATAAAACAGTCATGTCTTCACAAGTCTGTATCCCTGTGAATAAGATGATAGCAGGTAGTGAAAATTGATTTGACGGTGTTTGTTTTAAGCAATGCTATTTTGGACTGAGGAAAGTATAAGTGGAGCCCCACCCTGGGGCTATTTTGCCTTGTCCTGCTTTCTAGGATGCATAGAAAACTGATATTCACACGCTCCAGCTTGTGTCTTGTCCATTGTGTGGAAAAAGTAGCAGTCCTTACGGAGGCTTTGTGTCCAGTGGAACTGGAGTGACTGATTCATCCTGGTCTGCCCAGGACTGTGCTTATTTTAACACTAAAAGTCTTGACCCAGGAAACTCTTCAGTCTCAGGCAAATCAGGATGGTTAGTTACCCATCCTGGATAAATAGAACTGAATACAGCTCTGGGCAAAGTGGATGGGACTAACAAGATTTATGAGGTTTAGCATTTTTAAAACATTTTTTAAAAATTTAAAGTCAGGTGCCTGGGTGGCTTGATTTAACAGCTGCCTTCAGGTCAGGTCATGATCCCAGGGTCCTGGGATCATGTACCGCATTGGGCTTACTGCTCAGCGGGGAGCCTGCTTCTACCTCTGCCTGCTGCTCCCTCTGCTTGTGCACTCTCTCCCTCTCTCTGTCAAATAAATAATTTATTTTTAAAAAAACAAAATTTAAATTCAATTTAATTAACACAAAGTGGACTATTAGTTTCAGAGGTAACATTTAGTGACTCATCAGTTGCATAAAACACCCAGTGCTCATGCCATCAAGTGCCCTCCTTAATGCCCATCCCCCAGTTACCCCATCCTCCACCCACCTCTCCTCCAGCAACCCTCAGTTTCCTATATTTAAGAGTCTCTTATGGTTTGTCTCCCTGTTTTCATCTTATTTTTCCTTCCCTTTCCCTATGTTCATGTTTTATTTCTTAAATTCCACATATGAGTGAAATCATATATTTGTCTATGACTTATTTCGCTTAGTATAATACCCTTTAGTTCCATCCATGTCATTGAAAATGGCAAGATTTCATTCTTTTTGATAGCCGAGTAATATTTCATTATATATGTATGCTAGCATTTTAAAGAAACTTCCATATAACTCTAGGTGAATATGTTCATCAGTAACCCATGAAGGGCTAAACTGTCAAGGGCTATCTTGTGAGGCATGATTCCTTAAAATAGGATATTGAATTAAACCACCATGAGATTAATAAATATTGAGTACCTACTATGTTCCAAGCACTTTTCTGAGTATTAGAAATAAGCAGAAAAACGTCCTTTCAGAGGACAAATTTTCAGGAATATAATCAGAGGCAGGTTGTCATGCATTTTTTGGAATGAATTGTGGGATAAATGAGCATAATGGTCAAACCTTCCCAATACCAATTTGGTGAGGATGCCTGGGAAACCCATTAGCAAGATGTTTTCATGTTTTGATGATATGTCCTACTATTTTCTAATCTTGATTGCACATCCTATGAAGAAAAATATTGGACATGGGACCTCAATATCTGTATATTTACAAATTGTAAACATGTTCTATTACACTAATAAACACATGCACAAAGTAGAAATTAATAAAGGCTGTTTTGAGCCACTCCTGAAATGTGTGCATGCAACTTTAGAGATGGCTAATGACCTATGTCAGTTCATACTGACCTATGTCAGTTCATGATGTGATAGTGGCTTCTGTTAGAATGCAAAGAATACCTGTACAGACCACCTGCATCTTCACACACTGATTTCACCACAGTATGTGCCCTCCTGGGTCTCCAGAACCTGTGTGACCATTTGTCATTACCAGAACGTGCATTCCTAACAGCAGGGAGTTGGACCCTCTGGGGTCCTCCTAATATGTCCTTAAGTATTAGAGTATTACCGGGAGTGCTACCTTGGGAGCAAGTGAAGCAAGTAAAGGCTTATAAAGCCCCAGGTCAACAGTTGGCAAGTCCACTGTCAAGGCTAAGGGTATGCTGGCACAATTTTGACAATTTGGAAGACTTTAAGTATAACACAGAGCAGAAACCCCCTGAAGCATCTGTGTTTTATACAAGGCTTCTCTAACAGGTGAGTCAAAATAAGTGGGGAAAAAAATGAGATGCTGTACTGCAAGAATGTCATTAACAGTTTGGTATATAACCTATCATGACTGAGTCCTTTGTTTCTGGATCATCTAATTTGAGATAGAGCTGTTTTATGGTAGAAAAATAAACTTCCAGAAAATTGAGAAAAGACATTGTTAGGGGGGAAAGATGTCCTTCCCATGCCTCTGGTATTCATGAGAAGGAATTTTTTCCTATGCCTTCCTTCTCCTTTTAAGTGAGTTAACTGAATTGGGGAGGGAACTTGGACTTGTATGCCTGGCCCTGACAACCCTTTCCCTCTGGGAGCCTGCCAGTAGGACAGCAGGAGCCCCACTGATTGTACTTGACTCCATGGGCTTTGTTGTTTTTAGTTAACATACAGTGCAATATTGGTTTCCAGAGTAGGATTTAGTGATGCATTACTTACATACAACACCCAGTGCTCATCACAACAAGTGCCCACTTTAATACTCATCACCGATCTAGCTCACCTCCCACCCACATCCGAACCCCGTGGGTTTTCAGGATGGACTGTAACTAGGTAAATATGTCCAGTAATTCCAGAGTTTGGGATTGGGAAGTCTAGTTTTGCCACACATAAGCCATGTATTTCCAACCAAGCTTTGTTAGTGAAAGTGGTTTTTCACCTCTATCTGCCTTACTCCTTCAGAAGTCAGGCAGGGAAAAGAGATGTCATTATTGGGCCTTCTAATATCTGAATATTTATTATCAAAATTTCTTTATAAAACCGTACTTGGAAGTTTTCATTTCTGGTGGTCATAGTACAGGGAGTACAATGCAGTTTACCTAATGTCCAAATTAGAAAACAGCTATGGAAAATTATATGAAGAACCGATTCCTATGGGTTGTGAACATAGTGAATGTAGGCATGTAATGGACAGAGACTATGACAAGAGTATAATTGAACAATGCTTTCCATGTCCAGAATGTCCAGAATTCCAGAATCCTAAAGGATTCTGTAAACATTGTTCAAAATGTGTCTTGCCAGGGAAAGAGAAATCACATCAAAAATGTGAATTCTCAATAGTTCTTTTAAACAATTACCATGACTAACTATAACCATGTTGGCTCAACAGATATACCTCCATTCTGTCATCTTTTTCTGGAAACATACCACTAAGAACCCCTACAAAATATCCTCTTGGTAGGTTTAAAAATTCCTCCCGTTAGGCATTGTCTGAGAATTAGTCTTTTTTTTTTTAAAGATTTTATTTATTTGACACAGAGAGAGATCACAAGGAGGCAGACAGGCAGGCAGAGAGAGAGGAGGAAGCAGGCTCTCCACTGAGCAGGGAGCCTGATGCGGGCCTCGATCCCAGGACCCTGAGATCATGACCTGAGCCGAAGGCAGAGGCTTTAACCCACTGAGCCACCCAGGCGCCCAAGAATTAGTCTTGTACCAATGCTTTGCAGGCTATGCACATCTCATCTACTGAGGGAAGCATGAAGGAGGGGTGTAAGATTCCGGGACTCTACTGTCAAGCCCTACAGTAGAGAGTAACTTGGACCTATTTATAAAACCACTTCTGTGATAACAAAATCCTAAGTGTTACTTGTGGTTCTTAAAGATTGTCCCCCCTTGAAGGAGATATTTCTCTTTTGATACACCAGGCTAGTGTTTTAGAGAGCAAGAGTTGATTTTTAAAAAAATGGAGAGGCAGCTGGTTAGCTTAGTTAAGTGTCCGACTCTCGATTTTGGCTCAGGTCATGACCTTAGGGTTGTGAGGTCGAGCCTCGTATGGGACTCCGTGCTGAGTGTGAAGCATGCTCGGGACTCTCTCTCCCTCTGCTCCTCCCCACTCTCTCTTTAAAAAAAAAAGTAAATAAAATGGAAAATATGACAGTTGTCCTTATGATCAAGAGTTATCTCTTGATAACTAAATGGGTGAGGGTTTCCCAGAGCCCTGCTGAGTTTTCTGCACCCTACCTAGGTCAGGAGAGTTTTGTCCAGCCTCTAACAAAGTGTGCAGGGAAGTGATACCAGGTACTCTGTCACTAAAAAATAGTAAAGAATTCATCAGTCCTCTTTGAGGAAAATATGACCATACTTCTATCTGCCATCTGGGCACGAGAACAAAGTTTTTTTTTTTTTTTAAAGTATTTTATTTATTTATTTGAGAGAGAGAGAGAACACATGAGCAGGGTGAGGGGCAGAGGGAGAAGCAGACTCCCTGTTGAGCAGGTAGCCTGATGTGGGGCTTGATCCTGAGACTCCCGGATCATGACTCAAGCCAAAGGCAGACACTTAACTGACTGAGCCACCCAGGCAACCCACAAGAATGAAGTTTTACATGATTTTGATTTAAGCAAGCTTATAAATCCCCGTGTGGCAGTTTCTTTGGCACTATCTTGCTCTTGTCTTTGAGAGTTAGAATATGAGGATCTTGAATTTGTATTTCCCTCCTGAAGTAGACTCTTGAAGTATGAGCAACCCTTGAAGAAAAGCTGAATGGCCAGGACAATAACTGCTAAGAAGTCTCAGACCACCTTAATTAGTAGAACAGAAAAAACACCAAGTGGCTTCTGAATAGGACTGCCGCCGTAAAGCTTCTAGAAAGTTACTGTGCCAGGTTGCTTGCAAGGTCACCAAACTGGGTTGCCTCAAAAGTCTCTTGACACTTCCCTGAAAGTCTCTAGGACCTCTGTGGCTAAAGCAAAGACTCAGGCACACGTGATCAACCATTAAATGGTGATTTAGTTTCAAGTAGACATTAAAAGTTAATTTTTAAAAGCAGGTAAAATCATGACTCTCATACGGATATTAAGAAAAAAATGATGAAAATTTTATTTAACTCATTCATGAAGAAACTAGTGATGTGTTATAACCAGGTCAAAGGAGAATCCCAAGAACAGACACAGTTATAGGTCAGAAATATTGTAAGTGATGTGCAAATAGAGCCAAAATTGGTTTTATAGTTCTTTCTTTCCTGAAGAGAAACTTGTTTGCATGTCATGGACAAGAATTCCTTAACATTGCTGTCAGTTACCTACAGTTTACAGAATCAGAATCAAACAACCCAAGTGTGCTTTGGAATGACAACACATAATTTCCCCTCTAAGGCTCAGATTTTTCCCTATGGTTTCCCCGCTTCTGATCAAAAAGAATCTCAAAGATTCTTGATCACAAAGTGAATCTGGCCTCATTAATCTTGGCCTGATTATATACATAGGTGCAGTAAGAATGTTTATCAAAAGGTCTTTTTAAATTTTGTTGTGCTGGAGGTTTCCATAATGAATCTCAGGTTGGACTTCTAAAAGCCTCTATTACTTGCTATCCTGAGGCTAGGAGGCCAAGTCCAGGAAACTGTATCCACCAGATTACATGTGCAGTATCCACCCATTCTGGGTGACTTCCTCTCTCTTAAAGTCTTCAAAGAATCGGAGGCTCTTGGCCTGCCATGAAAGTGACCTTCCTTACTAGCTCTAAGGCTGGAACTTGCAAACCAGTTTCCATAAAGTCAAACTTAATTCCATAAAAGTGACTGGTCCAGAGCTGGCAACAACTTCCCTTAGTCAGCAGGAGGCCTCTCCTCCTTTGTCTGGGTGGCCATGTCCACCTGGAGGGGCTTGACAATGGGGAGGCTGATGGCGTAGGCAGCCTGTCATCCATAGATCTGCTGCCTGGTGGCTATGGACACCAAAAACATAGACTTGGAGCGGCCTGGAGTTGGCCCCCCAGGGTCTGAGGAGGGTTCCCAGACAGAGTGCTCCTCCATCTGCCCCTGGTTGAAACTTTTTCCAAGAAGGACAAAAGGAGCTCAGGTCAGTTGTCCTTAGTGCTCCTGGTGGAAATTACATGGTAAAGTCCCTCCCAGAGAGAATCTTTAGAAAACTTCCAAAAAACATTCAGCAGGAATATGATACATAAACAGGGAGGACCTGTAAGCTGCCACTTCAGTCTTTAAGATATGAGAATTTTTGAATCTGAGCCACTTTCTACCACCATTCTGATTCTTGAGTATGGGCCAACATGTGATTGATGATTGCTTTTGTGTCCTGTTTAGGAAATTTTTGCATACTCTGGGGAAATCTTCCTGTCAAATCTGTGGAGGAAGATTTACCTCACTGACAAGAACATTAGACCACTGGGTTGAGTCTCAAAATTGAGAAATTAAAGCAGTACATTAGAAAAAAAGGAAAAATATCAATTTAAGCAGAAAAAAATACATTACAAATCCAGTGATAATTTGGACCAGTGAAATAACACCAACTGGGAAGTAATGCATAGTAAGAGAAAAGTTTGGGAGTTGGGGGATTGCCCCCTACTGTTCACGGTAAAAAGAGTCTAGCTGTGGGAAGTGATCCAAATATTGCCCCTGAACTCGCCAGAGGAAAGGAACAGTGGAAAGGCTTCAGTGAAACACATTCTCTCTAAACATGTTTAGATACATGTTAGTATACCTTCTTATACAGAAGGTATATCTGACGATGATCCAAATGTCCATCTGGAATTAAGCTAGACATATCCTATGCATTTCCATCACTTCCTCTTTCACAAAGACGATCCAAATCATGATGTTTTACATAGTATCTTAGTATATTCATGTTACAGCCCCGATGTTGGTTATGTCTAAGGGATGCCCTTCATTGAGGCAGTGCCCATTTTCAATTTGGAAGAGATAGTTGCCTTCATTGCATTTGGAAGTTTCATGAATAAGCCATGCCAGTTGGCCTTTTTCTGTGCAGATTACAGCAAGATACTGAAAATATGAAGTATTCTTTGAGGATAGTTTCTTCAAACTGTTTCTTCATATCAGGCGTTATGGTCTTAAGCCAGACATACACTTGATAGACTAGATCTTCATACTGTATCACAAATCACTACTTTACTTGGTTCAGGGTGTCCATTCCGGGATGTAGTTTGCAGAGATGGGGAAGAATTTTTATTTAGAACTGGGCTTTGTGTCTATAATGAAGGATATTAAGAAAGGAGACAGGAATAATAGTACTGCTTTGAGCAGCTAATCTTCATAAATAACAGACTAATTGAAATGTAAAAAAGTACTTTTGGTAATAGTCTTTTTGCTTCCTATGGAAGAAGCATGGAGGAAAGTTGGAGAAATCCAAAACAATCAAGAGATGGAAAACATCTTGAATGTTGTGTCTGAAGTACAAGGAATGAGTAACCTGTTGACAATATTCTTAAGAAAAACATTTTGTAGAGAGAGACATTTTACAAAGGAAAAAGTGTAAATGGCTAGTACATACTCCATAATTCAGGTTGAACAGTTGAAAGCATTATTTTAAAATAGTCTCTTGGGAAAAAAATAGCTCGTAGTACCCAATTAAATAAATAAACATAAAATAAATTAAATAAACATCATTCTCAAGTATGACATTCCAGACAAGGCCTTGGTTGCACACCAATTTTTCCAATTATATCTAGTAAAAAAGTAGATAAATTCTTATTGAACCTATGCAAATAACTGTATTACCATTTAGAAGTAAAAATATGTAATAAAAGTTTCTGAATTTGGAAGCGGGAGTCAGGTAGGGAGAATATCATTTAAGAATATTCCATTTCAGTTCACATAATCAGAATCCACTAAATTGTAATGGGTTATAGATACCTTAATAAGAAAGGGCTTCCTTTTAATACCCAGAAAATAGAACATTAAAATGTCAACAACATTCCAAACAAATAGCTACAATCATCTCTTATCAGTACATTCAGTCCTGTGTAATCAAGTCTTGTTTGGCTGGATCTTAGGTTGGCAGTATCATGAACCCACTGGCTTCTTGATTAAAAAAAGTTCTGGAAATCTTGACTTAGCCCACTGTACAGTGTTAAAGTTGTTTAGGCAATGACATCAGAAGCCCATACCCAAGATGTATTCTTAAGTACCTGGTAGAGTCCTTTCCCATGGGCTCTGAGATCATGCTTCTTTGTTGCAGATGTGAACTCTAGCCTGCAGCTGATTGCAGAGCATTTGGGGAAGTATACGAGTAATACCAACACTATCCGTAGATGCCAGAGACTCAAAATGACTGTGGCAATTACTGAAGAGTATTCATAACAAGACTGGTGCAAATGACAAAGAATTTGGTTATTTCTATGTCATGCAAAACAAAGGTGATCAAAAAAAATAAAGCTTTAGTCGACATGTCTATACATATAATAATCAACTCTTCTTCCATTTTCAAAGAAGATAGTGAATATGCTATCTGATTTGTAATAATGGATGGGCATGCTTTCTACAAAGGAATATTCTTGAGATATACAGAATTCCTGAGGCATAACATATATGCAATACACTAAGAATATACCAAAAATATATCAACAATATCAAGTAAAGAGATTTAGAGTAGGTCTTAAACATCAGTATTTTAATAAAACCCTACAGATAGGTCTGATGTTTGTCCCCAGATGAAAACCAGTAGTCTAGAAGATGTGAGGTCCAAATGAAAGAAGGTTCCAACCACGTAAACATTTAAAATAATAACTGAAATTATGATTGGTCACACCACATTCTTGTTGCTAACATGAGACAAAGCACATCAGGACACTGATAAATAGAAACATTGAAAAATCTTCAGGGACTTCCCATAAAGCATTTAGGCTCTAAAATATTTAGATTAATAATACTTTACCCATATAAATTTAACTTAGGGAAGGCTGAGCATCTTTTCTGATTTGAATGACTCTTTCCATGAAACTCATCAATAGTAACATAACAAATGAAACCTTATTTTTTTAACACCTCTGTTTTATAGAGTAAAAGAACAAATCTTTTGATTTTAGGGAGGCAAAACCCAAAAGTTGTCAAGAGATTTGAATGGTTAAGATAGTATCGTGGGTACCTAAGAAACAATGGTTGACTCCATTTCAAAGTGACAAGAAAACAACTAAAAAAAAGGCATGACTGTAAAGAAACTTAGTTCTTTCATAAGTAAAGAAACATTGTTTGCTTTTGAAAAATAATCAAGAACATAATAAAGTTAACATAAAGCACAGAAAATTATTCTGGTAAAACAATATTTTGTAATCTTGACAGTTTACACAGAAGAAAGAACTTCATATCATAGGAGAAGGCAATAAACAGTAAACCAAGGAAACGAGACCATCAAAACTGAGCAAACTTTGCAAAGATCTTAACACATTTCATAGCTTTTCAGACTCAGGTTCTATAAACCAAGACAAATGAAATGTATTTTCAGACAGAAGGTGGAATGGTGGCTGCTAGGGTCTTAGGGGCAGAGGGGGTTGGGGAGTTACTGTTTAATGGGTAGAGAGTTTCAGCTTGGGAGGATCAAACTTTCTGGGGATGGAGGTAGTGATGGTTGCACAACAATAGGAGTATACTTAATGCTACTGAACTGCGTATGTCAAAATGATAAATTATTTCCAAGTTTTGTCCTTCATTTTATATTCTGGAACGAACTCATATGTTATTTTAAGACCCATCTCAGAGCATCTGCAATGTCAGAACTAGTACAATATTCTTCAGATGTTATTAATATCAATGCATTCATTGTTGCTATCTTCAAGTGATTCAATAAATAAGAATCATAAACACTTCTCAGTTTCAAGTTCCAATATGGTAAATGTGATAGTTAAGACCCCCACTCCTCCACCCTGCAGTTTCCAATATACACATACACAAATGTTTTAAGTTACCTAAAGCTCTTGGAAATTACCTTTTAAGCTGACATAGTACAAAACAAAATAGCCATTGAAATAAGAAGTTTTTAAGAAAAATGATTCAATTTAGTTAAGCACAATTTCCACTTTTTTCGTGTTTAATGTTTAATCTTAAACGCAATGAGTAATGTTAACTTATTTTGATCAGTAAAAATCTGTAAAAAAATAATATCCAAGTAGAATATTGTTAGGAATTATATTTAACACTAGTAACTCAGAGAAAACATAGCTGTTTTTATTAAACCCCAAATAGTAAACTGGTCTTATTTTCTGAAGATGTAAAAAAATTACATTTTTTTAGAAAATGTAGCACATTTAAAGTATTTGAAGTTCAATTTCACTGCTTTCTGGGGCTTTTAGCAGTATTTGCTTTATATAAGCACTTATTTATCCCTATCAGCCAATCAGAAAAGCATTCTTTGTAATCAAGTGTATTAATACCTTCTGGTGGTAGGAAAATATTATCTAGTCACATGATGAAGAGATGAAAGCATTTCTAAACTACATGCACAAAGACATACACAGAGAGATAAAGAGAGCTTACAGCTTCAATTCTGAAATTTCAGCCAAGAGTAAGTCCAGAAATTCCAAATTCCACTAGTCCTGGTATGAAAGTTGCCTTCCCAATGGGCCCAGAACTCAAAAGAGAAAAAAAAAAAGGACTAATGATCCAGATTCTCCATTGTTTCTCACTCAACAGAGAATAGATCTCTATAATCTATTAACCCATTCCTAAAGATCACCAAATGGTCAGACCATAAAAGCAAATTCTCCATCATTGCTGCTACTAATGAGTACTGGCTATAAGTGAACCAAAACAAAAACATGAAATTAGCAGAGAGGAGAATTAAAATTAGAAAAATAGCAAAGCTGTCTTGTCACTTTGGATTCCCCTCCAGGAGCTAAGAAGAGCCGTACCCAGGCTTAAGCAGCCCATAGAAGCTACACTTCTCTGGTGGCAAAGTTTACCTGGCTCTATCAGATGAATCCACTAGGCGTCTTGGGGGAAGAACTCCAAAACTGTAAAAAGGTCATTTTCAAAATAAGAAAAAAGCATGACTCTCATGCACATATAAATACATATTAAAGATTTAACTCATTAATGCAGATGAGGTATTATAACCAATTTAAAGGGGAATCCAAAGAACAGACACATTTATGGATTAAGAGCACTGAAATGCACATGCATTATGGCGCCTTAATTGGTTTATTGCGTGCGTGTGTGTGTGTGTGTGTGTGTGTGTGTGTGTGTGTGTGTGTTGGAGGGGGAGTGGGGACTGGTGTCACAGGTATTTTGCATTGCTATTACCTATAACTCTGAGCTGTTTGTGAGAGGCGGGTTGTGAGACCACCTGTGAGGGAGGACCTGTAAAGGAGAAGATAGTTGAAGATAGTCTTGTGACCCTGAGATTAATACCATTCCTCAACCCCTCAAGGTCTGAGCTTTGAGGAATCTGAAAGAGACTTTGGGAGAAATAGTTGAAGCACTGTGGCATTTCCCCTCCTGCCTCCTCCGCCTGGTGCGGCTGAGCTCCTCCACGTTTCAAGTCTCAGAAGGGGCTTTCAGAGATTAGTTGGAAAACGGTGCCGCTTAGAATTGAGAAGGCCACAGCTGGAGTCTGGATAGGAGGAGGACTGTGTACACCACTAAATGCAGAACAGAAAAGAGCATGCGCCCTGTGGGTCGCACGGGGAAGGGAGAACACGAGCGGGAGGGTTGTTTTCAAGGAGTGCTAGCACAAGTGGGCTTCCCGCCAGAGGCTGAGGCTGCTAGGCAACAGGGGGCTGGCATCGAATGCGGAAGCCAGTGGAGCAAGTGGCCAACAGGGGACGTGCTGTCGTCCAGTGTTTTCCGTGGAGCCATCCCTAAGTTCCCCACCCTCGCCTAAGGGCCGCATTAGAGGAGGAGTCCATAGTGAACATCCACCGAGGTCCCGGAAGGCCTGGAATACCACCTCTGAGGCTTCAGTTCCCCTAAAGAAAGCCCTCTCCTTCCCCCTTCCGCCTCCACCCCAAGCCCTGTAGGACCCATACCCTAGAGGGAGTGGGAGAGGAGCTGGAGAGGCATTAGGTGGGAAAGCAAAAAAGCCAGCTGCGCCACCCTGCTCCTCTGGCCCCGACCTCCCTTTCCCTCACGTCAGGCTTCCAGCCTGAATCAACCTGGACTGGGGAAGTGGAGGAAGGAGAAACTATTTGCCTTAAATGAAATTCAGAGTTTTAACTATTACCTGGGCTGGACATTTTAACGACTGAAATGAGACTGCTTTATGACTAAAATTGACTGAAGGACTTTTTTTTATCTAAGCGTGTCTGGAAAAACTACAAGGACCCACCTGAAAACCTGCCTCTGAGCAGAGGGAGCAGGGACAAAAATGAAGTTGCTTTATGATCACATTCTATCAAGGCTATCCTTTTTAACGTAATGGCTACACCAGTTTGCTCCAAAGAAGACAGCCTCTTTCCCAACCTCTAGCAAGCCAATCACTATCGCCCTAAAATGGTCCCACAGGACTTCAGAAATTTCCATCTCCAGCATATCCAAGCCAGAAAAAGGCCTGTAGGCTATAAAAAACTGGTCAACCACATAGGACACAGGAGGCAGGCAGGAAAATAATAGCATGATTTCATATCTTTTGTGGGTCTTCTTGTTTTGAATATTCCATGAGATTCCTCAGACAAAGTTCTAGAGCTAGCTTTATCAGAGGAGGAAAAACAACGATGTTGGCTTATCCAGTTAGTTGGCCAGAACCATGGAGAAATCAAACCAGAGGGTGCAATAAATTCTATTCATAAGGCAGTTCTTTGTATTTTGTGAGACTTATATCCTAGGAACCATGCCAAAGAATCTTTGGGTGAATTCTAGAAACACTGCACCTTGGAGTGGCAGGTGGACACCAGCTAGCCTTTTCAACCTCCCTCCCGAGAGCAGTAATGTCCTCAAACCAATCTCTGATACAAGTTATGGGTTGAGGAGGAAATTAGCTTCAAGGATCATGTGCATGTAGAATTTCAGTGTAAGCTGTGCTGTTTATTTCTAAGCACAGTGAATGTGTGCATTTACTAACAAAATAGTGCATTACAATCATTTTCCCCTCCATAATATGTTAAAGTATCTTAAAACATATGTGAAGAAGAAGGTATTATGGAGTTACAGGTGCTGATGATTTCAACATTTTTTCAAGATCTATCATTTACCTGTGTAAGATAAGCTATTGTACTGGGCTGGGTGATTTTTTTCATTACTAGGGTATCTCTAAAGAACAGATGTGGGGCTGCTTACATGGAAGAACGACTGTGGCAGACTCTATGGGCTGACCCGTTCAGCAGCCAAGTAATGCCTGTACAAAGTCAGCATACGCAAAAACAGGGAAATGCAGCTCCTTTAGTTAAAAAGGAACTTGGTTCTGAATAACTAGAGAGGGAAAATTCAAAAATTGTGTCCTATGTATCAGTATTTCTCAAACTTTAGTGTGTAGAGTAATTAACTGGGGATTTTATTAAAATACAGGTTCTGATTTAGAATGTCTGGGGGTGGGCCTGAGAGTCTTCATTTCTAACAACTTTCCAGGAGATGCTGACACCTTAAGAAATGAATAAATTGAAGAAAAGATAGAAAAGAGGTAAAATGGAATGACAGTGGAATAGAGGATCCTAAGCCCAATACTCACCCCTGGGCATGCTCTGAAACCCCTTCGAGGGGGAGGGGAAGCCCTTTAGATTCTTTCCCAGCTAAACCTCCTTGGAGGACCCTATTGCAGAATCCCCATACTAGAACAGTACCACCTTACTTATCTTGGATCTGTGTGGCATGGAGTTGGGAGTAGGGTGTCCCCCCTACAGCTGAAGGAAAATGTCATGGCTCTCAGGTAGTGAAACCCTAGCAGCAGTGACAGCAGTGTCCTGGGACAGAGGAAGTACTCCAAGGTGTGGAATAGAGGAAACAATGGCAAAAGCCACACAGGAATTCATAGATTGCTTGCATGAGACATCACTGGTAAGTACCAGAAATAAATTTCTGGTGAGGGGACTTTTAAGGGGCCTAATAAGAGAGAAAGAAATTTGTGACCTCCAAAGAACCACGTGTGTGTAAGGGCTAGCATTCATGGAGGGCAGCAAGGCAGACTGTGTCAGCCAGGGAAGGAGAAACCTCCCACAGAGAAGGGAGCCCAGCCTCACCTCCCCCAGCCAGCAGCCCCCACCTCCCCCAAGGAAGGAGGCATTTGCCTGTTTGCTTTTCCTTCTTCCCCAACACTAGAGGGAAGAACTTTAAGAAGATGTGGGAGTACCTGAGACTCAGACTGTGCCCCTTTCTCTCCTCCTCTCTAGTAATACTTCTTAAAAATATTTAACAGTTTTCTGTGAATTTTCATCCTTAGAACCTACTTTTCTATTGCATTTTTTTGATTCATAAGCTCTCTTTAAATATATTAATGAGAACTTTTTTGTGGAAAAAAAGCCCGATAGCTTGAATCTTAGGGGAGATAAGTTATTAGCAACAATAATGATGACAGCTGACCTTTATCGACCACTATTTTCCAGATACTCTTGTTAGATATTTTACACGGAAGCTCTTATAATGCTCCTCATGACCCTGTAAGGTAGGAACCATCGTCATCTAAAATTTACAGGAAAAGGAAACTGAGATTTAAGCAGTGTAGACCACTTGTCCAGTGTACCCCAGCTGAATACTGACATCAAGATTTGAACCCAGGCACTAGCTCTGGAAAAGAAAGCAGGAAAGGTATTTGGAGTCTTGAGAATGCAGAAGATCTTGGAAAAGGCCACAATCCCCTTCCCCCTCTTTTTAAAACAAATATTAACAGTGGGAGATTGCCCTGGGGTAGGTACTGAGCAGAGAGTGCTGAGGGGAACAGAGGGAGCCACAGAGCTTACTGTGTGAAGGAAGAGAGCCTCAAACACAAATAACAATGTCATCTTCAGTATTTGTGTGAGCTATGAAGAAAAATTCGAAGGGCATCTACAAAGATAAGAGATGGAGGACAGTTTAGACCAAGGGAGTAGGAAAGGCTTCTCTGAGTAAGAAGTGTCTAAACGGACACATGACATATAAGTTAGTCATATGAAGTGAGGGAAAACATTTTGGGCAGAGGAAATTGCTGGTGAAATGAAGTATTCCAGGAACTTTCAACAAATGAAAGAAGCAGGGTAGGTGGGTAGGGAGTTGAGTACATAGGGACATGTTTAAAGTCTCAGGAGGGGATCACAGGGTCTCTATCCACTAGGGTAGATTAGTGAGAGTTTTGGCATTTGGGGGCTAAAATTTCAGGATATGCCAGTCAGTTATGGGTCAGAAAGTGGTCTCTGAAGGTATGAGGATCAGGGGTCCCGAGGTAGGAACTAATCTTGGGATTTCTCTCAGAGGCTTCTAGTCTCGTGGTAGATTCTTCAGGTTTCTGCTCCCTCTTCTCACCCTTAATCTGGGCAGATCTTCTGCCCTGGATTTTCAAACTGTCTGTTAATTTCCCACCTGACCCTTTTCTACCTCCCCATCCAGGCATTTCCCCTGTACGTATGGAAGGAATAGCTCAGTTTTCTTGCCTTTACTAGAACCAACTTGGGCATTTTCTGCCTTATTCCTTTACTAAAAACTATTTTTCTTTCCTGAAATTCCATATCCTATATATATTCACCTGAAAAAAGTCTAGAAGTCTAGACAGTAGTCTAGTTCAGAGTGTACTTCTGCTTCCTTCACAAAGCTTTCCCAGGTCCCTGCAATCAGAGTTCCTATGTTGTCCATTACTGCCCATCCAATGGTAGCACGGTCTGTCTGCCTTACAATAGTTTAGGCACACTTATGTCTTCCAAAGTTAGTGGACCTCTCCAGACATGGGCCATATTATACCCATACCTTCATAGGCCCAGCCTCTTGTTTGTGCTTTCTTTTCTCCTTTTCTACAGCAGGAAATATTTGTTCATTCAGATTAATCAGTAGCTTGGCCAGTTTTTAAACCCCCACCTCCTTGCTATATTTCCACTACTGAGTGTGAGAGTCACCTGGGTGCTTGTTAAAAAATCAGATTCTGGATTCTATCCTAAACCTAAAGAGTCATATTGTTCAGGGGCAAGACAACCAAAAATTGTATTACTAACAACTGCCTCAGGTTATTCTTGTCATGACAGAATTTGGGAAAATGCTACTGAGTGTTATTTAGGTCAGGGAATTATCAGGTGCACCCTAAGCTAAATATTTGTTCACTCACCTTCCCACGTCCCCCCACCCCCGTGTAGCTGAACAGATGTTGTCACAATAGGTCTTGTTTTTCCTGAAGCCTCCAGCCCTTTAAAAGGGAAGGAAGGAAATATGTTTTAGATATAGAAGTGTTTCAAGATGGGTGTTTGGAACTGGGAAAGGAGCCTGGACTGGAGACCTAGATTGGAGAGTAAATTTGCATAGATTAGACCAGAAACCCAAATCTGGGAGAGAGTTTGAGCAGAACAGCAGCACCTAATGATACCAGGAATGTAATCCTCACAGTCGTCCTTAGAAAGTAGGTTTTATCTACATTTTGCTGATTAGGAGACTGAGGTTCAAAGAGGTCACGTGACATAAGTCACAGAGCTAGTAAACTCAAAAGCTCCCAAATTGTGTGATTGTGTACCCATTTAACAAATATTTATTGGATCCCATGTACAAGGCACCTTTCTTTCTTTTTTTTTTTTTTAAAGATTTATTTATTTATTCATTTGACACAGAGAGAGAGATCACAAGTAGGCAGAGAGGCAGGCAGAGAGAGAGGAGAGAGGAGGAAGCAGGCTCCCTGCTGAGCAGAGAGCCCGATGTGGGCCTCGATCCCAGGACCCTGGGATCATGACCTGAGCCGAAGGCAGCGGCTTTAACCCACTGAGCCACCCAGGCGCCCCCAAGGCACCTTTCTTAAACATAATGTATCCTTTTCTCTAGCATCTTTTAAGCTTTTCTCTTTTTTTGGTTTTCTAGTTTGATTATGATGACTCTCAGTGTTGATTCCCTTTGTATTTGTTGGGATTCACAGGGTTTTTTTTGAATCTGTGGCTTTAGTTCCTTTGCTAGAAGCTGCCCTAAGTTCTCTGCCATGTGTCTACTAATAAGACTGGGACTTTCATAACAATCATGGAAATGATATCCTTCACTTTGCTATATTCTCTTGTGAAGATTAAAGTCAGAAGCCCCTTCCCCTGTGCTTGGGAGTGGTGTGGAAGATACCTTAGAGCCTGTTCACCACAGTCTATATTAGGCTCCCTACTTTGGATTTTTGTACACTGGGATTCACAACGAAGTCAAAACATTCTTAATTGGGGGATGTGCAAGTGTCTTCAGGGCAAAAGCAGCTCCCATGCCTTCTTAGGGCTCCCAAGTCCTCCCTTCACTTTTGAGCATGATAATTCCTTATTGTTTTGTCATCTCTTCATTGATCTTAAGAAAATGTTTCTTATATTTTGTCCAGTTTTTCTCTCTCGAGTTATTTTCAGCCAGAGGATTGATCCAAATAACCTAGCCCACCATTACTGGGAAGAAGAAATCCTGATTTAGCATTTAGAAGATCCATTCAGATTGCCATTTGAGGAATAGTCTGTAAGAATGCAAGTGTGGAAGCAGAAAGATAAAAGTAGTTATTTTAGAAGTGCAGGTGAGATGATGGTGGCTTGGTATAAGGTGGCGACAGGAAGAAGGGTAACACAAACATCTAAAGACATTTAAGGGGGCTATGGCATCATTTTCTCTCAAGTGTAACAGTTAAGGCAAGGGCTGCACAGAAGCTCCTTAGGGCTTTGGAATCTACCAGGTGGTGTAACATTCCAGTGTTTACCCTTCAGCTCCCCTGCAACCATACCTACCATCAGACAGCCAGTTAAAACTCTCTCTGTATAGTCTAGCTTTAAATTTTTAGAGGACAACTCCTGAGCTAGTGAATAATAAACTTCCATACTGCATCAACACTTTAAAAAGTTTTCCATTTTTCTATAGAGTACAGTGAGGAGGTGGATCTCCAGCCTCAGAGGTGTGTGTCCCAGAGTCCTCTCCAGAGAGAAGTCACTTAAGGCAGTCTGCCACTTTGAATTGGGTTTGTGGCTTAAATACCCTCTCAGACACCATTTTCTAGGTTTGAGAAGTTGGCGTAGTTCTTAATACGGTTCTTTAGGTCACTGGCACTGTGTTGCAAGCTAGTGGTCTTTGTGTTTCCTTCCGTTCACCCCACATCATCTTCATTTAGGAGGCTCAGCCAGGTTGGCCTGGGTTTTCTTCTTTCACCTCCTCTGCTGTTCTGCAGTATTAAATTGGAGCCTTGAGGGACATTCCTATCTCTTCCAGGAGCCCACCCTTACCCAGATGTAATGCCGTAGATCCCCAGCTCCCTTCCCCTACCCGTGGGCAGTTGGATCCCTGCCTTACTCACTGACTTCATTCCACACCACTTTCTCTGCTGGTTATTGTCTTCCAGCTTCCTGGGGCCTCTGTTTCCTGAACTCACCAAGGTCATTCCCGCCCTAGAGCCTTTCCCTCTCTCTTCAGTCTGCCCTGCCCGGAAAGCTCTTTCTCTGGACCTTCCCATAACTGGCTCCTACCCACCATCCCAAAGTCCCTGAAGCCTCTCTTGGGTTCAGCATCAATAGATTAAATGAACACTTGAGTTTTGTAGATCCTGCACACCAATCAGAGGAAGGGTTAATTAAGCACGTTATGAAACAACAGGGAGGGCAGGCAAGCCAGTCTAAGACACAAGATAGAAGGCACTGCCTCACTTCTGAAAACAAAGGAGTGACCCTTTCGCCTGGGCATATTTGATACCACTAAGCAAAGCAAGTCCTTTCTAACTCTGCTGTGGTCTGAATGTTGTGTTCCCCAAAATTCATATGCTGAAACCTAACCCCCAAGGCGATGGCATTAGGAAATAGAGGTCTTTGGGGGTGATTAGATAATTTGGGCAGAGCCCTCATAAAAGGGCAGTGCCCTTATAGAAGAAGCATGAGGAAGCTCCCTTGTCCCTTCTGCCATGTAACGTTAGGGAAAAAGATGGTCATCGAGGAAGCAGGCTCTCACCAGATACCAAACCTGCTAGGTTTTGGTCTTGGACTTCCCAGCCTCCAGAACTGTAAGAAATAAATTTCTGTTGTTTATAAGCCACCCAGTCTACCATAGTCTAGTAGAGCAGCCCGAACGGAGTGAAGCTCCCAATTTCTAAATTGACTAATTAGTCTGAGCCAAGGCAGGCCTGATAGAGAGGTGTCAGGGATGCCGTAGAGGGACCTGGAGACTTCAGGCTCAGGGTGAAGAGCATCTGCTTCCTGGGCTTTACCAAGGAGGAGGGAATGATTTTTGAGTCTGTGGACTTTATTTTGTGGGCTCATCAAGCCATCACCTCTGTTACCTTTTGTCACGGAGTTCACATCCTGCCATAATTATCTTTATTCCAGACAGGCCAATTCTGGATTCACTAAAATCTCAACCAATCTGTTGTTTCTACTCAGTCATTTACTTGATCTATGACTCTGGGCAAATCATTTCACCTGACTTTGAACCTCTTTGCCTGTAAAAAAGGGGATAAGGCAAAACCATCTCCTAACATTACCAGGATTGTT
This sequence comes from Ailurus styani, assembly GCA_002007465.1. Classification (NCBI taxonomy): domain Eukaryota; kingdom Metazoa; phylum Chordata; class Mammalia; order Carnivora; family Ailuridae; genus Ailurus; species Ailurus styani. Next base: position 670,709 of record LNAC01000707.1, read on the forward strand.
GCAGGGAGGGGATTAGAATAGGGGAAAGCACTTTGAAAGGGTTAATGAGACATAATGTGATCAGGAGGTAGGATTATGATCAGAGCTATCTGCATTTTGTCAGCTCACAACCATTACAACCTAACCCAATAGTTACAGCAGTGTCTTCCAAGTCCTGCTGAGAGGCCTGCCAGTCATCAAAACATGTTAGAATCAAGGCTTACCCAAGCAGCTACTTCTGGACTCCACAGCAACACGTGTTTTTCCTGTCCCTGGTGAGCACCCCTCCCTGCTGGAGTAAGTGAGCATGCTGGCTCTCCTCCTAAATACCCCTTAGCCTCCCCCTCCATCCTGCAGGAGAACTTTCCATTCCTCTGCTGCTTGCCCATCTGTCCTGCTTCCCTGTGGATCACTCACTCAAACCGCCTTCTCCCTTTCCTCCCCCTTCCTCTCCCTCCCCCTCCTGGGGTCCCAGTCCTTCTGCGCCGCCTTGGCACTCACCCTCCTCCCCTCCCTGCCGCTTCCCTGTCCCAAAAGCCCATTTCAGCCGGCGACCTTTCTGTGCATCAGCCTCTCTCCCTCTCCTTTCAACCGTCCCGACCTCAGCCGTTTCCCCGCGCGTGGTTCAGGTTCTCACCACCAGACGTTGGAAGTTCAACGTTTTCAGGGGCCCGGGGGTGGGTGGAGGCCCAGGGGGCGGGGCGGCCGCGGCCGGGAACCGCGCAAAGCCTTATCCCTGGGGCTGGCCTAGGGCAGGTGTCCCGCAGGTCGGTACCAACGCGAACCCCAAGGTGTATGGCAGGGCCTGGCACCGAATCACTTCCCCTGAGCACACCTCGTATTTCTGCGGCTCCTCCCGAACTGGCTTGGGTCAGTCTGTCCTTCAGGCCCTGCCCTTGAGAGGGCTTACAGGGAGGCAAAGACCAGACCAGGGGGACCCAGTACCCATCGGGGCCGTCTGGATAAAATAACGGATTTAATCATTGTTTTCCTGTTAAATCATAACTGTTACAATTAAAGTGATTATTTGAGGAACACACTAAATATGCTGATAATGAAATTGTACCTCTATAAGCACGAGCAGTATTTGCTCCTTCGGAGAGGCCAAAATTCACCTCCAGAAGCAGCCCATTCAAGCTGGGTAATTCCATAGACAAACTAAGCGGAGGCCTAGGGTACCCCCCAGGGAAGATTACCCTTTGAACACAGGGATACAATTTTACTCTCCTTTTAAACCCCACTAAAACTACTGTAAAGGGATTTTTCCCCCTCCTAATGCATTATTTGCAATATGAATGAAAGTGAGAGGAAGCTAGGAAGTAGGATTTCCTCATCTATCCTAGGCCAAGATATAGAACCCGTCCCCCAACTCCTATGCTCTGTTACCCTCTGACACCATGCTGAGCACTGTCCTGATCCCTTAACTGACTTTAAAGGGATTTTTAAAGGCATAAATCCTCAGACATGGTAAGAAAAAGAGGAGATGACATTTTGGAACCAGAAAAATACATGGACAGGTGTCTAATGACTTACTAGAACCTATAACAGTACAGGGTAAGCAAAGAAGTGCCACAACTAAATGATAGAACTCTCAAAAGGCCTAGGAATTGATGTTCAAGGTATCTCTGGAAATGGAATAAAGGAAAATGAAAGGAGATTGGTTGAAAGCTATGGAGAAGATGGTGCTGCTCTTTTTAACAGGCAGAAGCAGGAGATCTGTCTGGAGAAGATAAAACTGAAGGTCCTTGAGGCACAGCTGAAGGACAGGGATACCACAAAACACTTAAGTCCTAAAGGCCTAGTAGCCCACCCCTGCGGTCTTCTCCCACTGGCTTCCCAGATGATGGGATCCATGCCTTTCTCTATCCAGGAAATAGGAAAAGTTTTTTTTCCAGGAGATCTGATCAGCCCAAAAAGAAAAGACTTAAATACCCCAGCATCTGGAGTTCTCCAACAGCCCAAGCAGATCACTCTACAGTGAAGCTCCAACTTGCCAAGCTCCATCTGTTGCTCAGAACTTACCATTGACTATTAGTCCTCCAATATTAAATTAAATCTTATACTTCTGTGAATAGGAATGACATGTATACCCAACAAAATTCCAAAATTGACAGCCACTATGTAAAGCAAAAGATCAGAAGGCAAATGACTTTGAGCTTCATAAGAACACCACCTTCAAAATATTGGTAAAAAAAAATCCTGAGGGCGCCTGGGTGGCTCAGTGGGTTAAAGCCTCTGCTTTCGGCTCAGGTCATGATCTCAGGGTCCTGGGATCCAGGCCCGCATCGGGCTCTCTGCTCAGCAGGGAGCCTGCTTCCTCCTCTCTCTCTGTCTGCCTCTCTGCCTACTTGTGATCTGATCTCTCTCTCTGTGTCAAATAAATAAATAAAATCTTTAAAAACAACAACAACAACAAAATTCTTCATAAAAAAAAAAAATCCTGACCTACGGGTGCCTGCATGGCTCAGTCCATTAAGCTTCTGCCTTTGGCTCAGGTCATGATCCCAGTGTCCTGGGATTGAGTCCCATATCTGGCTCAGCAAGGAGCCTACTTCTCCCTCTGTCTGCCACTCCCCCAGCTTGTGCTCTCTCTGATAATAAATAAATAAATAAATAAATAAATAAATAAATAAATAAAATCTTTAAAAAAATACCAACCTATAATCATATACCTGACCAAACTATGAATCCAGTGTGATGTAGAATTGGGCATATACAGGCAAGCAAGTCTTCAAAAATTTACCTTCCATGTATCATTTCTCTAGAAGCTATTACAATATGTTATGCCTGGGACTAAGGTAAAGTGAGGGAGGTACTTTTTTTGTCTTGGGTGCAAAATTTAAAGAGGCACCAGGAAATTTAGTGACTAGGAGAAGGAGTATTTTAACACAATGTTAAGAAAACAAATTAAAAAAAAATCCTTGATGAATGAAATATCAAGAATGTAAAATAAAGATAGGACCCAATAGTGCTGGGATTATGGTGAGGGGAGTGAGGCCAAGTTGTACAAATTCAGGTGTGGGACCCGTCTTTATTAAATGATTTGATATTTTGTTGGTTATACAAGTCAACCCTACTTTATGTGGGACAGGACTACATAGGGACATGAACACAAAGAGGTGAGCATCATTGGAGATCTCTTTGGAGGCTAGTTATCATGATAACAAAAGTTATGATTTTATTGGGTGAAAAGGGGGGTATAGGAGTGTGTATGTCAGGTGGGCTGGTAGTAGAAATGGGAATTAAACCCTTATCTTCCATGGTGGATAGTCAGTAGATAATACTGCCAAAGGGGAGAACCAAGAAGTAATAGCCTTTTATTAAAAGATATGGGATAATACTAAAAAAATAGCTAAAAGATTTGAGAGTGATTCCTTCTGGAGAAGGAGTAATGGAGAGGGGCAAGGGCAGGGGGCTGGGGACTGCTATTTGTCTTAATGTTGTAGAACTAGTTGCCTCTTTACGTTCATATATGACTAATAAAAAATTATAAGTAAATCAGTGTTTGACACTTCAGATAGAAGTCTCTGAAGTACTCATCATGGGGAAGACAGAGGTTTATTGGACTTTATCACATGATGTTATGATTCAGTATTATTTTTACTTTGGGTTAGATATGGAAGTGGGTGCCAGAATTGTCTCAGTGTTAGGGCCTCTAACAATCTTCCTGGACTTGTACTTGTTTCAGGCTGGGAAATTGGACAGCCTTATCACTCAAGCCAGCCTTATCGTTCAAATGTATATTTCTCAATAAGGGCTACCATTTCCAGCAGGTCCCTCTTCTAGGCATTATATCCCAGCAACAAAGTTTTGACTCCAACTGGGGCCTGCTTTCTTCTTCAACCTTTATACTTGCTTTCCTCCCCTCTCACTTGTCTTCTCCCAGAAATAACTTGAAGGAACAAAGTCTTTCCATAAAACATCCCTTGCTTCTCACTAGTCAGACCTGACTAACCAGACCTATACTAACCAAGATCCTGGCTTGAGTTGTCTATGAGAGGGGTCAGCTTTTGGCTTAAGGTCCTCCTTTGTTCATGTTCACTGTGATGCTTCCTCTTCTCTGGTTTGACACCGAATCTGAGACTTAGCCAGGAAACCTGCTCTCTTGGAAGGTTTGAGGGGATAAGATTTTCAGGACAGTTGCCCCCCTCTTGTTTTGGAGAAGTGAATCTTCAGGGACTTGCTGAAGGATCTAGGTCTGCAGAGTATAGACTTACTTGTTTTTTTACTTTGAGCCCTGAGAAGAGTCCAGAATGGCTCCCAATTTCTCCCTATTCTCCACATCTAAATGACCCCTCTGGGAGATCAGAGTCAGGATGCATAGTGAAAAGAGCATGGGCTTTGGGGTCAAGCAGATCAGGATTCAAATTCAGACTCCACCACATTCTAATACTGTCTCTTAGCAGGCCCCAAGCCTCCTATTAGACCCAGCGTTCAGCTCCCCTGAGTTAGGGGTAGCCTCTGCAGCGGACCTTATTTCCGGGTGCTATTCCTGCATGTTGGTCTTAAAGCCATCTTGAGTCTAACACTTCTTATGCTATATGCCTGCTATAATGATAAGCACTTTGAGGATTGTTTTATGTAGTTCTCAAAATGGCAGTGTGAATCACGATTTTCTGACACTAATTACCATGTATATTTTCCCCCATAACACCAAGCAATGCTCACATACCAGCTGGATGTCCTACAACTTAACTCAATCCTGACACTATCTATCTAGAGATAGTGTCAGATCCCACAGATTAAGAGCTCAGTCATGCAATGTCACCCTTACTTCAGATGCCAATTGCAAGTCCAACTTGTCAGCCTGACTAACTGACTATAGATTGGAGGTTCTAAAATCCCTTCTTTGGGTTCAATTTGCTAGAGCATTCACAGAATTCAAGATAGGCATTTTACTTAGTATATTACCAGTTTATTATAAAACAATATAACTCAGGGGGAAAAGAGCATGGAGATTGCATGTCTTCTCCAAGTCTTCCATGCTACCCTCCCTAGTCTCCATGTGTTCACCAACCTGGGAGCTCTCCAAAGCTTGTCCTATTGGCTTACAGAGGCCTCATTATGTAGGCATAATTGATTAAATCATTGACCGTTGGTGCTGGAACTGAATTCCCATCCCCCCTCCCCTTGAAGTTCAGAGAGTAGGGCTGAAAGTTCTAACCCCCAATCACCTGATTGGTTCTTTCAGCAACCAGTCTATTCTTTTTTTTTTTTAATTCCATGTTTTTATTTAAATTCTAGTTAGTTAACATACATGGTAATAAAATTGGTTTTAGGTGTAGAATTTAGTGATTCATCACACATATTCATCACTTACATACACCCAGTGCTTATCACAAGTGCCCTCCTTAATGCCATCACCCATTTAGCCTATCCCCCACTCACCTCCCTCCATCAATCCTGTTTGTTCTCTAGTTAAGAGTCTCTTGTGGTTTGCTTCCCTCCCTCTCTCTCTCTCTCTCTTTCCCCTTCCCCTATGTTCATCTGTTTTGTTTCTTAAATTCCACATATGAATGAAATCATAGTTTGTCTTTATCTGACTTACTTATTTGGCTTAGCATAATACCGTCTAGTTCCATCCACATCATTACAAATGGCAAGATTTTATTCTTTCTGATAGCTGAGTAATATTCTGTTACAGATATATATGCCATATATACCTATACATATGGTGTGTGTATATATATATATATGATGTATATATGTGTGTGTGTGTGTGTATACACACCACTTCTTTACCCATTCATCAGTTGATGGACATTTGTGCTCTTTCTGTAATTTAGTTATTGTTGATAATACTGCTATAAACATCAGGGTGCGTGTGCCCCTTCAAATCAGAATTTTTGTACCCTTTGGATAAATACCTAATTATGCATTGCTGGGTCATAGGGCATCTCTATTTTCAACTTTTTGAGGAAACTCCATATTGTTTTTCAGAGTGTGTGCACCAGTGTGCATTCCCACCAACAGTGTAGGAGGGTTCTCCTTTCTCTGCATCCTTGCCAACACCTGTCTTCTCCTGACTTGTTAATTTTAGCCATTCTGACTGGTGTCAGGTGGTATCTCATTGTAGTTTTGATTTGTATTTCCTGATGCCGAGTGATGTTGAGCACTTTTTCATGTGTCTGTTGACCATTTGGGTGTCTTCTTTGCCAAAATGTCTATTCATGTCTTCTGCCCATTTCTTGATTGGATTATTTGTTCTTTGGGTGTTGAGTTTGATAAGTTCTTTATAAATTTTGGATACTATGTTCTGCCCATTTCTTTTTTTTTTTAAAGATTTTTTTTATTTATTTGACACACGGAGAGAGATCAGATCACAAGTAGGCAGAGAGGCAGACAGAGAGAGAGGAGGAAGCAGGCTCCCTGCTGAGCAGAGAGCCCGATGCGGGCCTGGATCCCAGGACCCTGAGATCATGACCTGAGCTGAAAGCAGAGGCTTTAACCCACTGAGCCACCCAGGAGCCCTGTTCTGCCCATTTCTTAATTGGATTATTTAGTTTTTGGGTGTTGAGTTTGATAAGTTCTTTATAGATTTTGAATATTAACCCTATATCAGATATGTCATTGAAACCAGCCCATTCTTAAAGTGACCTAGGGCCTTTGGGAAAGTCAGCTCATTAACATGTCAAAAGGCACTTTTTGGCTCTCATCACTTAGAAAATTCCATGAGTTTTAGGAGCTCTGTGACAGGAAAGAGGATGAAGACTGAATATATATTTCTTACTATAAATCACTTATCACAGAAGCTAATATAATCATCTCTGGTTTAGAGCTGAGACTGAGTCACTGAGATAACTTGTACAAAATCACACAACTTTTAAAAGGCAGGTCAGGCCCACTGGAACCCAGGTCTTTAAGGCTTCAAAGGCAACACAGCATGCTTGGAAAGAGCAAAGGTTTTGGAGGCAGACACCTGAGCTCAGTGTTGCTCACATTCCAACCTCAGGACCTCATGTAACTTCACTAAGCTTTCTCAGCTTCACCCTCCTCTTCCGTCTAAGAGAAATATTCTGTAGGAGAGCTCTGAGGATGAAGTGAATTTGTATATGTGAGATACCTGTCACATGGCCCCGAGAAGCGCTAGATTTCCCACCCTCCCCTCCGTCACCCCACCTTCCAGCCTAGACTCTGTCATCTTCCCACCACATCATGCTGTTCCCAGCCCAGTATCCGAAACCAGGCAGGAACACAAATGAATGATTGAAGAGAGAAAGCAGTAAGCACTATAGGAACAGATAAGCCTTGTGAGGATGACCAAGAAGGACTTTGTAGAGAGATATTAAATCTGAATCTGAAATGTTTGACAGATTTCAAGAGATAGAAAATAGATGGGAAGTCCCTGAGATTCCATATCAGGTCACTAGACAGGGCCTGGGGGGAAAGGTGATGGATGTGTAAGTATTCTGTAGACCAAAGGGCCACACTGTGTGTGAAATCATGTTATTCAGGCCGGGCTTTTGTGCCAGGTTCTAGGCTAGCCCCAGGCCACAGCACTTTGGCTCACCCTCCAGGCTGGACTTGGAGCCCTACCCCATGGAGCTTCCCGCTGCCATCTGGTGGTCATCAGGAGCCCAGCCCCAGCTGGAGGGGCTGATGGTAAAGCAGAGTCATCAAGGCAATCAATCTCCTTGAGAGTGCTGCAAAGCCTATGAGCAACCCTATTTCCACCCCCTGGAAAAGTTGGCATGAGAGAGAAAGGCCCAATATCTTGCCTTCAGACCAGCTGGGATTCTATTTTTAACCAGCACTGTTGTCGTTGACAGCTTGGAACGCCTTCTCCCTCCTTTTCTTCCTGCGTCCTGGCTCTTGCAGCCTAGGGCCCTGCAGAAAGGGTGGATGGCAGCACCCTCAGCACTGGTAAACAGAAGACCACTCTCCCTTCTCACTGTCCTTCACTTCACCCGGTCTTTGTCCAGCCTAGTTAGTGGGAGGAGTTAGAGGTAGTACTGTCTGTGAGGTCAGTGAGGCTTAAATCTCAGGGCTCCTCACTGCACAGGCACCTTCCAAGGCTCTGATCGGAGTCCTAGCAATTTTCTATTCTTTTTCATAAAAAAAGGGCACCCAGTTTTATAAGCTTTAGGCCTCACAAAACTTAGGTCTGCCTCCTGATGGCTTCTTTCCCATCTCCAGCTCAGTGTCTACTTCAATAGGATTTTTTCTGTCTTGTTCTAATTTATTGTATGACCTTGGACAGCTTTCTTTCCTGCTCTGAGTCTCAGTTTCCTCATCTGTCAGAAGGTGAAGTGTCAAGAAAGCCTCCCAACATATCATACTTCTGATTATCATGTGTGTTCTGTGGTGAGGGCAGCTGTTCTTCCCTGTTGTGTGTGTGTGTAGGGATGATGTTGCTGTCTCTGCCTCTTTCTGGGGCTGGATCAGTCTTACAATCAAAAAGGGCCAGGCTCTGGGATTCCTCCTGTTCAGATCCAGCATCCACCTCACCACTTTGTTGCTGGCCACAGGCAGAGGCTTAGCCAGATTCTGATGCCAGAGAAGAGTATGTTAGAAAGGTCCCACTCTTTAACCTCTGTACATCTATTATGATCTGAACCCTGGTGTTGCAAACACACATTGAATGAACCGAGTCTTATTAGACAGTGTTTCATCTTATCATGACAATAAAATCTAAACATCTATTAATATAGCACCTTCCTAGTGGCATGGCTTCAGGACAATATGCCGAGGACTCGTGATTTATCCTGGATATCTCACCCCACTCCACCCCCACCCCCAGCTACTGTGTACGACACTGGCATGTAGGTGAGTTCAGGATGATGACCCAGAGAGAATACCCATATCCCCATCGAGCCTCAGACCATGGGCTTCTTGGCAGGCGGTCATGCACAGAAGTGAGCAGCAGGAAGAGGGACCTGACAGGATTCTACAAAATCCTGTGCCCCTCACCTGCCCCCCCCCAAAGTCCAGAAAGGAAGTTCAGGAGGAAGCCAAGTCATTTTTATTTCTTGAAGAGTTTGGGTGAGGGGTGAGGGGCAGGGCCATAGTATGGAACTGGAAAGGAACGAAGGAACTTTTCAGTGCAGAACAGCCTGCTGGTCGGGGGGGGTGTGAGATTAGGCTGGTTGGTATTTTCAGTGCTGAAATGGGGAAGGGCACTGTGAGGTCAAACCAGGGGCGGCCTGGAGCATCTCAGGAGTCAGTACCACGCCAGGCTCCGGAGCCCTAAAGAATCAGTGCCATTACTATGTGTGTATGAGAGGCAGGCCAGCCGCCCTGAGTTTCCACTATGTATGGATAGTACCTTGCTAGGGATGCTGTGTGTGTGTGTCTAGGGTCATTGCCATGTTTCTGTGTGCCTGGCTCAGTCCCATATCAAGTATGTGCCTGATTTCCTGTGTGGGAGTCTGGTTTCTTTCTTTTGTGTCAGGTAAGCCAAGTGTGTGTGTGTGTGTGTGTGTGTGTGTGTGTGTGTGTGTGTGTGTGTGTGTATGTACGTGCACACACTGGGATTAGTCCATGCTTTTGGGTGTCAGTCTCCTATGTCAGTGGGTGTGTGTCTCTTGTGTGTCTGGATGGGTTCCTGCTTATAGGGTGTGTCCCGCCTCAGCCTCCACTCCTCCTCTACCCCTCAGCCAGGCCCTAGCGTGCTGATGGTGGTGTAGCTCAGTCTGGACAGTGAAGCAATGGAAGGGGTGGGAGGGTCCTCATCGGGAAGAGGCCTGGGGCGAGTGCGTGGAGGCCTGGGGCAGCAGCGGGCACACGTCTCAAGGCAGGCCTGGCGAAAGCGACGGTGCATGAAGCAGTAGACCAGGGGGTTGACACAGGCTGAGGCGTAGCTCAGCAAGTGGATGAAAGAGATCGGCGCCCCTGAAAGTGCGCGGTGTGCACCAGAGCTGTCAAAGGCACGCCATGTGTTGGCACTATACAGTGGCAACCAACACAGGAAAAAAAGCACAACGATCACCAGCAACATCCTCACCACGCGCTTCTTAGCCAACAGCTTGGCCTGGTAGGGCCTGGGGCCACATCCTGTCCCAGGAGTGGGCGCGGTCAGAGCGGACAGCTCTAGGGTCTGCCGGGATCGCGGAAGCTGCACGTAACAGCCGTCACCATCCTCGCCAGCCAGCCCATTCTCCGGCCGGCAACGCCCATTCGGGTGGGCGGGACCTGGGCACAGAGGGTGGGTGGTCAGAGCCTCCGGCTGAGTCCTCTTAACCTCCAGGCCCAGCCCCGCCAGACCCCTATTTCCAGCCTCCTTGCTTACTCAGGCTCCTTTCTGCTCCACCCCCCTCTAGGTCCCGCCACTGCTTCCCAGGGCCGGGGGCGGGGGTGGGGGCGGAGGCTGGATTTCACGCACCTGGTCCCGCCCCATTCCGCAGCCCTCCTCGGCTTCGAACTCGGCTCTGGTTCTCGCTGTCACTGTCTTCATCAAAGCGAAGCCCTAAGTAGAGCTCGCGAGAGATGAGCCCGTAGGCCACAGCCATAACCACACCCGGGACGAAGAACAGAAGCAGGAGTAGCAGTACCGACCTGAAGACAGAGCAGATCACACAGATATCTGTCCACCTGTAATCACAAATGGAGGAAGAGCCAGGGATTGTTTCTAGGGCTGGTGACCAGGTCCCTGAGGTAGAAGTAGGATTTGGGGGTGCTGCTGGGAAGGGCTAGAGAACTGGGGAGCGCCCCCAAATGGGAATCCCAGGGTGGTGGGTGCGGAAAGGTAATTGGAGTTTTGGAGTAGCCAGAAGAGGATTCTGGGGACTGGTAGTACGTAGCTGATGAAGATGGAGAAGGGAATTCCCAGGAACAGGTAATGGGCACCCTCACCAGGTTTGGCGGACACGAGCATTGGGCCAGCGATGCACGCATTGCAGCACACGGGACCCTCCTGCTGGCTGTACGGCGGTGTACACCGGGTAGGGCACCATGAGCAGTCCGGAGAGCATCCACGTGGCTATAATCACACGAGCCGCGTGGGAACGCGTCTGCCACACGCGTGCCTGCAGCGGTCGGCAGATGGCACTGTATCGCTCCAGGGCAATGGCCACGAGGCTCAGTGTGGACACACTCACAGACACCCCTAAACAAGGGAAGAGGAAGGGGTCACTTAGGAAACCTTGTATTACACATTCGACCAGTGTGATTTTCTCAGCCCCATGGGGAAAGACCCCTATGTATGGCAAGGACTTTAGGAAAGGGGGGGGGTAGGGGGTTGTCTCACCTACCCATGAGGTAGGAAACTGCCTTACAGACGACTGTGCCAAAGATGAACGTGCCCATGAGATTGGGCAGGAGTGTGAAGGGCATGCAAGCCACAGCCAGCAGGAGGTCGCTGACTGCCAGTGAGAGCAGGAAGGCGTTGGTGACAGTCCTCAGGCGGCGGCTCAGTCCCAGGACCACGATGATGAGCACATTTCCTCCAACACTCATCAGAAAGATCGCTGCATAAAGGGTGACCCTAATGGCCAGCTCCAATTCTGGGTAGGAAAAGGGAAAAGTGGCAGTAGGGAGTCTGCCTTTCACTCTTTCACTCAGCCAGACCCTCCTCCAAGCCCACTTATTCCCCACCTTGGCTACCCAGCTAGATCCTTCTGCCTCCCAGGAACACCTCCTCCTACACAGTGGGTGGTGAAATTGAATCCATCAGAATTCTAACCCCTTGAGGCTTACTGAAATTGTCTTGAGTCCTCCTCTCCTTGAGAAAGCCTGTCTCTTCTCAAGCTTTGCTCCAAATTCTCCCTTCTCTTGACAGCTAAATTTCTTGAAAGGATTATTTGCATCTCCTCATTCACCCCTCAGTCCATTACAGTCCAGTGCCTCATCTGTCTCTTCCATATTCATTTGGACACTTCTTCCCAAGATCATGAAGCTTTAACTGCCAGATCCAAAGGTCTCTTCTCAGTTTATTCTACTTGATGTCCCTGTAGCATTTGGCACCGTTGACCACCCACTACCTTTTGAAACACAGGTCAGGTCAAGTCCTTATTTTCTAAAACCAAACCAAAACAAAAACCAAAACAAAAAAATCAAACCCCTTCACCTGCTTTGTACTGTCTGCAATCCTCTGGCACGTCTTCCAGATCCTCTGAGAGCTGTCCTCTTCTTCCTCTCACCTCCTCTTCCAAAGCACCCACTCACTTAAGCCACTGGATGACTCAGTTTCTTGAAGGCATCATGCACACTCATGACTTCCTCCCTCGCTAACATGAATTTCTCAGCCTGGAATGTTCTTTCACCAGCCCCCACCAATACTCTCCCCCATCACAGACTACTGTTTTCGGTATCTGGTAAATTCCTATTCACCATTGCTCTTCAAGACTCCGATTAACTGCCCCCTCTTCTGTAAGGCCTTTCTAGATGCCTCATTTGGAGTTAATCTTCCCTTCCTCTGACCCATGCATGTTCTTTACATATCTATTAGAATGCTTTTTCTTTTCTGCATTGTATTTTAATTATTTCCAAACATTCATTCACACTCAACATTTACAGAGGACTCCCTTTATGCTAGGCACTGGGGACAAAGAGATGAACATGACAAATTCCCTGCCACGTGTGAGCCCATGATCTACAGGGGAAACTTGGATATATAGACAGTTAAGTGGCACACAGTGTGATAAGGAGTGAAGTGGAAGAATATACAAAGTGCTGTGGGAGCTCACAGGAGGGACACTAGTGTTGCTGGGCTAGACAGAGGGCCGACCCGATTCATTTGTGTCAGTGTCTATTGCGGGATGGATTCATCTTTGGGCCTCTATATCACAGCCAAGCAGACCCAAATGAAATTTAATTGAATTAAACTGGACTCAGTCATTCAAACCCATGGCCTCATTATGAGGGAGACCAGAGCTTGCAGGGAGAGAGGGCAGGGACAGAGCCTTCCAGGTTGTGGGGAAGGAAGGGCCCAGAGGGGCAGCCCCCTTTCTGCAACCCCATACATTGACTCTTGCCATAGGCTCTGGATTAAACTGTTTTCATAACAATAGCCAACTTACTCAGAAATGGTGTTAGGCATCTAGTTTACAAGAGATCCCTGAACAGAACCCAGCAGTGGCATTACTTGCTCAAATCACACAGCTAAGGAAGGTGCTGGATAGGAATGGCAGCCGAGTCTCAAGATCTCTAAAATGCTTTGCCTCCTACTACTTCCTCACCCCTCTGTCATTCATAATGCTGCCTCCTTCTCCCAACCAAGTCTCAATCTCAGCATCTCTTTCTGCCTCTCTGTACCCCAGTGTGGCATTGCTTGCTGTATGATGTTTAACTCTCTATCCCCCCGCCGGACTCTGAGGTTCTTGAGGATGGGGGCAGCGCCCATCTTGCTCTTCAGCCTACCCTTGGCACTTAGCATAATGTTCTGCACATAGGAGGTGTTCACACACACTGGCTAATGGGTTTTGAATGAATTTCTGTTACTTTTCACACAAATGCACCTGCTTTGTCCTTCCCCATTCATGCTTCACCTCTGTGCCTCTGAAGCTCCAGAGTGCCCTCTTCTCTCTGCCTCCTTTTCTCCGGAGATGCATGTCAGCCTCCCTGCGAGGAAGGCTTATGTGTAGCAAATTTGAGGGGTGTGTATGTGTGTAAATAAAGAACATTTATGAGGGAGATCTCTGTCAGAGAGGTCCTTGGACCCAGAAAAAGAGCTGGTAGTCTGTCCTGTAATTTTTGTGTCTCCTCCCAGTCCACTGTTCTTCCCCCCAACCCATCCCTTTCCTTAATCCCTCTAGTTCTATCATCTTTCTCAGATCCTCCTCTGGATGTCTCTTTTCAAATAGTTCTTGCTTTTTTCTTTTTCTTTCTCTCTCTCTCTCTCTCTCTCTTTCTTTATTTCTTTCTTTCTCTCTTTGGATTTATTTATTTATTTGAGAAAGAGAGAGAGAGAGAGAGAGAGAGAGAGAGAGAGAGAGAGAGAGAGAGAGAATAGAGGGAGGGACAGAACAGGGGTGGGAGAGAGAATCCTTAAGCAGACTCCCTGCTGAGCAGGGAGCCCAACACCCACACTTCATCCCAGGACCCTGAGATCATGACCTGAGCTGACATCAAGAGCCAGTTGCTTAAACAAATGAGCCACCCAGGTGCCCCTTCAACTAGTTCCTGAATCAGTAACCACACCTCAAGTTGGTACAGCACTCTGAAGTATAGAAAGCACCATTCTCATTCATTCACCCAATTGATGTGTCCCATGTGTGTCCTTGAACTTGGTGGAGCAGGAAAATGAGACTATGCCCACCCTTATGAAGTTACCAATTTGTGTGGGTCTCCAGAAAACTAGTGTCCCAGTAAAATTGCTCAGCACTTTGCGGTTTTGCTGGGCATTCCCTGCTATTACCTTATTTTCAGCCACCACTATCTCTCCAAGCCTTTGCTGTTGAACAGTTAGGAGATGCGAAGAAGAAATCTTAGAGCTAGGGGTCTGGGGAGAGGGAAGGAGGGATGAAAAGGTAGAGCACAGGATTTTTAGGGCAGTGAAACTATTCTGTATGGTACTATGGTAGATAGATGTTATTACACATTTGTTAAAACCCATAGAATACACAACAAAAGAGTGAACCCTAATGTAAACTATGGAATTTGGCTACCAATGTATCAATATTGGCTTATCAAATGTAACAAATGTATTGCCTTCATATAAGATATTAAAAATAGGGGAAATTGTGTGTGAGAGAGAGAAAAAGAGAGAGAGAAAGAGAAAACTTCTTGTGCTTTCCATTCAACTTTTGTGTAAACTTGAAACTACTGTAAAAATAGTCTAAAATTAGTAGGATGCCTGGGTGGTTCATTCTGTTAAGCATCCAACTCTTGATTTCAGCTCAGGTCTTGATCTCAGCATGGTGAGCTCAAGCCCTGTGTTGGGTTCCATGCTGGATGTGGAAACTACTTAAACAAATACATACATACATAAATAAAAGTCTATTAGTTTTCTCAAAAGTCACAAAAAAGCAGTTGGAACAAAGACTTGTGTATGTGTTTCTGCCTATATGTATGCATCCCTGTGTGTTTGTGTGGTGGAATAGGAGTGATCACAGTGGCTTCAACAACCAGGAACTTAAGATAGGAGTGGAAGAATGGGAGAGGCACCTTATAGATATCAGTGCTTATTATCTAATATTATAGATATGACCTGTGGGTATCATCCTGCTGCACCAGAGAACTCAGAAGACCATGACAGTTCATTTCTGCTTCTGGGGTCCAGTGACCCTGCATTTGTTCTGTCTAGATGATGGCAGAGAAGTATGAGCACAAAAATGTAGATAATGTGCCATAGAACAAAAATCAGGACTTTATAAGAAATAACACTGATGCTGCTGATGGCTCAAATCCTGCCTTCCACTGGTATGTTGGATCTGGTCACCCATGAACACAGACATCAAGGTAATACCCATGTGTCTGTGGTGAGCACGGATAGCATCCAACTGATTGTGGGGTAATAGCTGGGCAAGTGGGGATACCTGAATGTCAATGGGTACTAACTGAGGGAGCAGAAATAATATGGAAGGATGTGTAGGTAATATCAGAGTGAAAATTGGGTAACACTTTAGTTTTTGAGATAATACCTGGGTGGGTGAGAGAAATAGCTATTTTTGTGGACAAGGCATGAGAAGGGTAACAGCTAGGTGTCTGTAGGTAATGGCTGATTGAGTGGGGATACATGTAGGTTTAGATAATACCTGAGCAAATGTTGCAACATTGGTTCCAATTTTAGTATAGGTGCTGCTGAAGTGACCAAGAGCAAGACCAACTGTCACATTTGAGTGAACAAGAGCAATGTCTGTAGATAGGTCTGTGGATAACAACTCGTTTTGTAGATAACATCTTCAGGAAACATGGATTACATCCAGAGGTCTGAATGTGAATGGGGGAGTATCCAAGTGATGATGGTAGCCGCTGAGTAAGCAGAAGTAATATCCAAGTACATGCGGGCAATAATGAAGTGGGTATGGACATGAGATTTTAACATGTTAAGTTGTTCAATGAGATATGAATCTGACCGAGTGCAGTAACTGAGTGCCTGAGTGAACACAGGTAGCAGTTCAGTATTTGTGTATAATATCTGAATGTGTGAGAGTAACATCTGTGATTTTTATAAGTAATATCTGGAAAAGGTTGCTTAGGTGACCACGGGCAATATCTATGTGTAGATGATAGAATGAAAGCAAGTGTGTTTGGTGGATGAGTGACATCTAAATAATTGTGGGCAATGTTAAAGTAACTGGGTGACATCTATTTTTCTGTGGGTAGCATCCAAGTGAACATTAACACTCAGGTCTGTGTGGGTAGCGTGTAAGACTAATGTGGGTGGGGTGCCTGGGTGGCTAAGGTGGCTGAATGTCTGCCTTCAGTTCAGGTCATGATCTCAGGGTCCTGGGATGGAGTCCTGCATCAGGCTCCTTGCTCAGCTGGGAATCTGCTTCTCCCTCCCCCTCTCCCTCTGTGTGCCTGTGCTCTCTCTCTCTCAAATAAATCTTTAAAAAAAACAGACTAATGTGGGTAAAATCCACATTTCTGCTGGTAACACTGGAGTGAGCCTGGCTAACATGCATCTAGGGGGTAAATCTGAGTGAGTGGCTAACGGTCTTTGTCTTTGTAACTTCTGACTGTCTGGACAGCAGCCAACTAACTCTGTGTGGATAACAACACCCAGATGAGCAAGGCCAGTTCTTGTACCTGTGGTCTCAGTCACTTCATGTTCTGCTTTCTCAGGGTCCCCTGCTCTGTTGACTGCCCCTGCTCTCTGCTGTACCTTCAACCTTCCTCTCTCTTGGCCCATTCTGCATCAACATTCACAAAAGACTCTTGCCTCTATTGCACACACACACACACACACGTGCACACACACACACACACACATACACACATACCCAAAGACAACTCCCCCACCCCACACACCATTCCTCAATCCTATGCTATTTCTAGCACTATCCTATTTTTTCTTTGCCTCTCTCTTCCTACCAAACTTCTAGAAAGTTTAGTCTACACACCCTGGTTCACTTCTCAGAACCCCCTCCCCCACTGTCCCAAACTTCAGCCTACTGTAGCCAGACCTTAACACCCACAACTCCTCCTCGATTGGAGGTCCTTGTTACTGGATCTAAAGGATGCTATTCTGTCCTTATTCAACTTACATCAGCTGCATTTGACATCGCTTATCCCATCTTGCTTGAAATCTTTTCCTTGTCTTCTTGTCTTTCTGATGGTTTCGTCATGGACTCTCCTTCCCTCACTGGCTTTTAAATATCAGTCTTCTTCAGGATCCTGCCCTAGGACCTCTTTTCTTTTTCTTTTTTTAAATTTATTTGAGATAGAACGAGAAACAGAGAGAGAGAGAGAGAGAGAGAGAGAGAGAGAGAGAGCACAAACAGGGGGAGCGGGCAGAGGGAGAAGCAGACTCCTCGCTGAGCAGGGAGCCCAATGTGGGGCTTGATCCCAGGACCCTGGGATCATGACCTGAGCCAAAGGCAGACGCTTAACTGACTGAGCCACCCAGGTGCCCGGACCTCTTTTCTTTTCATCCTACACTGTATGATTTTATCTATTCCCATGTCTTCCATTACCTCCTTAGCTTAGGCAAAGACCTTTTAGGTCTGTACTTCCAGCTGGTACCTCTCCCCTAAATTCCTGACCACCAGATTTGACGGCTCACTGGCCAACCCTATTTGGGTATCTAACCAGCATTTAAACTCAGTGGGTTCCAAATTGAATTTATAATCTTCTCCTTCAAACTTGGTTTCTGTTCCTTTGTTCTCCTTCTCATGATACAGCACCAACATCTAACCAATTGTCCAAGTCAGAGACCTAGATGTCATAGCTTGACCTCTTCCTCCCTCTCTGTTTCTAATGAATCACCAAGTTCTGTCGTTTCCACTTCCAGAAGTGCCTCTCAAATTCACCCACTTCTCTTCATCCCTACTGTGAATACCTTAGACTAAGCCCATGTCATCTTTCACCACAGTAATATAAAAGCCTTCTAAACTGTCCCCGCACCCCCCACCTTTCATGTCTTGTACTCCAATCCATCCTCTCCACTACAGAACTAATCCACATTGTACTACAGAGCCTTTCATCAGTTGCCATTGCCAAGATAAATATCCATGCTCCTGGGGCGCCTGGGTGGCTCAGTCCGTTAAGCAGTTAAGGGTCTGCCTTCAGCTTAGGTCATGATCCCAGGGTCCTGGGATGGAGCCCCTGAATCATCGGGCTCCCTGCTCAGCAAGGAGTCTGATTTTCCTTCTCCCTCTATCCCCCCACCCAGCGCATGCTCGCTCTCTCAAATAAATAAATCTTAGAAAATAATCCATACTCTTTAACCAGGTCTATGAAGTTCTTCATAAACCCTCTAGACTGGTCTTCATCCTGAGTGTTCCTTTTTCCTCTCTTATGGAGTGTGTTTCAGGCTCTCAGAAACTGACATACTGAATGAAAGTACCACGGCGGGGTGCCTGGGGGGCTCAGTTGGTTAAGTGACTGCCTTTGGCTCAGGTCATGATCCCGGAGTCCCGGGATCGAGTCCCCCATCGGGCTCCCAGNTTGAGTCCCACATCAGGCTCCCAGCTCCACAGGGAATCTGCTTCTCCCTCTGACCTTCTCCTCTCTCATGCTCTCTCTCACTCTCATTCTCAAATAAATAAATAAAATCTTAAAAAAAAACCGAAGGAAAGTACCACGGATTTAAACTTCGGGTGCTTAATCATACTGTTCCTCTGCTTAGAATGCTTTTTGCCATTCTGGCTCCTTCACGCATTTGGCTCTCCCTCATCTTTTTATATTTTTATTTAGTTATTCCTCAGAAGGCCAACTTTGATTCCCATGGCTAAGCTAGGCTAGGCTAGGGCTCCTTTTCTTTGTTCCCACTGCCTTCCTAACGCACAGTCTCACTTTGTGCTGCAGTTCCCTGCTTACTTGTCTGTCTCTCCCACTAAACTGTGAGCTCCATGAAATAGGAACTGTTCATTTTGGTACCTAGCACTATCTCTGGTTCAATAAATATTTGTTGAATGAAAGAATCTAAGTGAGAGTGTGTAACAACTGGTCTGAGAAAACATACATTATTTGTGGGGTAAATACTCAAGTTAAAATGTATCCCCATTTTCCTTTCTGAACATGGAATAATTTCCTTATGCTCAGCACTGCTCCATCTCTTGGAACCCCCCTCCTTCCTTTTCTGCCTTTCTTTTCTGTCTCCCAAGCCCCCGCTCCTGGGTTCCCTCGTCTAAGAAGTTCTTGGATTCCATCTCCTTTGGGAGCCCACAATTCAGACTCTCTCCTGGGATTTCTCGTGCTGACTGTCTTTTCCCCACTGGTTTGTCTCCCTTTGCACTTGACTATGGACAGATGAGGGTCTAGACTGGGTCTCTTTCATTCCTGTGCCCAGCATTTCGCCCAGCTACAGCGGTAGGTGTCCAGAAGACATTTAAGGAAAGAAAAGGTGCAGGAAGAGAAAACATATATTGTGAGCTGGGTTATCAAGAAAATGCGGCTGTTGGCCCGTGGGAGGAGTGAAAGTCATTTTGGGGACTGAGTAAGTGGAAGCAGTTGGGGGTGGGGGGAGAGATGGTGGCACAAGGGATAGGAGACAAAGGGCAAAGTCCAGGCTCTAAGAGGAAGAAACCTCAGGATAGGCAGGTTGGAGAAGGGGCTTGGAAGGGACTTGAAGACAGAAAGAGAGAGCGGACAGTGCCTTGATTAGAATTCCTACCTTGGGAGGCAGGAGGATTTGAGGAGGAGTGACATGGAGACAGGCACCTCTAGGGAGCAGCCCCCAGTGCCCAGCCTAACTCAGGTTTGAGTATCTCCCTTGGGAAGGCTGGGGGTTGGGGTGGGGGACATTGGAGATTATAACTCTAACTTCCCATTTAAGCCTTCCATAGTGCTCTCTCCCTCAACCAGTCCTCTTCTTTTTTCCCAGTCTTGCCTTCTTTTCTTTCTTTCCTTTCCTATTGTGGCTCTGTGAACTGAATTTAAAAGAGAGACCTGGAGGATAGGCAAGAGGAAGTCCTTGCTTCCTGCCCGTCAGTGTCTAGAAGGCTCCGTGGTGGGGAGGGGGCTGTGTTTGGGGGTGACCGGTAGCTCTGGGTGCTGCCCAGAGACCGGGGCGTGAAGGGACTCTTATCGGGGGATGTGAAGCTGTGATGGAGTTTTTATGAGCCCTGGGGTGGGGGTGGGGGGCGGAGGGCATAAGTGTCGGGGAGCTGTTTGGGCACTGAGAGGGAGTCCTGTGAGGGGATGGTGTCGGCGTTTGAGGAAGCCGCGGGGGCCTCTGTCAGTGTGGGATGTAGCGAGAAGGAGCTGGTGGAGGAGGTTCAGGGGGGCACCCACCTCGTGTCCCGGCTCCGCGGATTCGAGGGGGCTCGCAGCTGAGGTTGCCCGCACCGCTGCTGTTGAGGAGGGGCCCCCCCGGGCGGCACAGGGAAGCCCCCGGCCCGGTTCCGGACCCCTGCGCGCTCCGGTTCAGCTTTAGCAGCTCCATGGCCCTGGCCCAGCCACCGCCTCCCTCGGCTC